>CM061062.1:209813441-209869561 GCA_030762895.1 Sophora flavescens
ACGCAGGGAAGTCATTAATTGTCCACATCAACACTGCCTTCATTGTAAAATTTTGTTTTCGAGAAATATAGTACGTCAAAACACCATTCCACAACATCTTCAAATCATCAATCAAAGGTTGCAAGTATACATCAATGCCTGCCTTTGGATTAGATGGACCCAGAATCAGGCAAGTCAAGAACATATATGGCTTTGACATACACATTTCGGGAGGAAGATTGTAAGGGGTAACAATAACGGGCCAACATGAATAAGGTGATGCTGAGGCTTGGATATATGGGGTAAAGCCATCCGAGCATAACCCAAGTTGTACATTACGAGGATCAACGGCAAAATCCGGATGCACCCGATCAAAGTGCTTCCATGCTTCACCATCAGAAGGATGGCGTAACACTCCTGCATTAATCCTATTCTATTGGTGCCATGTCATTTTTCCTGCAGTCTGCATCGATGCAAACATCCTCTGTAATCTAGGAATGATTGACAAGTAGAACATCGACTTTACCGGAACTGGTTTCAGATTACTTCTACTTGCGTTGCGCTGACGATACCTTGGTGCGTGACAAAATCTGCACTCAACCAATGCGCCATAATTTTTGTCGAATTCATTATCGTAAAAGATCATGCACCCATTCTGACAACAGTCAATCCTCTTGGACTCCAATCCTAACTTGGACATTAACCTCTTCGCATCATAATAATTGTTGGGTAATCCTCCTTTGAAAGGCGTCCCGGCCAAAACCATTTTGGCAATGAAATCCAAGCCTAACTCGGGTATGCTCCAATTGGACTTGGCAGACAACAGTAGAACACACATCGATAACTTCGAGTCGGGGGACCCTTCCCACAAAGGCTTATTTGCCTCTGTTAGGAGATTATAAAATTTTTGTGCATCTGCATTAGGAGGCTTTTCTGTATTATTGGACTCAAACGACCTGGACATCATAAGAGCGTCACACACCATCTCCTCCATGGAAACAATATGATCTCCATATCCAGCTTCTGCACCACTACTTGAACCACCGGTGCAATTCTGGTCAATTCCAAAATCAAATTGCGGCATTTATTCTCCATGATTTGTCCAAATCCAGTAATTAGGCCTAAACCCAACTTTATACAGGTCGACCCTCACATCATCTACATTCTTAATTCGGGTACAGTCACACTTCACACAAGGACATCTAATCACCCCCCAATTGTTATAAGTATCTTGCTGACTTGCCTTGGTAATAAATTCTTCAACACCATCTAAGAAAGATTGTTTTAATCCCCCTCTACGCGGATAAACCCTATCATACATCCAAGTACGATTCAAAGGAACAAATTCAATCCTCTGCATTTGCGCCAAAAAAAGATAACTATAATGAAAAACTATTTTGGGCAAACTCGGAGAACTGCTCCATTTCTTTATTTTCTATGGCCCTATCCCATTCAAGAAAAACCTTTTTCAACACTAGTATAATAGTTACTCATCACTTCTCATGTCTCATATCGTGAAATTTCATGAGCATTTCCCATTGGTCTCCAAGTACATGACTTGACCAGGGTGAGATATCACAATCAAGTATGTACCCAGAGAACAAATGGTAATGCGTCAGACCAAATTTTCATCAGATATATCACATAAGAATTAATGAATAGCTATTATACTAGTAAAGAAAAAGTTTTTTCTCAAACTGTCCCACTTGGACAATTCGAGGTCCAATATCAAGAGCACAATGACTTGCAACAGTACACGTGCTCTAAAATATTGCACATCAAACGGGTAACTAAGTTTTTTCTCGACGATCAACTCATCTAGAAAATAAATCTTTATTATAAAGACAATTTATAATATCCCTAACATACTTGAAACAAAACATAAACAACATTACAAGAATAAGAATCATTTAATATAATATAGCCAAGAAACTTAAAACTTAAAACACTTAATAGATATAGGCAAAAGTGAACAAAAAGATATAAGGATCATTTAATATAATATTGATAACCATAACCCAATAAAAATACACAAAAAACAATAAAGAAAATTCATAGTCCATTTAGCACAAGAAAAGATTATGATTCAAGCTACTCACCAATTCAACCATTAATATCAAAAGAAAACTAACCAAAACACCTATAACATGACACATTCCAACCTAAAAGCATTTAATTAGGTGATCCAACAAACAGATTATAGACAAAGTATTAAGAAAGTTAGAATCTTTCAAAGAAAAAAATTAATAAATAAGAAGGAATTGGTTCCTTCATAATCATCAAGCATGTTTATCAATGAGGAAAAGACAGCCCAAACTTGACAAATGAATGTATCATTTCACTCAATTTTTGAAAATTGTTTGAGACCTTCCATCAAACAGATTCAAAGAATGTAGTTAGTAAAGAACCCGTCAACTCAGACTATTAAAGAAGAGAAAATCATGCCATGGCAAAATCAACTCAAAATAAAATATATTGCTTTCCAACTAATTGCTTAAGCATCCTTAATAAATCATAATCCTGTCATAAATACACAAAAAACAATAAAGAAAATTCATAGTCCATTCAGCACAAGAAGAGATTATGATTCAAGCTACTCACCAATTCAACCATTAATATCAAAAGAAAACTAACCCAACCACCTATAACATGACCACATTCCAACCTAAAAGCATTTAGGTGATTCAACAAACAGATTATAGACATTAATCAAAAGGCATTATATTACCAAAATAATTACAATCTCCACATCAAGGTGCACCAAAAAAATGATCAAATCAGTATCAAACATTCTCTCAATTAACGAAAAAAAACACACCATCTCTTACTTTGTTTGCTTGGAAGCGATTTTCCCTTGTTGTTGAACCTCAAAGTCGCGTTCTTACTCTCTCAACGAACGTGACTCTCCAGAACTAATTCATAAACAAATATATGCAACAATTATGAGATTAAATATGGAACAAAATTTAATGATGCAAAAATGAGGTGGTGGTTGTTTATCAATGAGGAAAACAAGGTGGCAGTTTCGTAATTATTTCTGAAAACTGGACATGAAAACAGAAAATTGGAAACAAAACAAACAGGCACTAAGTTGTTATGAGATAAAAAAACATAGAATCAACTTCTCAGGTTCCAGGAAACATACAATGCTATCGTGTCCCATTCACAATTGAATACTTGTAAATAAAAATCACATTTTTATCATTCCCAAACAAAAACAAAGCACTGACGCTGTAAATCCCCTTAACAAATTAAAGTCACACCCAGGCATAAAATTTGAAAAATAAACAAATTTATCAAAAAGATTTGAAGCCCAAGTAATCAATAATCATAATGCAAAGAGGACTACTTAAAAACTATAGCATTTTCCATGGATCCAGAATATCATTCTTAATAGACCACCACAACTCATGCATCAATATTGGACTAGCAACAAACAGAGAAAAAAATAACAGACAATCATCATTCAGGAATTATATCATATTGTTTTTATTGTGTCTACTATTTTCAAACATTTATACGGGAAACAGTGAAAACAAAATTTTTTGTGTTTCATGTACAAATTCTTGAAATAGAAACACGATGAAAAAAAGGTAAAAAAAAATCCAAACACACCCTAAGATTCTACGGTTTTGTTAAAAAAATTCTTAGAATGCTGGAGGGGAATAGAGGCAAACATCCCTGAAACATGAGAAATTGATTTCCATATATGATAATGTCTTTTCAATATTCGAGCCATAATGTAATTCTCTGAAGCAAGTGAAATGTTGATGATTCAGGATCAAAACCAAATGTTCAAGAAACAAAACTCTAACTGGAGAACCAAATTTCAAAAATATAAAGAGAACAGGCTCCCTTAATCATCTTTTTGACAAGTGTACCCACACATATTACTACTTAAAAGTACAGTTAAAAGAATACAGTCAAAGAGACATAAGCACCATCCTTTGGTGATAGTGTGATAACAAGATAAAACAAGGAAGGAGAAATAGGAAGTACTTGTTGAGGACGAAGAGCTCACATAAATGCCGAAACTATAACCAAGGTCTAAGGCCTTCCTTATGTGGGGTCAGAGAGGGAAGCTTCCATGATGTTCAATATAAGCCAAAAAATTACAAGGAAATTAAGGGTCAGAGAGGGTGTATTCTAATGTTTACTAAAATTTAAATAACCAACATATATACAATTCAAGCAATAATCAACTTATGAATTGTTAAGTGATCCATAAAAAGCAACACTATATATACCAATTCTAATCATAAGTTGTTACATTATTGCCAAAACATAGCGGACTAACACCAAATCAATTATTGAAAAATCATCATGAAAGTGGGTATTTAAACCCATTGTCTATACACAAGATACATACATTTCTTACTTTAGTTTTATCATCAAGATATCACAAAAAAAAATATTGTATGAGAAAATAAAAGACACTCCCCGATGGAAAGGATAACCATATAGTGAATAAGGAAAAAACAAAGCACATGGTGTAGTTTATAAAAGATAACACAATCATAAAAAAATTGTTAGGTTACATGCATAGTTGATTGTGTAATATTCTTATCATGCTCATGTTTATCCTCATTTATCTTATTTGTTAGTGTTACATAATAGTTCATTTTTAAAGAGCAAAGATAGCATCAACAGTAACCACTTAATAGACTACATTAAACCACAAGGAAAAAATAATTAAAATCACTTACCAACTAGAATGAGAGCAACACTAGCTTTCTTTCCTTATCTATGGGTATTGCTAGTCTTAGCAAAGTTCTTCTACTCAAGTAGGAAAGGACACCAACGCCAAGTGGACCATATTAAAATCAAAGGATTCATGTTATTATAATTATAATCAACCTTTAATTTTAGTAACAATATTAACTTAACATTTATTTGGACCCAAATTACTTGAAATCAAAGATAGAGATTTCTCTCTTTCCAAGATCAAACATCAATCAACTATTTTAAGTGGCTACAGATTCAAGAAAATAAATTGTTTTTTAAGACTCTAAGTCTTCATATTCCAGCAATGCCAACAAGAGTTTCACCAATACCATAATGCTGAACAGTGTTAGATCTGTTGGTGTAAGCCCTAGAGGCCAATGTATTTCTTTAAACTTACATTTGTATCTTGCTATTTTATATATGATATGAGGCATTTCAGTTTATTGTGTTACTTGTTTAAACATAATAAAGTCCTTAGAATAGAAATTTCAGTTCAATAGAATATCAAGTATATGACTTGATCGTGAGACAACTATTGAACAATGAAATCCTATTCTTAAATATCCGTAGTCAAGTATTTTATTAATAAGGACAATAATAATACAATTGAGACTATTATGTGTGCAGACTGATGACCATATCTCACGGGTCATGCATATGAGATATCGAGTCGCCACATAGGTACACATTAAGGTAATGATGTACTGGATTGACCCACCATGAGAACACTACATGGAGCGTTATGTGAGTGTAATAAGTAGTTATCATAGTGACAATGGTGCATACAATCCTTCGACCTGAAATCACTACGATCCCTACATGAGGAGTCGTGTACTTTAATATCGTCAAACGTCATCTGTAATAGGATGATTATAAAGACGGTCATTGGGCATACCACGAGCCATGCAGAGGGATGTGAGTGACCTAGATGGAATTTGTCCCTCCTACATAACAGGAGTAATATCTGTGGGCCCCCTGATAGAGTGAGACTGTAAAATGCATGGCCGTGCTGAAATGAGTCAATATGAGATATTGACCTCATTTGTTGTTAAGTCTACTCGGGTATCAGGGAACATGATATTGAACTATACAAGGGTGACACATTCTATGCCTTGTGTTCAATATAGATATATGGACAAAGGGATAATAATGCACATGAATATTTGTCACAGAAAGGTTTCATCAAATCATCGACTTTCTCACTACTTAGGTAGCAGATGATGTATTGCTAGATACCACATCTGTTTTTAACATTAAATGGGATTTAATGTTACTACTAACGTTTTGGGAACCTATAGGGTCACACACATAAGAGCGGATTAAAAGAAGCATTAAAAGGAGAGTTGGACTTTCCTATTGGGCCTAGCGCATAGTACATGGGCTTAGGTCAAGTGCTGCTCACTAACTCACTTAAGGAGGCGCTACTATAAGTAGAACACTTAAGTTGTTGTGCACACACGGTTGATAACCTAGCCGCACAAAAGGAGTAAGAGTGAACAGTAAGTCTCGGTTTTGAAGCTAGCACTGTGAGACAGAGACGCTTCAGGTTCGTGGCGTTGGACGTTCACGTAGTCCGCTCGTGTGGATACCTCTGGAGACACCGTTCGTGCGGTGTTCGTGATAGACGAATTTCAACCAACAGCCATCGCTTCAAGAGGTAAACTTTTAATCATGAATTATGACCATTCGCAAGGATCCTTCGATGGGAATTTTTCCGCTGCGTTTTATTTTGTTTTATACGCAAATTCCCAACAGTGGTATCAGAGCCGCTTGCGAAACCATGATTCTGTTACGTGGTTTATCTGTTATGTATGATAACATGTTTATAATGTGAATCGTTTTTCTAAAAATTGTTTTTGAAAATCGTTTGCATCTGGTTTGCGAAACCTTGTTTCTGTGATTTTCGTATGTATATGATATATACGTCTATTGCATGTTTGTGTATGTATGCGATATGTACGTTGGTTCTGAATCCTTATTATGTTCTGCGATGGCGTCAAATGTTGATGTTAAACATGATTGTTTTCAGTTGTGTTGGCGGCATTAAGGGGTTTCAGACATGAGAAGTTCATGTTGTTGCGGCTGAGGTTCCAAGTGTTGAAACCGTAGCCGCAGTTCCTTGCAACGTGAAGTGTTCACGGGCCTTGCGGTTTTAGGGTTGAAAGGTTGACGCCCTAGCCACCAAGGAAGCGAGGCATGCTTCTGGGTTTTTCTTGGCTGGCGCCCCACTCCCGCCGTGGGGCGGCCTCCCTTGACCCCCGCTCTGGACCGGCATGGGACCCCGTGCTACCTCTGCGTAGTGTGTAATTTCGAAATTCAAATTTTAAAAAAATTTTATGTCACCATTTAATAATTATATCAATTACAATAAATGTGATTTGTTACAATAAATGTGATTTATATAAATGTGATTTATATCAATTACAATAAATGTGATTTGTTACAATAAATGTGATTTATATAAATGTGATTTATATCAATTACAATAAATGTGATTTATGTTAATTGAATAAATGTGATTTATGTCAATTACAATAAATGTGATTTGTGGTAACAACAATTGCAATAAATATGATTTATAGTAACATCTATTATAATAAATGTGATTTATTATATATATATATATATATATATATGTTATGTTTTCAAAATTCAGATTTTGAAATCTCTAATTTATGAAATTAATAATAATAATGATTATGTGTTATTATTGGTTGTTACTATTTATTTGGTGATGTATGATGAATGGTTATGGCCTTAGTCCTTTTATCTTTTGGTTTATATTTTGAAATACGGCCTGCGTGTCGTGCCTTTCTCTTATATTCCATATGTATCTTCTTTTCTCATCTCACCCCCCTCATATGAAAATGAGGTTTCTGTTTATGTAATGTAATGATGGAGACAAGAAGACGTTGTCACGTGGGAGATCTTGTTTGGAGAAGCTTGGACGCTCCTAGGTTTTAGTTTAGATTCTCTCATTGGCTTGGGAGAATCAATGCGTTAGGGGCCATAACCATATCACATTTATTTGCCTTATATATGTATGAGATGCATGTATGTATATAGTATGTTAAAAGAGTTTAACTAATATATGTATGAGATGCATATATGTAAATAATAAGTTAAAGAGTTTAACAAATGATGAGATCAAACTTTAAACAAATCCCTCAAAAGGAAATATTAAGTCACATTTAAAGGCCTTCCGATGCATGGCACTCGTTAAGACTATTATCGATTAAGTGTGGGTCCGCCAAAAGCGGGTACCTTTATCTATAATAGTAAGACGCGATGGGACAAATGTAATGTTCAACTGCTATCCATTGGGTCGACTTAACTAAGCCAACTTCAATAGGATTGAAAGGCTTAGGAGGCTCATAAGTTGGGCTTTGGTCCATGTGATGGATTAGAATAAGAGTTATTCACCCAACTGTCCAAGAGTTGCATGAGATGCAATCGGAAAGTGTTTCCTACCTAAATAACCGAATTTTAAGTGATCGGCCAAAGTCGACTTAAAGCTAGGTGAAATATGGATCTTGGCCCACTAGAAAATCTTCCAACGGGATTTTCCGAATCAATGATGAGGGTCATTGTTTTGAGTAAAATAGTGGGAGGCGTATTTAATTAAAGACCTAATTAAATAACTTCATGGCATGATACTTATATTTTGCATATTTATCTCTGTAGATTACCATGGCATCAAACACATCAAGTAACCTGTCATTGCGATCCGTCCTTGAGAAGGACAAACTATCAGGAACCAATTTTATGGACTGGTACAGAAACTTGAGGATTGTCCTCAAACATGAGAAAAAGCTGTATGTTCTTGAGGAGCCTATTCCTGAGGAGCCACCGGCTTCAAGTGCTTCTAGGGCTGACAGGGATGCTTATAAGAAGCATCAGGATGACGCCTTAGACGTCGGCTGTCTTATGCTTGCTACAATGACCTCTGAGCTGCAAAAGCAACATGAGACCATGGAGGCGTACGATATGATCGTGCACCTCAAGCTGCTCTACCAAGAGCAAGCAAGGCATGAGCGGTTCGAAGTTTCCAGAGCCCTTTTCCAGTGTAAATTGGCAGAAGGGAGCCCTGTGAGTCCTCATGTACTACAGATGATTGGGTACATTGGGAATCTCGAGAGACTGGGATTTCCTTTAGGCCAAGAGTTGGCCACCGACTTGGTTCTGCAATCGTTGCCTGAGAGCTATAGTCAGTTTGTCATGAACTTCAATATGAATGATCTTGACAAACCTTTGCCAGAATTGTTGAGCATGTTGAGAACTGCTGAACAAAATATTAACAAAGGAAAGGGGAAGGCCATTTTGATGGTCCAGGCTGGAAATAGCAAGAAGCAGCCCAAGAAGCCCAAGAACAAACAAAAGGGCAAGGGCAAGGGCAAGGCCATCAACAAGATCAAGCCCAGTACTTATGGCTTGAAGCCCGTGGGTGGTGTGGCTAAGGAAGGCAATTGCTTCCACTGTGGTCGGACCGGACATTGGAAGAGGAACTGCCCAAAATACCTGGAAGAGATCAAGAAGAAGAAGGGAAGTGAGACTTCCGCCAGGGTATGTTTGTTATAGAAGTCAATTTATCTACTTCTGCATCATGGGTATTAGATACTGGATGTGGTTCTCACATTTGTACAAATGTGCAGGACCTAGACAGGAGTAGACCATTGACAAAGGGCGAAGTCGATCTACGAGTCGGAAATGGAGCAAAGGTTGCTGCTTTAGCTGTAGGGACTTGTGTATTGACTTTGCCCATTGGGCTTAGTATTCAGTTAGAGAACTGTTATTTTGTGCCTGCAATTAGCAGGAATATCAATTCCGTTTCTTGTTTGGACAAGATTGGTTTTTCTTTTATAATAAAGAACAAAAGTTGTTCTATTTATTTGGATGATATTTTCTATGCTAGTGCACACATGAGTAATTGACTTTATGTCCTTGATCTTGAAATGCCCATCTATAACATAAATACTAAGAGGTTCAAACCAAATGAGTTGAACCCGTCTTATCTTTTGCATTATCGTTTAGGCCATATAAATGAGAAGCGCATTTCGAAGCTCCATAAAGATGGACTCTTGGACTCATTTGATTATGAATCATATGAGATATGTGAGTCTTGTTTGTTGGGAAAGATGACTAAAGCTCCATTCACCGGCAAAGGTGAAAGAGCCAACGATCTTTTGGGTCTTATACATAGCGATGTATGCGGACCCCTAAACACATTAGCTAGAGGTGGTTTTCAGTACTTCATCACATTTACTGATGATTTCAGTAGATATGGATTTGTGTATCTTATGAAACATAAATCGGAATCCTTTGAAAAGTTCAAGGAATTCAAAAATGAGGTACAAAACCAACTTGGTAAAAATATTAAAGCTCTTCGATCAGATCGAGGTGGTGAATATTTGAGCCTAGAGTTTGATGATCATCTGAAAGAGTGTGGGATTTTATCTCAACTCACTCCACCTGGAACACCACAATGGAATGGTGTTTGAGAGGAGAAATCGAACCTTGTTGGACATGGTTCGGTCTATGATGAGTCATGCAAACCTTCCAAACTCTTTCTGGGGACATGCTCTATTAACAGCAGCTTTTACACTTAACCGTGTTCCATCCAAAACGGTAGAAAAGACACCATATGAGATATGGACAGGTAGACGACCCAGCATGTCTTTTATGAAGATTTGGGGTTGTGAAGCATATGTAAAACGTCAAGTTTCTAATAAGCTTGATCCCAAATCTGATAAATACTTCTTTGTGGGGTATCCCAAAGAAACCAAGGGATACCAATTCTATAATCCTTCCGAAGGCAAAGTGTTTGTCGCACGGACTGGTGTATTCCTAGAAAAGGAGTTTATCTCCATAGGAACCAGTGGGAGGAAGATAGAACTTGAAGAAATTCAAGAATCACAGAGTAGTGACCTACCATTGGTGGAACAGGAGCAACATTCACAAAATGTTGTAGAGGAACAACCTGCTCCAGTAGCACAAGACCAGCGTAGGTCTAACAGGATACGTCACCAGCCTGAGAGATATGGATTTCTCATGACTCCACAAGGTGATGTATTGCTCATGGATCAAGATGAGCCTGTGACCTACCAAGAGGCCATCACTGGCCCAGAATCTGAGAAGTGGCTTGAGGCCATGAAATCTGAGATGGATTCCATGTACACCAACCGGTATGGACCTTGGTAGAGCCACTGAAGGGGTAAAACCCATAGGGTGCAAGTGGGTTTTCAAAAAGAAAACTGACATGGATGGTAAGGTACACACCTTTAAGGCGCGATTGGTCGCTAAGGGTTTCAAGCAAATTCATGGTGTCGACTATGATGAGACCTTTTCACCTGTTGCGATGCTTAAATCCGTCCGGATCGTACTTGCTAACCATGCATACCATCATAATGGGATATGGCAGATGGATGACAAAACTGCCTTCCTTAATGGAAAGCTTCTTGAGGATGTGTACATGACACAACCTGAAGGCTTTGACATTTCGAGAGGATCTTTGGAAAGGTATGTAAATTGCAAACGATCAATCTATGGATTGAAGCAAGCTTCCGAGAAGTTGGAACCTTCGTTTTGATGATCTTTGTAAGACGATGACGGATTCATCAAAAATGAAGATGAACCTTGTGTCTACAAGAAGGTTAGTGGGAGCATTGTTGTTTTTCTGGTGTTATATGTAGATGACATATTACTCATTGGAAATGACATCCCTACACTACAAAATGTAAAGACATGGTTAGGGAATTGCTTCTCTATGAAAGATTTGGGTGAGGCTACCTATGTATTGGGAATCAGGATCTATAGAGATAGATCGCTGAAATTGCTTGGCCTAAGTCAGAGTACATACATAGACAAAGTGTTGAGACGCTTTAACATGCATGAATCCAAGAAAGGACTATTGCCTATGTCACATGGTATATGCATGTCAAAGGCACAATCCCCTTCCACTCAAGAGGATAGGGATCGCATGAGTAAGATTCCATATGCATCCGCAATTGGATCTATCATGTATGCCATGTTATGTACTCGACCAGATGTATCGTATGCTTTAAGCATAACGAGCAGGTACCGATCGATCCCGGTGAAAGTCACGTCCTGTGTCAAGAACATCCTTAAGTACTTGAGAAGAACTAAGGATTCGTTCTTGGTATATGGAGGTGAGGAAGAGCTTGCTTGTAATAGGTTACACCGATGCTAGCTTCCAGGCAGATAAGGATGATTCCGGATCGCAATCTGGTTATGTGTTTGGCCTTGAATGGCGGGGTCGTAAGGCTGGAAGAGTTCAAAGCAGGAGACAGTTGCCGATTCTACTACAGAGGCTGAGTATATTGCCGCCTCCAATGCAGCAAAGGAGGCTGTTTGGATCAGGAAGTTCATCGCTGAACTTGGTACGGTTCCAAGTATTGTGGACCCCATTGATCTCTATTGTGATAACAATGGGGCCATTGCACAAGCCAAGGAACCTAGATCTCATCAGCGATCCAAACATATACTTAGGCGCTTCCATCTTATTCGAGAGATTATCGATAGAGGAGATGTGAAAATATGCAGAGTTCCAACGCTTGATAACGTTGCTGACCCACTTACGAAACCTCTTGCTCAACAGAAGCATGAAGGTCACACTAGATCGATGGGCATTAGATTGATGCCTGATTGGCTCTAGTGCTAGTGGGAGATTGTTGGTGTAAGCCCTAGAGGCCAATGTATTTCTTTAGACTTACATTTGTATCTTGCTATTTTATATATGATATGAGGCATTTCAGTTTATTGTGTTACTTGTTTAAACATAATAAAGTCCTTAGAATAGAAATTTCAGTTCAATAGAATATCAAGTATATGACTTGATCGTGAGACACTATTGAACAATGAAATCCTATTCTTAAATATCCGTAGTCAAGTATTTTATTAATAAGGACAATAATAATACAATTGAGACTATTATGTGTGCAGGCATCGATGACCATATCTCACGGGTCATGCATATGAGATATCGAGTCACCACATAGGTACACATTAAGGTAATGATGTACTGGATTGACCCACCATGAGAACACTACATGGAGCGTTATGTGAGTGTAATAAGTAGTTATCATAGTGACAATGGTGCATACAATCCTTCGACCGAAATCACTACGATCCCTACATGAGGAGTCGTGGTACTTTAATATCGTCAAACGTCATCTCGTAATAGGATGATTATAAAGACGGTCATTGGGCATACCACGAGCCATGCAGAGGGATGTGAGTGACCTAGATGGAATTTGTCCCTCCTACATAACAGGAGGTAATATCTCTGGGCCCCCGATAGAGTGAGACTGTAAAATGCATGGTCATCTTTGAAATGAGTCAATATGAGATATTGACCTCATTTGTTGTTAAGTCTACTCGGGTATCAGGGAACATGATATTGAACTATACAAGGGTGACACATTCTATGCCTTGTGTTCAATATAGATATATGGACAAAGGGATAATAATGCACATGAATATTTGTCACAGAAAGGTTTCGTCAAATCACTGACTTTCTCACTACTTAGGTAGAAGTGATGTATTGCTAGATACCGCTCACTGTTTGTAATATTAAATGGGATTTAATGTTACTACTAACGTTTTGGGAACCTATAGGGTCACACACATAAGAGCGGATTAAAAGAAGCATTAAAAGGAGAGTTGGACTTTCCTATTGGGCCTAGCGCATAGTACATGGGCTTAGGTCAAGTGCTGCTCATTAACTCACTTAAGGAGGCGCTACTATAAGTAGAACACTTAAGTTGTTGTGCACACACGGCTGATAACCTAGCCGCACAAAAGGAGTAAGAGTGAACAGTAAGTCTCGGTTTTGAAGCTAGCACTGTGAGACAGAGACGCTTCAGGTTCGTGGCGTTGGACGTTCACGTAGTCCGCTCGTGTGGATACCTCTGGAGACACCGTTCGTGCGGTGTTCGTGATAGATGAATTTCAACCAACAGCCATCGCTTCAAGAGGTAAACTTTTAATCATGAATCATGACCATTTGCAGGATCCTTCGAAGGGAATTTTTCCGCTGCATTTTATTTTGTTTTATACGCAAATTCCCAACAAGATCAACAACAAAAAGGTCTTTTAAATCTTTCATCAAACAAATTGGATACATATAGGAGACAATACAATATGTACACAGCACACACACCCCACACATAAACCACTTAACCATCATTCCTCATCAGTGCTGAGCAATTGAAGGTAAAATGTAGCCAGATATAAAGATTAATGATTTTTTAGAACAATCAGCGTATTTGTAAGTTTCCAGGGATGGAAGTTATCAACAAAAACAGGGAGACTAGAACTATAGCTAACTATAGTCACGAAAGCAGGCAGTAATGGTAATTACCAACAATAGGAAACAAGCCAGACCTTTGCAGAGCAAGAACCTGTGGCTCGATGACGACGACAGCAAAGACCCAACACTGAGACGCGACAACAAGTGTTGGGGCGAACATCGAGGCGGTGGCGTCACGGAGGCTCAACACACGGAACGCGATTGAGAACGGAGAAGAGAACACGGAGGTGTGGTGGTGGCAAACGGAGGTTGGGCGGTGTGCGGTGGGAGCAGAGAACAAGAACCAGAGCAGAGGACCAGGAAGGGTTTCTGCATGCGAAGACGACAACTGAGGGAGGAAGAAAACTGTTCGAGTTACTTATTGGAAATTAGCGACGGTCTTTTAATATTAGCGACGGCTAGGCCGTCGCAAATTATGATTCCATCACAAATTAAGAATGACCGTCGCAAAAGTACGGTCCGTCGCAAACCAATATGGCCGTTGCAAATGACCTTGGACAAACATTTGCACATTAGCGACGGCCATGCCCGTCGCAAATTGGCGCCAACATTTCGCGTAAAATGGCGGGAACGTTACTGACAGATTTGCGACGGAAATGCCGTCAGTAATCTCTTCTACCGTTTGCGACGGCTTAAGCCGTCGGAAAACATAAAATTAGCGACAGATTTGAGGCCGTGGCAAAAATTTCGTCGCTAATTAACCTTATTCTTGTAGTGATTTATTTGTCTACTTCTTCCAATGTATTGAGATAAATCACTTAATTTCTCAAATTCACTAAATCCTCTCCCAAGCAACATTTGTGTCCTTCTCATTTCGTATCTTTATTTTGTCCTTTTTTTATAAATGCATTGGAAACCAATGTACGTATTTAAACATCTTTCTCAAATGCACACAACACATTTAAACATCTTCTTGAGAGCATAGAAAACTTCATGAGGTATGGTAATATTTATTGTCTTGGATCAGCCTCATATACAAATGCACTCTAGGTTTTTGTTAGAAATTTATTGTTAAATATTTATTATATTTTATTTAGAAATATATATTTTCCTTCATTTCATTTATAATTTTGCCAAAATTGACAAAGGAAAATCCATACATAGGAATGATTGATGTTGGTATAAAAGTTACGGTTGTTCTTAAGTTGAGGGTCAACTGGTATGCATGCATTACTATTTTATATAGCTGGGTATTCAAAGTCACTCCAAAGTGAAATATTTCACATCATTGCCTTCAATCGAAAGATCATCACACTGAAGAGTACCTCTAGCAGTAGCTTGGATCCTCCCACCCTACATTAAAATAATTCAAGAAGTTCAAGTATTAGTCATGAAAGAAGTTGTAAAACACATATAGTTAAAAAAATATTAAGCAATATTTATATATAACACTTTCTCATCTAAAAACACCAACTCTACATTATCTCTCAATCGAGGTTGTAAGAAATTTGGTTGTTTTCAAACCCATAACACTCTACTTTGATCTTCCATTTATCTTTTGATGGTGAAATGTCACTAATAAATTTAGTTTTAGCCATGAGTGCAAGATAGAAAAACAAACTCTAGATGAACAAACTTTCTCAGGAGATGCTTAATTGAATTTTATATATTTTCATTGGATTGTCTAAATTTTTATAGTACCTCTATTATGTTGGATAAAGAGTAAATTCACATCGAAAATATAGGAGAAATAATTCAAAGATTTAAGTAAATTACATTGAAAAATCATTCATCATCTTGGAATTATTAATTTGCTTTGAATATTTATATAAATCTTTACATATTATAATTATATAGATTTATTAATTAGTTCAAACATGAATTTTAACATATATATATATATATATAAAGTTAATGTCAAGGAAAAAAAAGATATATGATATATTTATAAAGTAGTCTTATTTTCCCTAAATGTCTTATAATTATTTATCCTAAAGAATTATAAATATCAAAAAATATTTTATTTGCTTTTAAATGTAACATTGGAAATAGGTGTCGTATTTTATTGGTATGAGCTAAAGTTATGATAACAACTTTTATTGATAATAATTTAGGAATCTTTATTTATCATATTTCATGTACAATAATTAATTTTTAGTTGCTTTAATTAATTACATTGGAAATGATTGATAATCTTCAATACCATTGTAAGTTGGAGTAGAAATATTTCATAATTTATAATTTTTCTTTTGATTAAAAAAAATTATATAAATATATATTACCTAAAAGTGGAAAGTTTCGTCAATTGTCAAAAGAATTTAAATTTTATAGTAATTTTGAATATAACATGTGTCAAAAGTTTCCACCCATGATTTTTTATAGCACTCTACTTTGATCTTTCATTTATCTTTTGATGGTGAAAGGCCACTAATAAATTTAGTTTTGGCCATCAGTGGAAGATAGAAAAACAAACTATAGAAGAACAAACTTTCTCATTAGATGCTTATTTGAATTTTATACTTTTATTTGATTGTTTACATTTTTAATGTACCTCTATTAGTTTGGATAAAAAGTAAATTCACATCGGGAATATAGGAGAAATAAATCAAAAATTTAAGTAAATTACAATGGGAAATCATTCATCGTCTTGGAATTATTGATTTGCTTTGAATATTTATATAAATCTATAAATATTTTAATTATATATATTTATTAATTAGCTCAAACATGAATTTTAACATATATCTATAAAGTTCATGTCAAGGAAAAAAAACATATATGATATATTTATATAGCCTTATTTTCCCTAAATGTCTTATAATTATTTATCCTAAAGAACGACATTGGAAATAGGTATCGTATTTTATTGGTACGAGCTAAAATTATGATAACAACTTTTATTGATAATAATTTAGAAATCTTTGTTTATCATAATTCATGTACAACAATTTATTTTTAGTTGCTTTAATTAAATTAATTACATTGGAAATTATTGATAATCTTCAATACCAACGTATTTATAATATTTATTATTTATTTATATAGATATAGATGGGAAGAGGAAAAACCAAGAGTCCAAATAGAGAGAGAAAAGAAAATTTAGTCAAACACATTAATGATTGTCAAATGTACAATCCTAATAAATACAAATCTTATAGATGAAACAAAGAAAAGAATAAAATAATAATAAACAAATAAAAAAATGTATAAAAAAATAACATATTACCACCTCAATATACAGTAAAATAAGATATCCAATTTTTATATTAATATAGATATAGATTTCCTCGATCCGTGCAAGGAGATAAATGAGTTGCATGAATTCACTAATTGGTAATTCATTCATTGATCGGTTTCATCTTTCGTTATAAAAGCACAATGATTCCACGTATATATCTTTTAAAAGCTAGCTTTTCACTACATCTTGTGAATTGTCTATATATGAGCAATAAATCTGAAGACTTTCGTTCAATGCATGAAGACCACTCTATGAGGGTTTTAGCCTTTTAGGTTCAAATAATCAACCCCGGTTATATGGCTCTGGTTTTATGAATATAGGGGAAATAAGTTTTAAACTTTTTTTTGGTAGATAAGTTTTATACTTTCACAAGAAGAAATTTATCATATATAATATATCTACCGACACTTTTAGTAATATTTTTCATCTTTTATTTATGGTTTTTTTATTGTTACTAAATTCGGACCGACTAAAGGGTGAAACTACTAAAGCCCTAGCTTTATGGTTATCAAGAAAAAATTTATTTATTCTTAATTTTTATAAACCAAAAAGGTCAAATATGCTAACAAAAAGATCTAACCTAAAGCATAATATGATTCAAATAGATTCTCATACTTAAAATAAAAAAATATAACTTAAAATTAGTTTTAAGTCTTGCTCATTGTTGGGCCGGCCATACAATAAATGACACTTTCCTTGTAATGTTTTTTATTTTTTTGATAAAACTTGTAATGTTTTTATTATGTCGTTTTTTATACTACTTAATTTGTATTAATTAATGATATTTGACGAAATTGAAAACTGAGAGTAAAAGAAAAAAAAAAAAAAAAGAAGCTCTGTTTAAGCACAAAGCATAAAGCAACCTTTTTTGTCTAAAGCTCTGTTTGAAACCATGTCAAGTTGGATCTGACGTGAAAGCTGACACTAAATGATGTGGCTGACGATACATAACATCGGTCAACGTGCAACATACATAGTTAATTTATTATTATTTTTAATGCCACGTGGAACTTTTAAATATTATTTAATTAATTATTTATAATATTGTTATTATTTATTATTTAGAAATATTAATAAAAATATTTTAAAATTATTATAATTAGTATAATATTAATTACATACATGGAATGACTAATGTGGCGCAACGTCAACCACATTGCACTACTTAAAAGGTGTTGCTCTAACGACATGGACTAATTCCTAAGTTTTAAGCCATATAGATACCAAATCATAAGAAAATATTTGACAGGAACTAAAATGAAAATAACTTCTATTTATTTGTAGGGACTAAAAAGTTTATTGAACCTCAGTTTTATATTTAAATGTGTTTATTGAAAAACAATTTTAAGATAAATAGATAATCTATTTTGTTTGGATTGTGTAAAAAAATCACTTTTATACAGTAAATTACAAAAAGGGTATAAAGTTACTTGTATAATTTAATAATGTTTGTTTGGAAGTTAATTTTGTAGGGATGAAATGTGAAGAGTGTTTTTGGGTTCAAATAATCTAACAACTTTTTAAATAAGCTTCACACTTATTGTAACACTCTGTTTTTCCTATATTGTCTGTAGCAGTAAATACATATTTAAATGTGTTTATTTTAGATTAAGCTCAGAGGATGATTTTAATTAAATTAAAATCATTTTCTTGTGTTGTTATATCATATGAAGCCACGGTAAAAATTTCAGTTGAAAATTCAGACGGAAGGCGGTCTGCGTTTTCACTGCCGGTACAAGTTTACTGTGCAGAAAACCTCATTTTGACCAGTGAACGAGATAGTTGGTGTTTTCATTATGTTTACTTCAACTTTGGTTATTTTGAAAATTTTCGTGTAAAAATAAAATATAATAGTTTATTCGAGCGAAAACGTAAGAAGAATTACAATCGGAAATGCAACTGGGTACGAAATGGAGTAGATTAGGGACCCTAAAAGAAGTAAGGAGACATGATGGAAGAGGCTATGACACACTCCAAAAGTGCAATCATCACACTTTTCAAATTATAATACTATTCTAATCCAAAAAGTCATTTCTCTCTCTTCTCCATCCAATCAAGCATTAAACCACCAAGCTTTCTCAACAAGCCCTCCCTCACTCCCCTTGGCCGTGAGCCTTCCTCCCTCTCCCTATATATACCCCTTTCATTTTCACTTCATCATCTTCCTCCTTCAACCTCCATTAAACCTTCATCATCTTCTTTCTTATAAAAGTTCAAGCTCTTAAAGCTTTAGTTTTTATTCATCTTTTCTACTTAATTTCTTCATTAAAGTTCTTCTTTATACTAAGGGTAATGCTCTCATATGAATCTTTTTGCAAGTTTCATATTTTATTTATTAGTTTACTTTATGTGTTCTTTATATGCTTTAAACTTTTAAAATCTCTCTAAAATGGTTGAAAACTCATTTTGAGTTGAAACCACTTTCTATAGTCTTTTATTAACTTATATTTTCACATACTAAGAGGTTGTGTAAAACAAAAATCTCTATCCATCTATTCCAATGAAGGCCGAATGCTTGCATTTGTGACCTAGGAAGTTTTTGTTTCAACTTTGGAATATGATCATGTGTTTGAGTTTCTAACTATCCCTTGATCTTGAATCTATAAATCTTGGAAGTTTTGATAGCTTGTTCCTATGATGGCCAAAAAATACGAATAAATAGGCCTAGGATACTATGTTTCAACTTTCCAAGTATTGATCATGGATTTAGAACTCTTAATACCATGTGAATCAAAACCTAAGAGCTATTGTTAAACAAAGAATGTTTTCCTCGTCATCCTATGATGGCCGAAACTTAGTGTTTAGGTGCTAGGATATTTGAGTTTTTATTTTTCCAAAATGATCATGGACTTGAGCTCCATAAGATATTTGGATGCTAAGTCTAAGAGAATGGAAATTTTAAAGATTTCTAACTTGTTTATTCTATGTTATTAAAGCTAGGATGTATTACTTTCATTTTTTCAAGATGATCATGGACTTGAGCTCCATAAGATATTTGGATGCTAAGTCTAAGAAATTGGAAAGTTTAAGGATTTCTAACTTGTTTATTCTATGTTATTAAAGCTAGTATGTATTACTTTCATTTTTCCAAGATGATCATGGACTTGAGCTCCATAAGATATTTGGATGCTAAGTCTAAAAGATTGGAATGTTTAAGTTTCCTTGTTTTCCAAGATGATCATGGACTTGAGCTCCATAAGATATTTGGATGCTAAGTCTAAGAGATTGGAAAGTTTAAAGATTTCTAGACTATTGATCCTATGAAGGCCGAACCTAGAAGGTTATGGACCTAGGATACTTTGTTCTTATTTTTCCAAAATGATCATGGTTTTGAGCTCCTTAATACATATGGATGCTAAACCTAAGAGATTGGAAAGTTTAGTGAATGCTAACCTACGTTACTAGCCTTGGCCGAATGCCCTATGTTTATAATTTAGTGGGATTTTAATTCAACTTTGTTAAATGATCATTGTTTATGAACTCCTAACACTTAAAGATCATAAATCCATGAGTTGTATAATTTTCGGGAATCTCTAACCCTAAGAACTAGTCTTGGCCGAACCTATACCTTGTGGTTTAGTGTTCTTGTTTGATTTTAACTCGTGATTTTGTATTCATAACCTTAGACTTCCATTGCGGAGGAAACGAGGACGTTCGTGACATACCTCTTCGAGCATCTAATCTTCTTACCTTCACAGAAAGTAAGAGGGGATTGCCTTGGGATATTCAATGACTATATGCATGTGTGAATATGTTTACTTGAGTGATTTGAATATTATTATAATATGGAGCAAATACTTGAATGACTTGTTTACTTGAACTATTGCGATTAATACTTGAAGTTGATTATTACTTGCCTTAAAGTACCGTGAGTTGTATATATATGTGATGAACTATCGTTAACTGTGATATTATTGTTGAGAATATATTACTGTTGATTGAAGTTTGAGAACCCGGACTTGAGTCCGTGCACAATGATTATAAGGATTAAAAGCCTTAATAAGCCTTGAATAGAACTTTGAAAGTATTGATTTCGTTTATAAAAGTTCTTTGTTTAAAACGCTTACTTCAAGAGAATGAGATTCTAGTTTTGAAAAGCAACATTTAAGTGTTTTTAAGTCAATAGAAACTACTTTTTTGTGATCCAAAGTTTGTACGAGAGAAAACCTTTTTCGAACTATGTGTTTCATGAAGGAAAAGCCCATTTGAAAATATTTGACTTTATTCCATCAAGGATTTCAAAAGAAAACGAATTTCCAAATGTTTTATAAAAAAATTTGTAAAGGAAAAGATTTTCTCCTAAATGATTTAGAAACGTTCCGGTTACTTGGATAAGTGACCGAGGTTTTGTTTTGGTTTTGATTTTCACGGAGCGAAAAGTAAGCACATGTGAAAGAGAATACTAGTTCGCAAGACGTCACCTCTAGTATTCAGTTATATGCACGCGATCTGGGATCCGTGTCAAGAATTATGGACCAAGGGTCCTAATCGTGATATTATGGGCTAGGAGTCCTAATTTTGGAATTGAGGACTGTGTGTCCTAATTTCGTTGTTATGGGCTAGGAGTCCTTATCATGTTGAAATAAAATATGGATAAAATCATAATTATTTCTATGACCACAACCTTGGACTGCGGCATCGGACTAAGGTGTTGTGATTGAGCACTCGGACTGTGCGTCCCGTGTTGTTGATCTTCAAGTAATGAAAATTGTGAATAGTCGTTAGCTTTGGGCTTCGACAACGGAAAAGAGCGAACACAAAGAAAAGTCTCGATAATGAAAAATCTTTTATTCATATGCATTTCTCCTTAGCAGACGTGCTTGAGTTAACCGAATACCCGCTTAAGATGTGGTATTCGATGAGGTATACATCCGAATGACCGTTATAAGGGATTCATGATGATGTTGATCCGGGTGCATGAGGTGACGGAGACAACTTTCCAAACGGGGCGTATGAGCCTGATCAACTCTTTCTTTCTTAATGATAAAACGGTGTTGGTATCTCATGAGATTAAGTTTAGAGCCTGACGATTGAAGTGTCATGCATTATCTTTATAAAATTGATTGATTCGGGTATGAGACCTACTGAAATAATACTTGTTGTTTACCCATGAGTAATGTTTAAAATGTTAATATGGCAAGGTGTTGTATGTATCATGTATATGATTGTTGTGCGATATATCCGTTGTCGGTATCTCACTCTTTCATTTCTACTTGTTATTTTCCCTTCCTTTTTGGTATCGCCATATGTACATGAGTTCAGATGGATCCCAATATCCCACTTGTGCCAACAATGTCGAAGACTGAAGTCTTCGATAATGCAGGGAATGCCGGGGCATGACTGATACATCCAGGGGCGACATCTGCCACATACCACAGAGCAATTACCACAATCGATTTAAATGCTGACGGAGACCCAGTCCGTAGGAGCCATACTGTGGAGACTAGGAGGGTAGCTCTGCCTCCGACTTGGTATTACCTTCACACACTGCAAGCTAACGGACTGTTACATGAGCCACCACCTCTAGACGTAGAGTCGGCAGCACCGACTGAGGAGGATCCCGAGGCGGACCCTGAGGACGATCCTGAGGAGGACCTTGAGGAAGACTTCTATGAGGTCATGGATGAGGATGAGCCGGATTATCACGTTATGGATCATGACGACGACGAAGATTCCGTAGATGAGGGCGGTGACGTCATAGATCCATTACCTGAGGTCTCGTCTCGTGGGAGCATTTGTGGAGACCCTGCTTGCAGGCAATGTCAGTAACCAGTTCGGAGCGTTTTGTGGATAGTCTTCCATCATCTGACTTTTTAGACTTACCTTTTTGGATGTAGTTCCGGACCCTCTTTCCGTGTGACTTACTTACTCCCTTTTAAGTTGTATCTTCTAGATGTCTAATTCTGTTGCAATGGCCATTGATAAGGCCCTAGGAACTTGGCTTTCATTAGGACATGTTATATATATGTGTTGTCTTCAATTCATGTTCTGAGTGTTTATAACCTTTATTTTGTTTCATTCCTTTCAAAAAAAAAAATAACTACCGTTTTTAGTGTACTCATTCATCGAGCAAATGATACTTTTCGAAAATAACCAGCATTATAAATCAGAAATATTTCCGCAATTGGATAACCGTGTGATGCCGGGTGTAGGGTGTCACACTTATAGTTTTTTTTATAAAAAAATAACTTTTTTCTCATAAAAATAATTGTTTTACAATTTACTGATCAGTTTACCCAAACATATTATAACATCCGCTAAAAAACAATTTTTACCATGAAAAACAAGAGTAAGATTTAATCTTATTCAAATACTCTCTAATTAAGATTGTTTGAATAGGTAAAGGCTTGAGCAAGATCCAAAAATTTAAGTTTCATTATAATTTGTTTTTATTGGGAGGGAGGGTGTTTATATTTGTTAAGATAATGTTTAAAAAATTATTCTAAAATCTAAATTATTAAGATAACGTTAAACACAGAACTATTAATTAGTTGACAAAGTTATGAAAATTCATTTTCGATCCCTCGCAAACTCAAACAGATTGATTCCTAATCAAGTCTGATCTGCATATACTTTGTCATCTCATAAGATTTTGCTTGTATCTTATCTGCATATATGATGTTGATATATAGCTTTTTCTTCCTTAAGTGATGTATGATTATAAGGATTTATTGTATAGTTTGCTATTTTTAATCTTGTATACGAGTGAATTTATTTTAGAATAAAATATATTTTTTTCAAAATTAATCTCCTTTTCAAAATTAATTTCTTCTTTTAATAAAGCTCTTTATTTATTATTTAATAAAACTCTTCCAACATTGTTTTTTAAATTTGTGTACCAATATATGATATTGATGTATGATTTTTCCATCCTCGAGTATCATATCGTTATAACAATTTATCATATAACTAGGGTGTGTACCCTTGTGTAACGCATGGATACATTTTCTTTCAAAATGGATTGTTATGATATCTAATTTAACTATTAATTGTACGAGTTTAAATGATATATACTAATAATATATAGTTTTTAACACTGTCAATCAATTAAAATTTTTGGTTTGTGTGACATTTAACATACTTAGGATAAAAGTCAAACATTTTTTTATGATGTGTCAAATTTTGATTAATTGACAGTGTAATTTTTTTTAATACTAACAGTGCATGTATATCAATTAGATCCTAATTGTAATGATTATTTACATTTTGAAATATATTTACATTATATTTTATTAATTGTAACAAAAATATAGAAATTATTGATACCATAATTATACTATGCTAATTAAGATAATTAAGTAACAAGTGGAGTTTGCTCAATTAAACATACGTAATACATGCATATTGTTACAAAAATATCAATTGACTGTATATGGACACAAGAGGTGTGAACATAAAAATGTTAATCACCCAAAATCAAAAAAAATAAAATAAAATATGTTAATCATCCAATACCAAGAAACATTGAACACCAGTAGTATAGCAAGACCATTGCTCTCCCATAAACATTAGCCATTGATTCAAAAGAATAAATTGAGAGGTAGTGATACCTAGATGGTGATCTATATCAAGTTATTATCAAGGAAAACCATTCACAGAAGAAGTACAAATCAGGCTTTAAGTAAAAAAACATTATGAGATTAAATAGCCAAATGTGTCAAACACACAATACTAAGATTATGGGGCAAAACATTAGCAAAAAACATTTACGAAAAAGTACAAATCGGACTTTCAGTAAAGGAAATCAAATTGGTAGCATAAAATGCTATTGGCTTCCACAGTCCCAAGTGACCAGCAAGGGAGCATGCTTCACTTGCAATTCCCTCCAAATTATTTTATGGTCAATGTTCAGACAAAAGAACCCTTACAATTATCTTAAATTTTTTGGTTCACTTAAAAATCTCTAAAAACATATTCTCTTATAATATTTTACATGAAAATCACATCTTTTTGTATTTTGTAACAAACGGGTTCTATCTCATCGAAAAAAACAGATTTTAATTGGAAGCTAATCAAAACAACTTTTAATTTATTTTCCATATTAATCATTTTTCAGATTCTGATTATATATCCAAAAGTCGAAATAAATATATGCATGACAAAATCTCATGTGATTTTTTTTAAATAAGTATTTTTTCCATATATTAATGTGTAATGAACAGACTCGAAATCATGAGTGTAAAGCTATTTTAATAAAAAATCATGGGTCTAAAGTGATTAGATATTTAAATTTATAATAATAATAGGATTAAAGTAGTAAGTGCTGTCAGTGTAAAAAGTTTTATATCGACATCCACTTATATTTTGACATATGTACTTTTGTTTTAATAACTATAAGAGAAAGATACCAATATTGTTGATTTGTCAAGATATTATTGGATAACTATGTAAAAATATTTTATACCGATAATGTATAAAAATTAAATTAATAACTATTATTATAATTATATAAGATTATAAGGGTTGGAGACCTATTATATTGATAGTACAATGATGACAATGAAGTTTTAAAATAAAAAAGGTAAAATTTTAAAATAAGAAAAGGTTATTTGAACAGTAAATGTGAATAAAAAATGAATCAATGAACGGGGAATGTGAATAGTATATAGAATATTCATTTATTAAAGAGTATGGATTAACCCACCTTTTTTTTCTCCATATTAATCATTTTTCATATTCTGATTATATATCCAAAAGTCGAAATAAATATATGCATTACAAAACCTCATGCTATTTTTTTTTAATTACGTATTTTTTTTTCATACATTAATGTGTAATAAGCAGACTCGAAATCATGAGTGTAAAGCTATTTAATAAAAAATCATGGGTTTTTAAAGTGATTAGATATTTAAATTTTTAATAATAATAGGATTAAAGTAGTAAGCACTGTCAGTGTAAAAAAATTTATACTGACATCCACTCATATTTTGACACATGTGCTTTTGTTTTAATAACTATAAGGGAAAAATAACAATGTTGTTGATTTGTCAATATATTATTGAATGTCTGTATAAAAATATTTTATACCGACAATGTATAGAAATTAAACTAATAATAATAATAATAATTATTATTATTATTATAATTATATAAGATTATAAGGGTTGGAGACCTATTACATTGATAGTACAATCATGACAGTAAAGTTTTAAAATAAAGAGGTAAAATTTTAAAATAAGAAAAGTTAATTTGAACAGTAGATGTGAATAAAAAATGAAACAATGAACAGGGAATATGAATAGTAAATAGAATATTCATTTATTAAAGAGCATGGATTAACCCAACTTTTTTTAAAAATAAAAAATAAAAAATGAAATTGCCACAAAACCATCACAAGAAGCCACGTCATATTACTGTTATATGAATAATGGAAGAAAAGTTCCCAATTGTTTAAGTGTACTGATTGGCTGATTGCTATTAGTAATCATGTGGCAGTTATTGTGAAATATTTTTAAGAAATTTCCCTTTTAAATAACATTCTTTATTTTTTTATCATTTGTTAACAATGAATAAGGTCTTTTTAAATTTACGAATCATCTATGATGTTGATGTATGATTTTTTTATCATCAAGAGTCGATGAATTGTGAGAGTTTATCATATAACTTTATTATGGGTTGAGCTAATTAAGGTGCACCACCCATATTTTGCACCACCCACTACACCACCCATATGTGGCAAATTTTGGACCAATCAAATTGTCACATGAGTTTGGTCAAAATTTCAAACTTTCTAATTGTATTTCTACTGTAGTCAAATATATGAATACAATATATTGTAGTATAGTATATGTACTCTTTGTATTCGCAAATTTAACCCATATTAAAATAATGTTTTTTTGATTAAAAAACTGATTATATTACAAAATAATATTTTAATATGAATTAAAATAATGTTCGTTATCAATAATATTTTGCAATATAATCAGTTTTTTTTAATCAAAAAACATTATTTTAATATGAGTTAAATTTACAAATACAAAAAACACATATATTATACTACAATAATACAACTAGAAAGTTTAAAATTTTGACCAACCTATGGTCCAATTTGATTGGACTAAAAATTGGCATATGGATGGTGTAATGGGTGGTGTAAAATATGGATGGTGCACCATAGCCCAACCCCTTTACTATCTTGAACACTTTACAAAAAAGAATTTGTTTAAAAATAAAACCTCTTTCTAAAAAGTTTTTTCTTCTTCAAAAGATTAATATCAATCAATCCACTATGCTTCTTAGAAAGAACAACATATTTTCGAATTGTCCATGGAAGGGGTAAGTATTTTCATAAAAAAAAAATTATAACCCTAAACCCTAAAAATAATAAATTTTTTTCTTAACAACGTCCAACATGATTGATAGATAGCTGGATTCCTTACATTTGACTCTTGCCGTTTATATGAAAAACACTTTATTAAAAAGATGTAAAACTCACTTCGATGATCTTTACACTTTGAAAGAGATCAATCTCTAACCTCGCTGGGTGTAGAGAATACCCTTGATGTAAAAACAATTATTTTTTCTTAGGTTTTTTTGTTCGTTTCATTTTCTATCTTTTAAAATGAAGTAAATAAAAATTTTAAAAATTATTTAAAAATTACACAATTAACTCAGGATAACCGTCTTACAACCAGTGTATCAGGATGTTTCATCCTTCAGGGTCCGTTTGATTCGCATGACAGAAAGAATGAAGACAAGACAAGATGCAATGCGATGCAAACAAGTGTTTGAGTTACAGCACAACATTTTGTGATGTATGGTGTTTGTTAGTTGATGCACAGAACAATCGTTTTTGTACAGTATGTTGTTTGATATGCTTACTACTGGACAGGACAATGAAAAATTTACTAAAATGCCATTTGTACTATATTATGTTTGACGTGCATTATAAAAATATACAGAACAAGATTTTTATATTTTAAATACTTTTTTATTTATAATTAAATTATTATCAAGCTATCCTCTTATAATTTATTAATAATATATATTCTAAAGTTTTTTTTTATATAATTAAGACATATTAAAATAGATTATTAAAATGCTTATATAATTTATAATTTTGTTCATGTTATATATTGTTTATAAAATAAAATAACTTTATATATATATATATATATATATATATATATATATATATATATATATATATATATATATATATATATATATATATATATCGCGTGTGGAAGAATACAGGATGCACTCACTTACTTACAAGGTAAAAAAAATCAGAAAAATTGTACATAAAATTAGGCTACCAAACTAAGAGGATCCCATGAACAATAGTGATGCTATAAGACCCCCATTACTATGTTTGTTACAACCAGTAAAACACTATTGCTATGATTGTTATAGCCTGAAAAACCAGATAAGAGATACAACCAGCCTTCAATCTCAACAAATTACAGAAAAGGATGCCTCATGTGACCATACTAGAAAACAAAAATAATAGAACAGTTGACACGCAATTTTGCTCCATTAGTTCTCAGATAGGTAATGTAATCACAACATATGCTAATATACTTGTAGTTCAAAGCATGTGAAACATAAACCTGCAAAATTTTGCAGCACATCCAACACCCACCAACAATTCAAAATATTTATATATCCATCAAATTGAGTCTAACATTAATAATATAAAAAATATAAGACAAATATATACAAACAAAATAAGATCCTAATGTTACTAAATTAAAAAAATAGACAAATAAACATCTTGCCATATAGTCCATCTAAACATCATCATCAAAAGCTCCTTCATCATCACATTCTCATTATCTTCCTCACAAAAGATATTCTTTGGGGACCTTGAAACTCCCAAAAGAATTGTTCATATTGTTGGTTATGAGCAAACTTAATAACCAAGTCAAGTTCCTCTTCAGTAGTTAATCCTAATTTCTTAACCTCCTCAACCAATTCTCCTTTTGATTTTGAAGGTTCCGGCAATTTGGCTGCAATCTTTCCAAAATCAGCTGTCACCACATCCATTTTTCTATCAAAACTTTCGACAAATCTATTGGCTAATTCAGCAAGACGTGGGCGTTTAGGAGGTCGCCCACTAGAAGCATGTTCAGTCCTTACCGAAGTATTTCCATTAGAGGGAGGTGAGTTATCATGTTGTAGCCAATCATTTTCATCTTCAGTTGCTTGATTCTCCCCAATTTCATTTTCCACTACATCTGCAGCAGTCTCAGCCCTCCGACCATTTGCACGATCTTTGCCAAATATACCTTGCAACCTTTCAAACTCTTTAAACTCTTTATTGACATGGTTTCCAACTTTGGGATGCTTCTGCAAGTCAACAAAAAAAAAAACAGTTAGCTTACCAAATGAATAAAAAATATTAATGAAATATTAGTGCACTATCCAAAGTAACAAGTTAAATACCTCCAGATATTCAGATAACACTTGATTGCTGTCACAAGTAACACATTTTCTAGCATCATCCCAACCAAACCCACTAGTATTCATCATGTCGACAACATCATTAAGCTTTGTTGACCACCTTTTCATCTTGTTAACAACTTGCTTGACGTTTATAACAATTCCAGGAATCTTGTTTTTCATCCTCTTGCAAACTTCCTCATGAGTGCCAGTCTTGAATGTCCCGTTCTCTCCTTTGTTTCCAGTCACCACCATTTCCTCTAAAATAGTGAGCAAGGTTTCCTCCTCAAGTTCACTCCAAATACGTCTGACTCTTGTGTTATTCATTGGTTGTTCACTATTATTCCCACTTTCATTTTCCATCACTAAAGACCACAACATTGAAAAGATTATGACAATAAACATTTTGAAGAAATACAACCTTATACAAAACATAAATGAAATAAATTTAATGATAAATAACCTCATATTTCCTTCTGATCTTATCATATAAATAACCTTATATGCAACAACCGTTAAAGGTTTCTAACAGAAACCTCATGATATGATTTTGATGGCTCTAGTGCTTTGGCTAACAAATAAGTGATGTATAATAAACCACTGGGATATTGACTTGAATATGAATCGACAAGGTGAAAAACATATCAAGTAGAATGACCTATGAATTTTAGTATCTTAAGTTGAAAATGTACCAATTGCATCAATGCAGCAAAGTAACCATGATATCAAATAACCCAATATTTCATTCAACAAAGATAGCTTACAAGTTCATAATATCAAATAAACCAATATTTCATTCAAACCATAAATAAGGTAAAATTCAACAAAGAACAATTTAAACTTCATTACATATACAAATTGTAATTAAACAACTTGCACTCTAATTCCTACGTCTATTCCTCCACTCCATAAACATTTCTTGTGCAAGTGCATCTCTCATTTGAGTCCATTCGTTGCTAGGCTCAACGGTTTCAACTACATGGATTGGCTCCTCACCTACGGGTACCTCATCTTCTGCAAATAGAGCATCTTCTAAAGGATCCAATACCATATTCATGCGAATGAAGTTGTGCAATAAACAACAAGCAAGAATCATTCGACATTGTGTTCTAATGGGATAAAATGAAGGGCTTCTTAATATAGCCCATCGTTTCTTCAAGAGGCCAAAACATCTCTCTATTACGTTTCTTGCCCGAGCATGCCTATAATTAAATAACTCTTCCCGATCTTGAGGTGCACGTCGACTAGTGCTCCACTCTTGCAAATGGTATCGTTTACCTCTATATGGGGCAAGAAAGCCTACCCCATTAGTGTAACCACCATCGACAAGATAGTATCCACCTAAAATTAAAATATGGAATTACATATTTATTTTCATTCTTCGTAATCATGATAACACAAAATCAAATTTAAATTTTCATACCAATTGGAACAACTAAACCATTTTGTCTGATTATCGCATCACGTAATATCCTAGAGTCTGAAGCCGATCCTTCCCATCCTCGGGAAGTACATAAGTAAATCTCATATCTCCGGTACAGACACACCCAAGACATTTGTTGCAAGACCACCTTTCCTTGTTCGATATCTAGGCCTATCGAAGCACTCCGGTGTGACTGCTATGTAAGTCCCATCTAAAGCCCCCAAGCATCCCTAAAAGTTCAACATAGAGTTCACACTTAATCAGAGAAGTTGTCTACAATAGTATATTGTACGTGTGTTATTTTTGTTGAAAAGTGTATTACCTTAAACCATTTCCATCGTTCATCCGTGCAATCTTGAGGAACCGGTTCTGGTTTAGCAAGCAGGTCACTATGCAACCTCAAAACTGCAGCCAACACTCTATGACAATACCTACTAATTGTTTGTCCCGATCTAGAGAATCTAACTTGGATACTCCTATTTTTTGTGTGATGCGCGAGTATATTCAGAAAAATTGCAACTTGCTCCTCAACGGTTACTTGTCTAAGTTGCACTAATCCTCCTCGTACCCTTAATACCTCACAAAGATGTGCAAATGTGTTTCTGCACATTCTCAATTCCCATATACAATAGTAGTCACTTGTACTAATGATAGAATCCAAAACATCCCTCCGTGACTCATACCTAGCTAAAACTCTTTCATTCAAGGCTTTTCTTTCATAATTGTTCCTTAAGATGAAATTAAAGAAATAAAATCCAGCAAAATGAATGGCCAAAAGGTGGACATACATCCTCCGCACAATAAGGTAATAAGAAACTTGCTCAGCATCCATTGCAACTATATAGAAAAAATAATCAAAAATAAAACATGCAATTATAAGGGTATGTAATCTCAGACAAAATGCAGAAGAAAGTGAATTGGCAATGACAGACACAAATCAATCACTAATCTCAGAAAAAAATTACTGATATCATAAGGGTCTGTAATCTAAAACGACAAAAAAAAAATGATTAGAACGAACAAACGACCAAAACCAGAGTGCATATAAACCTTAATTATCACCTTAAAATTCCCAGACACTTTCATTTGCCTTTTGCTAGAACGACCATGTTCTGAATCTTCTGATGATATATGTCTTCTACCCGTCAATTACCCTCTTTATACGTATAATATAACCTTGACTACATTTTTTTGGCCAGACATTCCTACCCCACTTGTTCAAATCACCCTTTGTCAATTGTCATCGTGTGCTAGACACCAGAATCATATGAATGTGAACATTTGTCAAGTTTTGGTTGGCAACAAGGTTTGATCTCCAATCAAAAGCATTTTTAACCCACACACACATGAATATATATATATATATAGTTGGCTTAATGTACCCACATATATAATATATAATAAACACACACCTGTCCCACACTTATATTATTATCTCCAACAAATATTCCCTCAAATTTTAAGGATGTGATCGGGTCTTTAGGTCTATGCATGACATGGCCCTGCACTGAGGAGATAATTAAAAGAAAAGGCAACGCTATATATGCACAATTGCATATACAAATAGATAAACCCCACAAAGAGTTGGCTCGGTCTACGTTATTTAATAACAAATATTTTCAAAGCAAATACAGACATACATTACATCATATTGACTAATTAGTTATGCAACTCATAGTGATTCATTCTATCACAGTACAGGAAACTTGAAAAACAAACCCAAAATTTAATTTATTGGATTTTAATCCTTTCATTTTTCATAAAAACATTAAGCTGACATTGGATTGGAAGAGAGAAAAATAAATAGTACTTTTGTGCACGAAAAAAATTTATGTTCTCTCTCTCAGTACTATTCATATTTTTAAGGAAAATGAGATGACCAAAATCCTAAGTCTCAACAGTTATATGCTTAGTAAGCTAATCAAAGTATTAAAGCAAGTGATTTCCATCACCATCAAAGTGGAAATCAGTGCGAAAATGAAAGAATTAATGATATTGAATTATGTACAGGTAACTGAAGGTATTGGTTAACAAGCCCATATGCATCACAATTCACAATATAGGCCTATGGTATTATAACATTGTTGTCAACTCATGATGAAATGCAATGAAGGGATGCAGGATTTTCAGCACAGATAGGAATTAATGCGAGAAAGGCCTAGGGGCATCACATTTAAGAATAGGAAGTAGGAACGCATCCACTCACATTATTGGTGTTATCACAACTCAAAGCAACCATATCCCCTCATTTTTGAGGCACAAGGAAAGGAATGATAAAGCAAATCTATATAGATTATTCAACAAGAAAAAATGATACCAATTATGCTCAACTTTATAACTTGCCAAAGTGTCAATTTCATGCTATTAAGTCTAGTAACCAAAATAGCAATTCAATTTTAGGCATGACTAGGGGATAAACAATGCTTGCAGAAAAAGTGAAGCAAATCTTCATGAAACTCAGTCTCTTATCTGTCTTCATAAGAGAACACTTCTAGAACCAAAAAAAATAAATAAACTAGTCTTGCTTCCACAAAAACCATCACGAACAGAAAATCAGTTCATTCAGAATAGGGAAAAAGATATTTGATAATAAGTTGAATCACACCAAATGCAAGTAAGACCAAATACAACATGCAAACAACAACCATCAAGCACCTAGATCATACCTTCGATGTGGAGGGGAGAAGTTCGAAATCTATAATATCGATAAGGACTAACAGGGCGGCTCAGGGAGAACGACAGAGAGCTAGTGGTGACGATGTGACGAGTCAGCGACGGCGCAACCACGGAGCAGGGAGAACGACAGATCGAGAGCTAGGAGCAGGGAGAACGACAGATCGCGATGGTGTGGTGACGAGGTGACAAGTCAGCAGCGACGGCGCAACCACGGAGCAGGGAGAACGACAGATCGAGAGCTAGGAGCAGGGAGAACGACAGATCGCGAGCTACAGGTGACGAGGACGGATCAGCGACGGCGCAAGGACGGATCAGCGACGGCGCAAGGACGGAGGAGGGAGAACGACGGACCGCGAGCTAGTGGTGACGACGGGACAGGGACACAGCAGCGGCGGAGCAAGAGAAGACGTGAAGAGAGTGAGGGTCCGGTTGATTTGTTATTGAAGAAGAGGGATGGGTTGTGAAGAGACTGTTCCATATTTGAAGGGGGATGAGGATCGTGCACTGGAGAAAAAATCTCGGAGGTGGATTACAGGGACGAAGACGTGACCATACTGAGGGGGTTGGAGGATAAATTTGTCATTCCATTTACTTTGTGCACAGGACAAGTTTTTGTCCCTTGATTAAGTGGGTAACAAAATTTTAATGTTTTGTCCAGTCCATTATATTGCTTTTGTCCTGTCCATAAAACAAATTAAAAAGCAAACATGTAACAAAATGTTTTGTCCTGTCCTGTCCCTTAAAAAATAACAAATCAAACGGACCCTCAGTGTATACAACACTCCCGAAGACCTGAACCCAAATCTAATTCAAAGACTAATGTCATTTTCAATATTTTTTTTCCTTCAATTTTTTTCTATTTTAATAAATTGATTTACACCTTTCCCGCGATCATCGATCGCGAAAGGTAGCGTAGCCATCAGAGATTGTTGAAAAATGACAAGCCTGTATAGTAAGCTTAAATCTGTATTGTCTGGAATCCAAGGCAAAAATTGTATCATCATTTCATCAATGATTAGAAGGAGCATAGCCACACGTGACTCTGCTTCTCATAAATTGCTTCCTCATCTCCAATACTCCCATCCCAGTCAAGCGGTACGTGTATGAATGAGATGTCAAATGACAGTTATATAATATTATACATAAGGTGACTTTTAGCATGTATATAACAATAACCCAATTATTATTGTTAAATTAATTGGGAGACAAAACTTAACATATATAACTAATAAAAATAATAATAGACATTTTGTCTGATGTTTATCGATGCAGAGATTGCAAGGAGTCATTTGGAAACATAATTCCATGTGACACATTTGATCTTTCACTCTTGCATGGAATTGTTTTTCTACTGGGATTAGTTTTATTTTATTTTTTGAGGACCTATTTGTTCAGCAACAGTTTTAGGGATTAGGCATTTGTAAAACTAATATTGTCGGTATTTTATTTACAGTTGGCCTTTGTCTTTGATCTCCTTTATATATGGGTTAGAGTTATCTTGTCTGGGGCTGATTTAGGGGGGGCCTTTGGTTGTCATAGCCCCCCTCAAATTTTTACTTCTTATATATATATATATATATATACCCCTTTTCTAAGATATATATACAATTTTTTATCCACAACTTTTTTTCTAAATATGATTAAGATATATAATTTTTGAAAGGTGAATTTGTTTTGAATTATTTAATCTTGTTTTTAACACAACAATGTTTTTACAAAAATCATTTTTGAGGTTCAATGATTACGTAATATTTAAGAAGAATAATGACTCATTTTTCAAGTGAAAAGAGAGAATAAATGATGAAACATTCTAGTCCACCAATTTGAATTTCAAATAGCAATGTTAAAAATGTTGTTGAGTAACCTATTACGTTACATCCTTCTAAAACCATAAGGATCGAACAAGGAAAAATTAATATTGATACTTTGTTATGTAATTATGGAAAGCATGCACGCACTACAAGAAAATGGGATATTACCGATGGAAAATTTTCAACGGACAGCAGGTTCGTCGGTAACTAGAAAATTTCCGACGGCTTTTGCTGTCACTAAGTTCGAACATGAAAAGTCACAAGTATTTCCGACGGAACGACCGTCGGTAACGGTACCTACGGAATATCCGTCGAAAAAAGTGGCTCGAAGGGGGAAATTTTGGCACGTGGCACTATCGACGGATTAGCCCGTCGGTAATTACCGACGGTCCTGTCCGTCGGAATTGTTTTTTATATTAACGACGGACCAGACCGTCAGAATTCAAAAATTTGAACTACCGATCGACTTGGCCGTCGGAAACCGGGTCTTAATTTTAGTGGCAGAAACCCTTCTCCCTCCCTCACTTTTCCTTTCTTCCTCTCTTTTCCCTCTCTTCTCACTCTTTCTTCTTCTTCTTCTTCTTCTTCTCTCACCGCGATCGGCCACCCCCCACTGCTCTCTGCCACCGCGCCTGCCACCACCACACCTCCACCTCTCTTCTTCTCTTCTCCTCCTTCTCTGTTCTCTCCTTCTTCTCCGCTCGTGCCAGCCCCACACCCTGTTTCGTCATCCGCGCGCCACCCCTCAACCACCGTGCGTGCCACCACCACTGCCACCACCGTGTCCTACCTCCCCCACTGCCAGAACCGCCACCACCACAACCTCCTCCCCCACTGCCAGCAGCAACCCTAGAGCTAGGTATTTAGTTTTTTTTATGCAATTTGTTTAATTTTTAATTAATGTTAAATGCTTGTTAATTAAGTGTTTAATGGTTGTTAATTAAGTGTTTAATGTTTGTTTGTTAAGTTGTTGCTCTTACCGTTATCACCACCACTGCCTAGGAGCCACTACTGTCTGCACTGCCAGGTTTCTATATTTTTTTTAATTTATTTGAAATTGTGTAGTGTTTAATGATATGATACATATATATTTGTCAATGTGCATGCACATCACCTAGCTAGGAAATCTGTTTTGTATCCTAGGCATTTTATATGTTTCATGTTTTTCATGATTGTAATCCTGACCTTGGGGCTTATTTAATGTTATATATAAGCATCTTGTTTAATAAAAAATGATATGATACATATATGTTGCAAATATTGTAATTAAAAAATAGTAGTTATGTGTTTTGGGGACTGATTGTACAATTATAAGTGTTGAGCTGGAAATGTCGGATTTGGTGGGTTTTTCTTATTTTGATTTATAATAATTAATGTAGGACTTTAACTCTTATTGTAGCTAATAATATTTAGCTAACACATAAATTGATACAAATAAATTTTAATTACTAAAAGTAATTAAGTGAAATAATGAATTAATTAAATAACTTAGGAATAATATAATTAATACGTAATTGATAAAAATTGTAGATTCTCGTTCAAGGTTCAATATTATTTAGCATGTGTACTCGTGGTCATGGTATCGCTCATTTTATTGAATCTTGAATTGTCCAATTGGGACAGTTTGGGAAGAAACTTTTTCTCCACTGATATACTAATTACTCGTTCATTCTCATCTGTTAAATAGTCGATGAAATTTCGGGTCGAAGCATTTCTTTGTTCTCCTGGTCCATACTTGGTTGTGGTATCCCACCGCAGTCAAGTCGTGTACTTGGAGACCGATAGGAGATGCTGTCGAAATTTCGTCAGCTATAAGACATGAGAAGTGATGAGTAGCTAGTATAATACAGTGGTGAAAAAGTTTTTCCTCAAATGGGATAGGGCCACACCTTTTAAGGAAAGGGAGCGATTCGGGGTTATAATATCATGTTTAAAAATACTTCAATTTATCTGAAAATGCAGAAGGATGAAATATTATCCCTCGAACCGTAGTTGGGTGTATGATAGGAACGAGTCTGGGAGACGACTTATGAAACAATCACTAGTGGAAATAATGTAATATACGGGAACGTTTTACGTCAGTTGACCATATGTTTGACGTTAAAAATGAGGTGGTGACAGTTTTGTAAATATTAAATCACTATTTGCGTCAGTTGTGTAAAGAACTCACGTTAAAAGTGATTTTAACACTTTTAACGTCAGTTATTTATACAACTGACGTTAAACGTGTGATTTTTACGACAGTTAAATAAATAACTGATGTAAATAATTATGAAACTCATTTCTTTCGTTGTCATCTCCCTCTTGTCACTCTTAACGCAGATCACTCCATATAGTGCAGTTTATTTCTAAACCTTTTTTTAAACAAGTTTAATTTTAATGTTAATTAATTAGCTTGAATTAGTAAAAAAATTCTTGTACAAATTAAAATAAATAAACACTAAACATAAAACAAGTTATATATGTATATTCAAATCGTATCTCATTGAAGCGATTCATAAGTTACAATTACATGACTAAAAGATAAAAAATTTCTGCAACATAGCCCTAAAATATTAAAAAATTTCTGCTTCAACATCATTTAGTCTTCTCAGTCCTATCCTCAGAAACTCCAATTAATGGATGCATCTCCTCCCTCACTTGAATTCCATGATGCATCGCGCGTGAATCCACAGTCACTAGCAACGAAAGCAAAGTGAAAGGGATCTTTGCATCACCTCCTTCACTAGAATTCCTTGATGCATCGTCTTGAATCCACAGTCATTTGCGGCCAAAGCAGAGTGAAAGGGATGACTGGGATGAAATAAAGTGAGGGAATCACATTACGTGATTTACACAACCTTGCCATCCATGTTACGTGATTTACTCAACCTCAGAAGTTTTTTGACCATTAAGACAGAGACCTTTAAGTCTAGGTACAGGAAGAAATAACAAAAGTCTCAGAGCCATTTTGTGAAGGAATAGAAAACGCACGAAATATAGAGGAAAAGAAGAGGCTCTATTACAGACTGATACAGAAGAATGGTACTTTATATAGAGAAGAGAGACTAGTTGATTTTCTTGAAAACTGATCTATAAACTTAATGCTCATTAAGAGGATTAGGTTACAATGTGCATGGGTAAGTATCAGAGTAGTCATGGGTAAGTAGCACAGTAGTCAAAGGAATGAATGTTTTTGCAGAAACTTATACACTTTTAAGGTCAGTTGTCTTCAACAACTGACGTTAAAAGTGTTTTTAAATAAAAAATATTTATTTTTAATGTCAGTTGTTTAATACAACTGACGTTAAACAATGACTTTTAACGCTAGTTTCTTAAGAGAACTGACGTTAAATAAATGACCTTTAACGTCAGTTGTTACAAACAACTGACGTAAAATGTTGTTTTATTTTTGGTTTTTGATTATAACGTTTACACCCGTGCACCTTCTGCACTTCGCTCTGTACGTCTCTGTTCTTCTCTTTTCATCACACTCACTCTCACTCTCAACTCTGACTCTCACTCTCACTCTCACCCTCACCCTCACCCTCACCCTCACCCTCACTCTCACTCTCACTCTCACTCTGCCCTAATCGCGAGCTCATCTCCACCGCAACCACCGCGAGGGCTTCTTCGCCACCACCGTGAGGTACACTCTTAACCCCTAACTCTGTCTTTCCCGCTCATTCTTTGCAATAACTTGACATCTCTTTTTCCCATTCCCGCGCACTAACTCTCCTTGTCCCTCTGCTCTCAGTAACCACATCGAACGTTGGCCGCCACTCGAGCTCCCCTCCCCACCACCACGCGAGCACCTATTTCTGGTGAGTCTTTAGGGCACATTTTTTTATTTTTGGTTTTGAGTGTATGTTGAAACTGTAGTCTCAGTAGTTGAAACTTGAAACTGTGAGTTTGAGTTGTTTGGAATGTCTCTATTTTTGGTTTTGAGTGTATGTGCTGGTTGGTCTGTCACGGCCGTGATGCTCATCACGACTAGGCCGTGATCGCTCCCGCCCGTGAGGTCTCGGTTCAGTTGGCACTTTACGGCCGTGATGGACATCACTGCCAGACCGTGACCAGTGCTTGGCAATCTTCAAAAACTAGTTTTCAATATCCCGTATTGTCCTTATATTGGATATATGTTTTGTATATCTACAGAACCTATCTAGTTATGGATCGTAGTTGGATGGTTTGTAAGCGCACTAGTGCTGAGTATTTGAAGGGGGTGGGAGAATTTATAGAATTTGCTCAAAGGAATGTTCCTAATAGTAATGGAATGTTCTGTTGTCATTGTGTCAAGTGTTTGAATACGAGGAAATGTACGGTGAAGGATATACGTACTCATTTGATTTGTGAAGGGATTTACTTGAGTTATACAAGATGGATATGGCATGGTGATGTGTTGTTGAGTAGTACGGCAAGTGTCTCCCAAAGTGAGGACGTTGACATAGATATGGAGGATGATCGAGTAGAGGACATGATCTGTGATATTGGACAAGAATCTTTTCATCGAGCTCATGTGTATGATAGGTTGTGCGGTGATGCGGATAAGCCTTTATATCCAGGGTGTACTACTCATGCACGGTTGTCGGCGGTGCTAAAATTGGTTTGTGTGAAGGCGAGAAATGGTTGGACCGATAAAAGCTTCACAGAATTGCTTGAAGTGTTGAAAGACTTGCAACTAGAGGACAGCACATTGCCTGACCGTAACTATGAGACCAAGAAGGTATTGTGTCCGATGGGTATGGAGTATAAGATGATACACGCATGCCCCAATGATTGCATATTGTACACCGGTGTTCATGAAGACAATCACGATTGCCCCAAATATGGGTTATCACGATACAAAGTGAAGGGTGGTGATGATGATGATGATCTTGATGATGTGAGAAAAAGGGTCCTCCCCGCGAAGGTGTTGTGGTATCTTCCAATAATTCCAAGGTTCAAGCGATTGTTTGCCAATGCGAAAGATGTGAAGAATCTTAGATAGCATAATGATGAGAGGAAACGTGATGGAAAGGTTCGTCATCCTGCTGATTCTATGCAATGGAAGAATATTGATACTATGTTTCCGGATTTCGCCGATGAGCCAAGAAACCTAAGGCTTGGACTTACTACGGATGGAATGAATCCTTATGGTAACATGAGTAGTATTCATAGTTCATGGCATGTTCTGTTGACAATTTACAACCTGCCCCCTTGGTTGTGCATGAAGCGCAAATACATGATGTTGTCTATGATGATTTCGGGGCCAAAGCAACCGGGAAATGACTTAGATGTTTATCTAAGTCCCTTGATTGAAGACTTGAAAACGCTGTGGGTGGAAGGTGTTGATGTAGTTGATGGGTATTCTCATGATACTTTCAAGCTTCGTGCAATGTTATTTTGCACCATCAACGACTTTCCAAAGATACTGTAACTTGTCCTAAGATAAGGTCAAGGGGCATAAAGCATGCCCTATATGTTAAGAAGGCACATACTACACTTAGTTGCATCATGGAAAGAAGACGGTTTACCTTGGGCATCGGAGATTTCTTATATGTGATCACCCATATTGTAAGATGAAAAAAGCTTTTAATGGATGCTAAGAGACAGAAGAAGCTCCGACGGCCTTAATTGGAGAGCAGGTTTATCAAAGGGTAAAGAGCATCGATGTTATATTCGACAAGTCCAAAAAGAGGTAAAGCTGTTGAGAAAAACATATGGAAGAAGAGGTCGATATTCTTTGATCTTCCATACTGGCTCAAGCTTGATGTCGATAATTGCATTGATGTGATGCATGTGGAGAAAAATGTGTGTGATAGTGTGATCGGATGCTTCTCAACATTCGGGGAAAGACAAAGGATGGTGTCAATGCTCGTCTAGACCTCGTTGCTATGGGTATACGAGAGCAGTTAGCTCCAGCTTGTTGAGGATGGTAAGCGGACTTATTTGCCGCCAAAGATGTCATACTTTGTCAAAAAAAGAGACAAAGTTTCCGAGGGTGTCTTCAGGGCATCAAAGTTCCACATGGTTACTCTTCAAATATGAAGAGGCTTGTCTCTAGTGATCTTAAATTGGTTGGCTTAAAGTCTCATGATTGTCACATCTTGATGCAACAACTTCTGCCCGTTGCTATTCGTGGTATTGCTCCAAAAAATGTGAGACATGCCATTACTCGGTTGTGCTCATTCTTCATTTCTATATGTAGCAAAGTCGTTGACCCCCGTATGTTGAATGACTTGGAAGTTGAGGCTGCTACAATCTTGTGCCAATTGGAGATGTATTTTCCTCCTTCCTTTTTCGACATAATGGTTCACTTAATTGTTCATTTGGTGAGGGAGATTAGATTATGTGGGCCGGTTTTTCTGAGATGGATGTACCCAGTTGAGCACTACATGAAGATCTTGAAAGGGTACGTGAAGAATCCTCATCGTCCGGAAGCATCTATTGTTCAAAGGTATGTTGCAGAAGAAGCTATTGAGTTTTGTTCGGACTACCTTCATAACACGGATCCTATAGGGGTTCCTAAGCCTCGGCATGATGAGATAAGATGTCAAGGTAAGGGTACACATGGCTTAAGAATTAATAGCAAGGGTCGGGAGGAAGTGCTTCAAGCACATTTGTATGTATTGAACAACATCGATTGTGTTCAGCCTTTCATATTTGAACATAAAAGAAAGTCAATCAAGAAAACCCTCGAATGAGCGAAAGGTGGTTGTTGAACAAGCATAACAAGATTTCTTACCATGGTTCAAGGAAGAAATGCTTAAAGATGGTAGTACTGCTTCTGATGATGTAAGATGGCTAGCACGTGGGCCTAGCTTCAACGTCATATATTGGAGCGGATACGACATAAATAACTTTTCCTTTTATACAAAGGAACAAGATAACAAGAGTACCATGCAAAATAGTGGGGTTATGATCGTGGCCGAAGCAATGCACTTCTCTAGTACAAAGGACTCAAAACCCGTTAAAGCACCGACACCTTACTTTGGATATATTGAAGATATTTGGGTGCTCGATTATACTAAGCTTACGGTGCCGGTTTTTAAATGTAAGTGGGTTGATAGTAACGGTGGTGTACAAACCGACGAATTGGGGTTCACATTGGTAGACCTCAACAAGTTAGGTCATATAAATGAGCCTTTCATAATGGCTTCCCAAGCAAAACAAGTGTTCTACATCATTGATCCTTCTAACAAAAGGTTGTCCATGGTTCTCCAAGGCAAAAGCATGTATAATGGTAGTGATGAAAATCAAGATTCAAATCTTGATATTCCTGAGACTCCTTCTTTTTCAACAAACATGCCTACTATAATCGAGGAGACACAGGTGGACGATGTACATGCCACTCGTGATGATCATCACGAAGGGATATTGATATAGGTAGTATGAACTTAGTATACATTTATTTTTATTTATACTTCTGTATTTATTTTGAGTTATAACCTATGTTAATAAATATATATTGTTTCTGAATAGGCATACATATGGATCAACGGGAGAAGTAGGACTTCTAAGGCTAAAGCAAATCATGAATGGACCATCCTCAAGGTTTGGTAGTTTATTTATCAAATAATTAATATTATAATTACTAATTTATATGTATATTCAACTAACATTGAAATTAATTTTGTTTGTAGTCTCGATTTCAACCTGACGGTTGGTCGTGCGGCTATTATGTGATGCTTCATATGCTGAACATAGTCTCCGCATCTATTACGGATGGATGAAATAAGGTAATATTTAAACAACTTGTTAAATTATATATTATAGTTTTGAAGATGACTTGCGTTAATGTTATTGTTATTATTTGAACGTGTGTAGGCATTTAACGACCAATCGCCTCTTCAAGAAGATGAGTTTAGAGACTTGAGGATGTGCTTAGCTGAATTCTTCTTCAAGTATGCGACTGAAAAAGGAATTGACAACATACCTCCGCAATACTTAGATGAATAGTTTTTTTGTTAATATTTAAATTTAAGGGTAGTGTTTACAATTCTGTAATGTGTGTGATATTGTGTTACTGGGATATTTACTGAATGTAGGGATAGCTGAAGGGAGTGATATTTTAAAACTGAATTAAAAAAATCTATTAACGTCAGTTGTATCAAACAACTGACGTTAATAGTATTTTATAAAATATACAGTACACTATTAACGTCAGTTGCAATAAAAAACTGACGTTAAAATTAAAACCTTTAACGTCAGTTCTTTACCACAACTGACGTTAGTTTTAACAAAATTAACGTCCGTTGTGTTAAAGAACTGACGTTAATAGTTTTATATTTAACGTCAGTTCTTTACCACAACTGACGTTAAATTATTAACTATTAACGATAGCTGTATTTACGTCAGACAATATTCTGACGTATAAAATCAATTTTAACTGACGTAAAAAGCACTTATTGCACTAGTGAATCATTTGTAGCCGGAGTTGAGGAGTTTATATCCAAAGCAAAACAACATTGTGATTATGCCGAAGAGGGGGGGATTAGATGCCCGTGCACAAAGTGCAATTGTATGGCGGTTTTGAGTGATGATGACGTGAAGTTACACCTATACCGACGTGGGTTCAAGCCTAATTATTGGATATGGACTGATCATGGTGAGGAGTTGCCGGATATTGATTTGAATGAAGTCGGTGGCGATGATCTTGAAATGGGTGCATCAGGCAGTGGCTACCACGATGAATATGTCGAACAACTCCAGTCAATGCATATGATGGTCGATGATTGTCTTGGGCAACATGGGAATTTTGAGGTGGATGAGTCTGATGACATGGAAGAGCCTCCTAATGAATCGGCGCAGAGATTCTACAATCTATTGTTAGAGACAAATAAGCCATGGTTTGAAGGGGCGTCATATTCAAAATTATCAATTTGTGTTAGGCTTCTAGCTTGCAAGTCCAATTGGAATGTCCCAGAGCAGTGTTTGGAGTTCTTTTGTAAAATGCTTCAAGATGTGACACCCTTCAAAGAGTTGTTGCCAAAAAGTTATTATGACGCGAAGCGGTTGGTGTCGAAACTAGGCTTGGGGGTGATAATCTACTGTCTTATCATGTTTTATCTATTATTTTAGAGCGGATCTCATCAATTAAATTTTGTTGAATGCTTGATTTAGTCCAAATTAGACTTTGTTTCCTATTTTAGTTATTTTGAGTCAACGTGTGCATTTAATTGATTTTAATTAGAATTTAATTAATTTTCTCAAGATTTTCTTATTTTTATTTTTAGGAAAGGACAAAGAAGAAGGATTGAAATTAAATTGAAGATTGCCAAGTAAATTGCAAGGGCCCACATGATGGATTTGAATCCAAATCAATTTGGATTTGGATTATTATGATTAAAAGATAATTCATTTGACATTGAGATAAAAGATTGGATCCAAATCAAATTGGATTTGGATAATAATTGTCTATCACAACAACAAAGGATATGATAAGATTTGATAATTAATTTGGAGATATCGATTTGGAAATTAAATATGAAGATTAAAATGTTTAGGACCAATTATGTTTGAGTTTGCATGAAGGTGGAGCTTGAAATACAAGAAAAATGAGCCAAACAGAGCCCATCACGGCCTGGCCGTGATAGGCATCACGGCCATGATTGAGCATGGCTGAAAAAGAAAGAAGAACACAAAGTCAGAACCTGTCACGGCCAGGCCGTGATGGACATCACGGCCGTGACAGGCCATCAATGCCAAGTTTTCCAAGACAGAATCTGTCACGGCCTGGCCGTGACAGCCATCACGACCATGACGCGCAATATCTGTAATTTTAAAACCTGATTTTATCTGATTTTGTAATTGCTTGGGATTCAAGTTAACCTACTCTATAAATATGGCAATTAGGCTCGAAAATAGGATCACTTTTTGGGCTGCTACCATAGGCAAAAATTAGGATTTCTCTTCTTCTTAATTTCTTCTCTTCTCTTAGGACTTTTATGCATTTGTTATTCAAGATTGCCATGACCATGGCAATGCTTGAGTAGTCTTTTTGTTTCTAGGAATTGGGGCCATGCCCAACATTTGTTTTGTGTTATGAATTGATGTTTTCCCTTTGTTAATTCAAATTCGCTTTCGATTTGATTCCTATTGCATAAATTACTTGTGAATCCGGTGCGCACTTATTTGCATGTCATAGATACCATAAGGAGGAACCCAAAGCAGAAGAACTTAGGTATTGGATCTATAGGGATTGAACTTAGGACTTAAATCACGAGAGTTAGAAGCGGTCATTCGAGGGTTCACTGAGTTGTCACAAAGCTTAAAGGGTTCGATTTAAATTCAATTACCACGAGAGTAGGGGTTGGTTTAATCGGGCACGGTTCTTGTATCCCGATAGGGAACATTAACGTATTTAGGATAAATTCACCTTCAAAGCAAATTTCGATAATTAACAAGAGGGTAGTCAATTTAGTAACATGAATAGTCTTGTTGGTAACCCAATTCCTGGAAATCTCTTTTTCATATTTAAAATCCCAAAAGTATTTGATTTGATTTTATTGTTTATTTTATTTTCTTGAAATCTTTTTTCCACATATTTCTCAGTCTAAATAGTTGCTTAATTTGTGAAGTGACACTTGGTTTCCCAATCCCTGAGTTCGATACTCGATTTCTCACCGTTTTATTATTACTTGCTTCGATCCGGTACGCTTGCCGGAGCCCATCAGGGGGCTAAGAGGATTGATTGTTGTCCAAATGGGTGCATGCTATATTATGGTAGTCAGTCTGGCACAAATGACAGTGCGTTGGAAGAATGTAAATTTTGTCAGACACCCAGGTACCGAGTTCAAAGTAGTGACCATAGTAAGAGAAAACCAGTTCCTGCGAATGCAATGTTCTATTTGCCAATAATTCCAAGGTTGCAGAGACTGTTTGCATCAACCCAAACTGCGGGACAAATGAGGTAGCATAATGAGAATAGAAGAATTCCGGGTGTCATACGCCACCCTTATGATGGTGAAGCTTGGAAGCACTTCGATCGGGTTCATCCTGATTTTGCAGCAGATCCTCGGAATGTGAGACTTGGGCTATGTTCAGATGGTTTTGCCCCGTACATTTAGGCGTTAGCTTCGCCATATTCATGTTGGCCAGTGCTTGTTACACCGTACAATCTTCCTCCCGAGATGTGCATGTCAAAACCATATGTTTCTGACTTGTCTCATACCGGGACCATCTAATGCGAAGGCTGGGATAGATGTATATTTACAGCCTCTGATCGATGATCTGAAGAAGTTGTGGGATGGTGTGTTGACTTATGACGTTTCAAAGAAGTGAAACTTTATGAGGAGGGATCACCGATGTGGACTATCAATGATTTTCCCGCATATGACATGCTCTCTGGTTGGGGGACCCACGGTAAATTGGCGTGCCCGTATTGCATGGAACATGGAAAGGCTTTTACCCTTAGATATGGTGGCAAAAGTTCCTGGTTTGATTCTCATCGTCGGTTCTTAGATCCCGACCGTCCCTTCCGAAGAAACGTCCGAGCATGCAAAAAGAATAAGACATAAGAGGAAGGTCCACTGCCTTTGTCGACTTGAACAAATACGGGGGTCGGGTTAGGGATCTTCCTAAAGTCACTAAAGCCGAGTGTATCAAAATTACCGGGTATGGAGAATGTCATAACTGGACAAAACAAAGTATTTTTTGGGAACTACGGTATTGGAAGGATAATCTGTTAAGACATAGCCTTGATGTGATGCATATTGAGAAGAATTTCTTGGACAACATTTTTAACACGGTTATGAATGTGTCTGTCAAGACGAAGGACAATGAGAAGGCAAGGATGGACATAGCTCTGTACTGTGGACGAAAGGATTTGGAGCTGAAGCCGCAGCCTAATGGAAAAATTGTCAAACCAAAAGCTTGTTACACTATAACTGCCGATGAAGCGAAGTCAATTTGTCGGTGGTTAAAAGGCCTTAGGACCCCTGATGGTTATTCCTCTAATTTGGCACGATGTGCTGATGTAAGAACATGGAGGCTTCATAGGATGAAAAGTCATGATTGTCATGTATTCATGGAGTGTTTGCTTCCTATTGCTTTCGGCTCGCTGCCCCAGCATGTTTGAACCCGCTTACAGAAATCAGTCATTTCTTTAAAGATATATGCTCTGCAACTTTAAGAGCGGATGGTCTGACGAAGATGGAAGAAAACATTCCAATAATTCTGTGCAAGATGGAGAGGGTTTTCCCCCCAGGATTTTTTGACTCAATGGAACATCTCCCTGTCCATCTTGCATATGAAGCGAGGCTTGGTGGAACAGTACAACATAGGCGTATGTATCCGTTTGAAAGGTAATTTTATTATATTTTGACATTTAAATAATTAGCGACCATTGAATAATGCCTTGTCAACGATGTTTTTTATTACTTAGATTCATGGGCGACTCTAAACGATCAGTTAAAAACAAGGCTATGGTGGAAGGATCAATCTGTGCGTCTTACTTACACCATGAGACAACCTATTTTTGTTCCCACTATTTCAACAACTTTATGTTGGCACCAAGACATGTTAGGAATGAGGTAGATGCTGATAATGCAGGGTATCCTTATATGCTATCTGTATTTAACCTTCCTGGTCGTCATGCTGGCAAGGAGCTTACTTACTGGTTAACTGATGAGGAGTATGCATCGACCCAGTACATGTCTTGATAAATTGCACAGAGGTGAAACCATACCATGAGTAAGTCTTAACGACCTATTTTTGAAATAATGTATCACATGTTGTTATAATTTCTCCTTTAACACATAGTACACATTTTATTTGTTAGTGTGTTACTTCAAATTAATCAATTTAGTGAACAAGATGGTTCTGCTCGTACACATGTAGATTTTCCTGAATGGTTCAAGCAACAAGTAAGTGTAATATGACGATGCATACACTATATTAAGCTTAATTTTGCCTCTTGAAAAAAGTAATTATTTAATATGACTTACCTTTTCGTAGGTGTATCAACAACCATTAAGCGTGACTAATCAACACTTGAGAGATTTAACGTATGAGCCCTATAGCTGTGTTACATCATGGTATACATACTTTGTTAATGGGTACAAATTCCACACAGATGAATGGAACGTGGGCAAAAAGACAATTAATAGCGGGGTTGTCGTACAGGGTGAAAGTACCGGTGATTTTTATGGGGTCATAAAACACATATACGAGTTACAATACAATACTCCTACTTATCCTAAAAAAGTAGTCTTATTTTATTGTAACTGGTTTGATCCATCTAGGACAGGCACAAAAGTGGATCCCAAGTATGGAACTATGGACATTCGCATGGATAGAAGAAATCAACAGTTTGATCCGTTTATAATTACTCAGAATGCAAAACAAGTTTATTATGTCCCTTATCCAACAATGAGAACAGGCAAACGAGGTTGGTGTGTTGCAGTTACTACCAAGCCTAGGGGTCGCATAGAAATCGATGATGCAGAGGATGAGCCGCCATTCCAGGCGGATGAATTGTCACATGTCAATGAAGTAATTGAGGTCGAGCCTATTACACTACAAAAAATCATCTGTTTAGCGACCGGCATATTCGGTCGCTAAACTATGTAAATCGGTCGCTATTTAATTTAGCGACCGAATTAGAGACCGATTAATGGTGGTGGCTGAATACCTGGTCGCTAAGGTTTTAGCGACCGAATTAATATTTGTCAGCTAAATGGCGGCACTGTAATTTCGATTGCTAAATAATAAAAAATGGTCGCTATTCGGTTGGTCGCATTGTTTAGGTAAGCATTTCTAGCGACCGATAATCGGTTGCTAGTTCGGTCGCTAATTTTGGTTACTGTTAACCTAAATTAGTGACGGATTTTCGGTCACTATACCACATCTGTTAATGTTAAATAATGTTAAGCGACCGAATTATTGGTTTCTAATTCGGTCGCTAAACTGGTTATTGATTTTTTTTTAATTTTAATTTTTAAAATAATTTTTTCTCTGTTTTTCTTTAAACATTAGCAAAATTACTAATAAAACACACCAAATTACTTATGAAATATACAATCATAAGAAATAATAAATATATATATAAAAAATAATCCAAAATGTCGTACAAGAATCGTTTAAAGTCAAAAATATGGAAAAAAACCAGTCATGAGGAGGGGGAGGTGGAGGAATCCAACCATCATCGGCGTCCTTACCACCGACGTCTGCTAGCTGATCGTCCTTTGGAGTAGCAGCATCAGTAGCTGGCGGCGAAACTGGAGGAGCGGCTGCAGGCGGCACAACCGTCAGAGCATCACCCTGAGCAACTGGAGTCTGGATCCTCATCTGCTCCGACACCAGCCGCAGTGTCCGCCTCGCTCGATGCTCTTTGCATCCAGGCTGGTGTGCGAGTCAATCGTAGGCAATCTGGTTCGCCATCTGCCGCTTCTCTCTCGCTCTTCTCCCGAAGCTCCGCGTTCGGTGTGTGATGGTGTCCCGCATTTGGTTGAACTGCTCTGAGGGACGGTATTGGCGTAGGAAGGAGCAGGCGTGCTTAGGATGATGAAGCGATAAACTCTCCTCCCGGTGTCCGAGGCCATACACGTGCCCCTTCTTGTTCCTGCCCCCGACGACCTCCAAATAAATGGCATTATCGTCGACGGAGATAGGAGAGCAGGGCCCATCACCTGTCAACGCCTCATCTTGTGACTGTGAGGCACGTGATATGGCATCGTCCTTCTTCTCGTTGAAGCCCACCTACAAAGTATAGTTGAAGAGATTTAGTTAAAATTATATCCAATATTAACAAATCATTTATAATAAATTACAAGTAAACACTAAATTATTTTTTTGCTTACAGCATAGTTACGGGACTTGTCGTTGACCCATGTCCCCAACTTCAACTTCTTCGTCCTCTCCACCAACTCCATAGCAGTGGGGGCCCGCTGTTTCTGTGCTTTCTGCACAGAAAAATATAATCTTAAATTCATAAGAATAATTAAAAATGAAAACTAATTAATTAAATAGTATATTAAGTCAAAAGTTTAATGTATTACCAGCTCGTCGTAGTGGGCGCGGTGATTTAGACCCGCCGGTCTAAGCACATGCGCCGCCATCGAAGCTTCGATTATGCCATCTTTGTGGCCTGGATCTCTGGAACTTCTCGGTAGCCCAAGATTGGGTCCAACTGCCTCTCGATCTCGGGATCCACCCACTTCCCCTTATTCTTACCCTTCCCTCAACTTGTTCGTCGAGTTCTTCATGACCGGTGAGCCTTTATGCTCAAATATGTCCCTCGACGAGAGCCTCTAAAGCTATGTCCCACCTATACTCTTTTCGCAACATACATTTTTTAGGAAATTCGTGTGATTGTGTATATATATATATATATATATATATATATATATATATATATATATATAATGTAAATTTAATTTAAATAACTTAATAAATTGTTACCTTAATGCCCATCCTAGTGGTTGTCTTATACCGATCCGCACCACAAAATCGACAACATGTTATGCTTTCCATTTGAATCATCCTTATAGTACAACATACATCCATTCAGGCAACAATCAATTTTCAAACACCCCGGACCCAAATTTTCCACGGACTTCTTAGCATGATAAAAACTAGTAGGCATCCGATTGTCTTACGGCAACGCCTTGGACATTGACCTGGTGAGAGGCGATTAAAACAGCCTTCTTGCATATTGTAGTCGATTTGATACTCAACCATTCCATGCACATCGACAACTCCGTGTACTCCCAACATCCTTCCCACAATGGAGATCGTGCAACACTCAAGTATATCATAGAATCTTTGAGCTTCGGGATTCGGATTCTCCTCTATGTATTGGGAACCCATTCCACCATCTTCTCCCCCATCTTCTTCTAGTACAACACCAACCGATGGTCCAAAGCATGATCCATTATCATCTGCTCGTATGGATTCAATTCTTCCCTCCTGGTCACCACTTCCATAGTACGAACCTTCAAACACAATCGGGTTTAAGTCGGGCAACGTCTCACCATGGTTACTCCTCCAATAGTAATCGGGCATGAAGCCCTTCTCATAAAGATCGGCTACAACTCCATCCACGCTTTGAAAGATTGACACTTGCATCTTTTGCAAGGACACCTCAATTGATCACCGTCCAGTCGTATAAATCTCTCCTGGCTAACAACAAACTCTATAAACTCACCCACTCCAACTCTATACTCTTCCCTAAGACGTTTATTCCGATCCAACCTACGATACATCCATTTCCGATTCTCCGAATATCCATTCTTTGGCAATTAAATAGCCTGACCAATCCTACAATAACACTTATATATTACGGTGAATTCCAATAACTCCATCAATCTCGTTCTTATGACAAGGTATGAACCTATCCCATTCAAGAAGAAACCTTTGCCACACTTGGCTAATAATAGTTATTCCCATATTCAAATACCTTATACTTGACAAAATTTTGTCAGTATTTCCCATCGGTCTCCAAGTACACGACTCGAGCACGGTGAGAATCACCACGATCAAGTATGCACCAGGAGAACAAAATGAAATGCATCAGACAGAGATTTCAACAAGTATATAAGGCATTTGAACAATGAAATGACTATTGTACGAGTGTGAAGAAGGTTTTTTCCCTAAATCGTCCCACTTGGACAATTCAAGATTCAATACAATGAGCATGCATACCTTGATAAGTTCGCATGCTCATTAATATTGAATCTCAAATAGAAACTAAGGCTTTGAGTAAATTAATTATTAACTCTAACAGAAAATAAAACCATTAACCTATAAATATTGCAACATTGTTGAGCTTATATAAATTGCAGCGTAAATCAATACAAACTTAGATTAAATATTGTAGCAAACATCCTATTGAGCTCCGCTCTCCACTAACAAGTAGCGAGTTAATTGTCAAACATATGCATAATTTCTAAATTATCGGCACACAACCAAGATCCGCCTTTGGACAGGATCACATCCTATTGAGCTCCGCTCTCCACTAACAAACAACACATATTGACAAACACATGCATAAACATTAAATTATCAAGACTACAATCAGACAAGATCACATCCTATTGAGCTAAGCTCTTCACTACCAAACAACACGATAATTCACATAATACATTAGGAGCACCACACATATCAGTACCTATTAGACGAAGCAAAACCTTAAAAGAGAGTATTGAGAGAACTTACCTATTCGACAAAAGCAATACCAAGTAAGGATAAGGGAGGGAGCCGCGGACAAGCGAAGATTAGACAAGGACCTATAATGCATAAATAAAAATAATAGTGTCGAGCTGAAATGACAACATTTGATAATATTACTTTAACCTTATACTAATTTGATATATATTTTTATAAACCAAATTTCATATTGAGATTTTCACTTAAAAGAGTTATAATTTACTTTTGGATCTATGCGAGTTGGGAGACCAACCCGGTGAAGAATTTCAATGCAGAATCTGTCACGGCCTGGCCGTGATGACTGTGATGACTATCACGGCCGTGACAAACCAACCGGTGAAGAAGTTCCAAGGCAGAATCCGTCACGGCTTGAGCGTGGATAGCCCACGGCCGTGGACAAACCAACCATGATGAAGAAGTTCCAAGGCAGAATCCATCACGGCCGTGACACGCGTTACCGAATCTTATACCACAAACACCCGGGTAGAGAAGCACAAAAAAAAAAGGACAAGACATTAGAAAATCAGCTTTTCTATCAAGTTGTAGTGCCCGTGAACACAGCAAGGCCACAATTACCAAATATCTGCTAGCCACACACAACATATAGCAGCAAACTAGAACCAGCAGGAGAAACTCCACACGACTAACAAAACAAAGCCAAGACTAATATACATCAAATAGAACATATATCAGAAACCATCTAAGAAAATTATGAAAAAAACACCAAAACTATAACTAAAAAGCACACCCAAGTCATTGCTACCAAGCACATGACGATGGATCAAGTCTAAAAGATTCGAAACTTCTGACTTAAAAATGATCAAAGCGTACATAAAGTTATCAAAATTACATTTGCTTTATTTTAATGACACAAAATTCAATATATTGTTAGGAAGTGCAACAGCAACAAGCCAAAATCATAGGAGCTAAACATGAAAATCAAGACAACCCAACATGGAGACAAGAAAAATAAACCCACAGTCCAATCAACTGAGAAACAAGAGATGATACAAAACTACACCAAGGAATAGTCGGAAGAAGAACTAAAATCATAACACCGTGAAACAAGGTTTAAAACTTAGGCATGCCATCCATCTCATGTTCGAGAAAAGCTTGTCATGCATGCCACCTTGTCGGCAAAGGTTAAATTGGTGCACCTATAACGCTACTTCATTTTGGGCGTGTTTTACTTATAAAGGTAGATGTGAGTTCTGGACAACCAATCCCAGTGCCTTTGTATGATAATAGTAAAGGAACACGAATCCAACTTAAACCTAAAACTACATACTACCTACTCACCGTGCTCTAGAAACCACTGAAATCGAGTAACAATAAGCCCCACAGCCAAAAAGAAAAAAGAAAAGACAAGAGGAAAAAATCAAGCCAAGATCATCATAATACACAAAGGGCTTCGATTAAAATTTATCACAATGCTACATGATATTACGGAAATATAACAAATAAAGATATGAAAGACTAAACCCTCCATGGTAGATGCACCGATACTTCCACATCGATTGCTCCAAACTACTTATGGACACATTTGTCCTATGAAACTTATTTGTCATTCTACTTTGAAAACAACCTCTTAATTAGTGAATGTCCAATCTCTAATTAACTCAGGGACTGATTACGAGTTTACATGGCCATTACCCCGCATCTCCTTAGGATCTCCTTACCCTTGCTACCAAATATCCATTCTACAGAGAAGCAGAGAATGAGAGAAGAGGGAGAAGGAAGACAAGGTAGCTTACCCCTTGGTGGTGGTGCTTCACCCAGCTGCGACTGTGGTGGCTCAAGGAGGTGGCTCGGGTGCACTACAGACAGAGACAAAGAGACATCATAAAGAGAGAGAGAGAGGAGGGGGGGGAAGGTGGAATCACTCACCGGAGTGGTTTGCAGGTGGCCAAAAGCCTGAGGCGTCAGCGTGGTAGCGGAGAGAGCGGCGTCAAGAAGAGAAGGAAAGAGAGAAATGGGAAGAATGGGGAAGAAAAGGGAAGGGAAGAATCACGATTTAGGGATTTTAGCTTTAGCCACCGAGTATTTGGTCGCTATATCCCGGCCGCTAAATGGGTTACTTTGAATTTTGAATTCATAAATTCAGCTGATCGATTTAAAATTCGGTATGCTAACACGCCTATCTTAAATTTTCACACGCCATTTAGCGACTGATTTAATATTAGTCTCAACTACAAAATATATTAAAACCGTTGCATTTAATTGGTCGTCATTTATTCACTAAAAATCATAATTTTTTACCTTTTATTTTCTTTCATTTTATGTGACCAAAATGGAGACCGATACCTCTAACTACGCTATATTTGGTCGCAATATCAACTCCAATCAGGTGTTTGATTTAGATCCTATAATCGGTTGCCATTTCGGTGGCAAACAAGAACCACCAAATTCGGTCACTATTTTGATTTGGCTAAATGAGCTTTTTTTTTGTGTATTCTTGGCATGTTGGGATCCGCGGATGAAGGGGAAGAAGTGGGTGGCATTATTTCGGGGCATCCATGCATGCATCACCGGTGGAAGAAATCCCAGATGACTCAATGCAAGAAGAAGAAGAGTTGGACTTACAATCGATGACGCATACCGTGTCGGGAATAGGAAGTTTACTATTATGTTATTTTATTGTATTTTAAATATTTGCTTATGAAATATAATCTAAGACTTGATAACTATTGTTCTATAAAAATACTTGCTTAGATTAGACTGTTAAATGTCGATTACTTATTGTTTTTACACTGATTTGTAATTGTGCTAGAAAAATAGATATGTCATCATCGGGAGGCAAATGCCTTCGCCCCTACCGCTAGCGGTGATATGAAAGGAAGGCTAAGCGGGGACGATACAGTGAAGCCCCCAGTGCTTGCTCGCATTCCCGGGAGGTCCGGTCTCGCCCCACCGCACCCACCCCATCCCTACCGCACCTACCCCATCGCCACCTACGGGGCCTCCCCCACCCATTCTATACCTCACCATCCATACCATCATCCTTAATACACCACCCCTGACTTCCACACGACCCCACCCTCCACCCATGTCCCGGACCTCCACTCGCTTTGCGCCCGACGCGCACTAGCTGGCTACCCGCCGCCCCTACTTGGACCCACACCACACCCACACCAACCACCATCCATCATCGACACGCCAATCCACACACCCAAGAAGATTATCATTTATGCGACTCGGATGATGCCACCGGTGGACACGACCATTCCATCCTCGTCATCCGGTCGCATACGTCACGACACTCATATCGCATCATCGCTTCCCAGGAAGGCGATCGACCTTGGCCGAGGACTTGCCTTAGTGGGCCAGGGTTCCTCACTGTGAGGATCGACTCATGGATCTGCTCTTGTCTGGATCGTAAGTTTAATTTAATTTAATGTTGTTTAAAAATAATTACTATTTAATAAGCATATATTTGTTGGTTGTCATATTGTTGATTTAATAAAATTATGAATTTTTCAGCTTCATCCCATCGAAGTGGGATCGAAG
>CM061062.1:209870061-209917875 GCA_030762895.1 Sophora flavescens
GAGAGGAGAACACATACATCATATGAACACTACACAGCCATGGGTGGCTTCATCGATCCCTCGGACGAGGGGATTAGTTCCTCATGCCCGTGATGACGCACAAACAATCGGCAATAATCTCCATGATAACAAACTAAAAGAAGAAAAGAAAAGAAGACGGAGACGCAGCTCCAAAGACAAGGATTCGCACTACTCTGATCTACACAAGTGGCTAACAACCTCCTCCCCAATTCTGATCTGATATGGCCTTTAAATAAGGATTCTGTTTCTCGCCAGCTCGCGGGGCGAGCGTACTCTCGCGACGCGAAATTAAGCATTGGCGCGCTTCAAATTTTGTATTTTCGCGAGGCGAGCTTGTATTCGCGGGGCGAGTCTTCAAACCCTAATCTGTCACAACCATGATATCCATCACGGCTAAGCCGTGATTGCCTCTGTCTTCCATGGTCCTCAAGGACTCGCGAGGCGAGACACCTTTCGCGGGGCGAGTATTCAATTGGCTGTGACCTTCATCACGGCTAGGCCGTGATGGTCTCCCGATTTCCAAGTCTTCATGCTCTCGCGGGCGAGCTATCTCTCGCGGGCGAGTCTTGAACCTCGATTTGTCACAGTAGTGACCTTAATCACGACTATGCCGTGATAGTCTCTGTCTTGCTGGTCTTCTTCGACTCTCGCGTGGCGAGTACACTCATGGGCGAGTGTCTCGAATTTCAATTTCCACTATTTCTTTGCTTTCCTTGACTCCGGAGCTTCACTTTATTTACCTGAAAACACAAAAGCACCCACAAGCGTAATTCTATCCAAAATAAGCTAAAAACTACACAAAAGACGCAAAACGAGTCAAAGTCCAACTCGAGAACGAAACAAGGCAATTTTGGTAAAACGAGAGTGAACTCGAATAAATTGGCACATAAACCCTAGTTCATCTGGTCATAAAACTAGATAAGCCAGAGGCTTATCAAAATACCCCAAACTTAAACCTTGCTTGTCCCCAAGCAAGCTTAAAACTCAAAAACGACTCAAGACTTGGCAAGCCTAAAGGAATCAATCGATTTCGCACAAATTTAATGCAACTTTACAAAACAGTTTTTTCTCCAATGATCTCCCCCCTACATCAATGTATTCCCCACATTCATTTACTTTAAACCATTGAGAATTTCATCATTCATGCAATCATTAGTCAAAGTTGAGGATCAGAGTCACACACAAAAGGAAGATCACCTATTCCAAACAATTGCCTACCTCACAAGGGTATGTAAAATTTCACTCATTCGCTCAAATTCGTCTAGGCTTTCAACTTTTTCACTCAATTTCACTTATCAAGAGCACTTCCCATGAATTTGATTTTCATCTCAAACGTAGTTCCCACGTAAACATGTATGCAACATCAGAAGGTCTTTTAAAGGTTGTAATGGGGCCTGGCTCAGGGTAGGATAATGAAGGATATTTAGGCTTAAGTCCCTAGGAACTAAGAGAGCATGAGCATTAAACACATTTTCCACTCAAATTCCTTTTTTTTCATTTTTCATTTGGGCTCGGGTGACTACAACCTTTTCTTTGATATTATTTTTGTTTTGCCCCTTTTCTTTTGGCAAAATTTTTTTTTTCTTTTCTTTTCTTTTTTGCCTTGGGTCAACCTTTATTTTCTTTTTCTCACCCCAATAATTCACATCACCTTGTAGCCACCCCAAACTTAGTTTCTCACAACCATTCTCTTGCTCACTTCCATGCTCTCCTAATCCTAAGATCGGGTTAACATGGTTTTTCAGATTTCGGCTCGTAATTTAGGGTCATCAAGAAACAATAGGTCAATTGGGCTCAATTTGGCTAACTAGGGAACATGCATTAAGGATGGTTCAATTTATGGCCAAGTGGTTATTTCAAAGAAAATTGCCTAAATCATTTGATGCAACACATAAACATGCAAACCATGAAGAGATTCAAGCAAATCCGGGGAAGTGCAACTTAACAGTGATTCACACATTCAAAAACAGAGTTGGAGGCTCAAATCCTCCACCGGACAGTTTGCAATTTGTTTGACCGAGATACGATTCCTAGTGTGTGCATCCCCTCACCCCAAACTTATCATAAATCAAGTAATCACAATAAATCTCAAAGTTCAATTTTCAATTTTTAAGTGGGGATCAACTTTTCTACTTTCAGAACCTAGGGGGAAATCATCAATGATCAAAATAATTCATGCAATTTGTGCTCAATTCAATTAGAAACCAACAAGCTTGCCGACACGACATTCATACAACAACTCTTGATCTTCTCAAATTATTCAAGAGTGACAAACAAAAACAAAACAAAATAACAAAACAAAAACAAAAAACAAAAATGAGGAAAGGAAAGGGTACCTAGCTTGGGTTGCCTCCCAAGTAGCGCTTGTTTAACGTCCCGAGCCTGACTCAAGTCGCCCCTAAGGGTTAATCCGGACGTAGATCTTGCTTGCCATTCCATGCCTCAGTCCGTATTCTGTAGGCTCTTGCCCTTTCATAAGCTCTCCTACTGTTCCGGACAACTCATTTAAGTCCAAAGCATCCTTCTATAATCAAGACGAACTCTCCACTCCGTGATGGTCCTTTTTGGGATCAACTCGTTGTTTGCATTGACCACCACGGTTGCGCCACCTTTCAACCTTGGTGTTTTACCCTTCTTTTTCTTGCCCTTGCTGCTGAGCTCTTCCTTCGCACATTCTTCCCTTGGGAGACTCGGTATGGGTTCCATGTCTCGTAGCCACTCAAGATAGACTTCATCCCCCGAAGGGCCTTTGTCCTCACTGTCTTCCGCATGAGACTCTACCGATACTGTTGCAAGTGAAGGATCGTGGTCTTCTCGAGTTGCCTTTACCTTTTCAGTTGGGTCCACCACATCCACTCGATACACAGCTGACTTCTCTGCAGGTTGCTTCATTGCTTCAAAGAGATTGAAGACCACCTCATCATCATGCACCCTTAGAGTGAGTTTCCCTTGCCGCACATCTATCAAGGCACCCCCAGTGGCCAAGAAGGGCCTACCCAATATGAGGGGAACCTCGGCGTCTTCATCCATATCAAGCACTACAAAGTCCTGGAAATATAAGCTTGTCCACCTTCACTAACAAGTCTTCGACCACCCCATAAGGATATTTTATAGAGCGGTCGGCCAGTTGGAGCGACATCCGTGTATCCTTAACTTCTTGGATTCCCAACCTCTTCATCATAGAGAGGGGCATCAAGTTGATGCTTGCCCCTAGATCACATAATGCCTTCCCTACAGTCATCTCCCCAATGGTACATGGTATCGAAAAGGAATCGGGATCCTTCAACTTTGGAGGGAGTTTTCTCTGAAGAATGGCACTACATTCCTCGGTCAAAGCAACCGTTTCCTCGTCCACTAATTTCCGCTTCTTGGTGAGAAGATCCTTCATAAACCGGGCATATGATGGCATCTATTCCAAGGCTTCCGCAAATGGAATGTTAATCTGAAGTTTTCGGAAGACATCAAGGAACTTATTGAATTGCTTATCCTGTTGAGGCTTCTTCAACCTTTCAGGATACGGTACCTTCATGTAAGGTGGAAGGTCTTGGGGTTCAACCCACTTCTTCTTTCGGAATTCTTCATCTACAAGTTTTAGCCTTCCCCTTGCTCCGGTTCCTTGTCACTTGCTAACCTCTCTTTTTCAGGTTGCTCTTCTTCAACATGTAGTTGTCTCGGGGCCTTGTCATCCTGAGAACTAGTTGCACCCCTGTTAGGTTCCAACACCCTTCCGCTTCTAGTAGATATGACGTTGCATTGTCCCTTGGGGTTGTTCTCTGTATCACCTGGGAAAGTGCCTGGGAGACGCTCACTAAGTTGCTTTGCGAGCTGGGCCATATGTGTCTCTAGATTGTGAATTGCTGCCCCTGTATGCGTTGCCCACTTGTCAATTTTAGTATTTGTGTCGATTGACAATTTCTCCATTGCTGCATTCATCTTCTCAAAAGTTGTGCCTGTAAAGGTTGACAACTTCTCAAAAGCCAGCTCCCACGGTTGTCTTCCACCATCTGTTATTTGCAAATCGATTAGGCCCCGGAAGAGCCTCTTTGGGTATTGCATCGCTGAATTCCAATGTTCGGCCTTATACCCGCTGAGGTTGTTGCCAATTCTGCCGAGGAGGTTGTTGACCGGCTAGACCACCATTAGCATTACTCCAAGCGAAACCGGATGGTCTCTCCTCATGTACCCCTATTTCGATTCTCGATTGTAGTCATTACGTCTGCATTCCTCTCGATAGTTATTCAGGGGCACGAGTGTCATAAAAGTTGTGGCATGAGTCCACATGTTCCTGAGGAAGTTGAATGGACAGTTTGAGTGTCATGATCTCCATTACAATTACCACAACCTGGAGGCATTCCCTCGTGTATCACATTAGCCTTCTTGTTCTCGACAAAGCCGCCACTTGCATCTTCAACAATCTGTTTTGCTCAAGAATGGCCTCCATTGCCCCAGGAACTCGATTCCATTTGAGGTTTCCTTCCACGGTTGTAATCATTATATGACATTTTCTATAACAATGCCCATCCATCCTCAGCTGATAAATATGAGAAAGAACCGCCAGCTGCGGCATCACAGATCATCTGATAGCGTCCCCTCAACCCATTAAAGAAGTGCTGAACTTTTGAGACGGGGTCAAAAGAACGCTGAAGGGCATCTTCTCAATAAGCCATTGTACCTCTCCCAAGCTTCATTATATGTTTCATCCTCTGCCTGCACTGAAAGATGTAACGGCTATTCTTGCTTGTGCCGCTTTCGAGGAGGAAAATATTTGGTTAGGAACCTTGTGCCATTTGCTCCCAAGTTCGATCTTTGTTCCTATCCAAATCTGTCAACCCAATCGCGAGCGACATCCCTAAGAGAAAGAGGGAAAAGCCGCAAGCGAAACTCATCCTGAGAGACTCCCCTGGTCTTCTGCAAGTCACAAGCTTCCAGGAAGGGAGTGATATGTCTATGCGGGTCCTGTTTGCCACTCCCATCAAACTGATTCTCCCGGATCTGGTATGTGACACATGCTTCCACTCGAAAGAGTCTCGTGTTCAGGTTGCCCCTCACAATAGAAGAGTCACAATCTCCCAAGCTTGGTAGATCGTACTCAAAGAGAGGCTTGTAACGAGGAGGAGGAGGAGGATTTTCTTCAGCCATGTCCTCTATTTTAATTGCTTCCAACCTCTTCCTTTCTCTGGCCTCTTTTCTTAATTGCCTCTCGGTCCTGGTGATCTCTGATTCGAATAGCAAGTCCTCTTGTAGAAGGGTACCTCGCATACAAAAACACGGCAAGACCAAGTGGAATCAAAGAAGTAGAGAGATAATAACAAAGAAAATAATAAAAATAAAAATAAAATAGGAAAAAATAACTTAACCAAATAATCAAACTCCCCTAAAATCAGAAAAATTGGTTGTGCCAATCCCCCAACAACGGCGCCAAAAACTTGTTGTGACTCGGCAAGTGTACCGGGTCGTCGCAAGTAATAAAAACACGGTAAGATATTACCGAGGTCGAACACAAGGATTGGGCTACCAATTCAACTAAATTGTCAAGAAATCCGATACGTTGGTTAAGCAATAGAGGGTGGTTGAGAAAAAAAAAGATTGAGATTGCAATTCAAGAATCAATTCAAATAACGCTACGGTGATTAAAATCAGAAATTAAATGCATCCAAGGTCTCAAATCCACCTACCCAATCATGTTAAGTACCCAAGTGATGATGTATTCCTTCCCTAAGTTCAATTGCAATGTCAACCGGGACCCCCTAAATTCTCCTATATCCACTGTCGTGCTCAATAGAACGTATTCGATGATTGGATTAATTACTTGTTCGGTCTCATAATCCCTAATCTCGAATTCTATTAAACCTTGTTCCCTATATGGTTGCACTAATCAAATAAATCCACGGTCGTGCTCATTATTCGATTAATGATTCCAATTCAAGTTCTAAAACGCTTCTCGCCGTTTGGCCACATACACGTTAACAAGTTAATCACGCACACATATGATCAACACAATCAATTCAGAATTGGAAAACATTTATGATCCCGATTCAAGTTCTAAAACGCGAATCGCCTTTCGGCCTCAAACACGTTTAACTTATTAATCACGCAATACATATGATCAAACATTCAAATCAGAATCGGAAATCATCAATTAAAAAGAGAGGAGAACACATACATCATATGAACACTACACAGCCATGGGTGGCTTCATCGATCCCTCGGACGAGGGGATTAGTTCCTCATGCCCGTGACGACGCACAAACAATCGGCAATAATCTCCATAATAACAAACTAAAAGAAGAAAAGAAAAGAAGACGGAGACGCAGCTCCAAAGACAAGGATTCGCACTACTCTGATCTACACAAGTGGCTAACAACCTCCTCCCCAATTCTGATCTGATATGGCCTTTAAATAAGGATTCTGTTTCTCGCCAGCTCGCGAGGCGAGCGTACTCTCGCGACGCGAAATTAAGCATTGGCGCGCTTCAAATTTTGTATTTTCGCGAGGCGAGCTTGTATTCGCGGGGCGAGTCTTCAAACCCTAATCTGTCACAACCGTGATATCCATCACGGCTAAGCCGTGATTGCCTCTGTCTTCCATGGCCCTCAAGGACTCGCGAGGCGAGACACCTTTCGCGGGGCGAGTCTTCAATTCTGGGCTGTGACCTTCATCACGGCTAGGCCGTGATGGTCTCTGATTTCCAAGTCTTCATGCTCTCGCGGGGCGAGTCTTCAAACCTCGATTTGTCACAGCCGTGACCTTAATCACGACTATGCCGTGATAGTCTCTGTCTTGCTGGTCTTCAAACTCTCGCGTGGCGAGAGTACACTCGCGGGGCGAGTGTCTCAGAATTTCAATTTCCACTATTTCTTTGCTTTCCTTGACTCCCGGAGCTTCACTTTATTTACCTGAAAACACAAAAGCACTCACAAGCGTAATTCTATCCAAAATAAGCTAAAAACTACACAAAAGACGCAAAACGAGTCAAAGTCCAACTCAGGAACGAAACAAGGCAATTTTGGGTGAAAACGAGAGTGAACTCGAATAAATTGGCACATAAACCCTAGTTCATCTGGTCATAAAACTAGATAAGCCAGAGGCTTATCAGTTACCCATTATAAATAGATAGTTTGAGTGTTTTAAGCCCAATTTCGCATAATATGACTAGATACCTAACTTCAGATGGATATTTCGTAACCAAAGAGAACTTGTTTGAATTCGAGATCTGCATAATAAATATAGCCCTATCTCTTAGCTTTCCATAGACACCAAATTCGTCCAAATTGGATTCTTGTAGCTCAAGTTATGACCAAATTCGTACACATTATTCATGTTCCAGTGCCAGAACCATTTTTTTTTAAATTCTATCCACGTTTTGACTATCTAAACATCAGTTTCAGATTTTGTGGTCTTCATAACAGTTGTAGACAATTCTTTTATCTTTCCAACGATAAAATTTATAATTTTTAAATGTCTATAACTCAAGATATGTGCGAAATACAGCATCATATGCAGAGTAAGCAGGCTTAGCGCGTTTTTACACGTTTTGGGCTATTGGGGGCTCTATAAATAGAATCTTAACACTCTTAGGGTGCGTTTTTGAACCCTAATTACACCTAGAAACTCAGAAACGGCTAAGAAGAGAAGAAATTCAAGGATTAAGAATAGATAGTTATGGAAGAGGGAGTCTAGGAAGAGGAAGATGATGATAACTCTTGGCAAACGTTAGGATTTGCAGTAGGAAACGCTTAGAGCTATTTGGAGGTCTTCAATAGGTGAGTAACAATACTTTTTACGAACCATTTCCATGATATATATGATTGTTTGTGTTGACAATGAATTACCATATGAAATTGGGAGTTTTTAATTGATTTGATGCATATTGTCAGTAACCTAATTTCTAAAATTGGGGGTTTTTTGTTAAAAGGGGAATAAGTTGATTAATTGATGTTGTAAGATGCTTATTCATGTATGATATATTGTGATGTTCGTGATTGCTTGTTGTTGGGAGAAATTTATTTGTTTAATTCGTGGAAAATAGTTTGTTACATGCATGAGACATGACATATTTCAGTTATAATATGTTGTATGATGTTTGCCGCAATACCACCTATGATAGGGGTATCGAAAAGTAATACCACCGTAATGGGGTATCGAAAGTAACATCCCCATATAATTGGGATGTCGAAAAAGAGCAATACCGCCTAAAAAGGGGTATCGAAAGTAACACCGCCACACGTTGGGGTGTTGAAAAGGGAGAAATACCGCCATGTGCACATGGGAGGTATCGAAATAGAAATGTCCCCGACAGGAGGGTGACATCGAAACATTCCTCATGAGTAGGGGTGGGCAATTGGACGCCATTGTCATGTGAGGTGTGAGATTTATGGCATGCCGGCAAGAGGCCAGATTAGTTATGAGGCCTTCGAGCCACTTGGATTACATTAGAATTTACTTGGTATGTGGAATGTGATGCATTGAGACGATTTGATCTTATGCTATATGCATTTGACTTGATGAAATTTTTTGTTGTTATTAAAAGTTTTTTTTATATATTATTTTGGGAAATTAGCGGATACCATGGACAGTTTTTTCGGTTACCGCACCGGTTGAGAACAACATTATTTTCGAAACATTTTATAAATGTATTGTTGTGCAATCGAGATTTTATATCTCATTATAAGTGTTGTTTTCTGAGCCCGATGACATCATTGTTGAGGATCCAGAGATCTGAAGAGTTATCTTTGATTAGCTAGATGGTTAGTAATGTATTATGGTTTGGAGTATTATGCGGACGACGTTCTTTGGTTTACATACTATTTTTCCCAGATTGTAATTAGACACCCGGTTTTGAGGCTTTTAGTTTTTATTCAAATGATTGGATTTAATAATATTTTTCAATACTTTGTAAATACTATTATTTTATTTAATACGAGGTATTTTCATACTTAGTTATTTGAGAAAAATTTTATGACTTGTGTTTTTTTAATTAAATGTTTTGAATGATTTTTATTGAAATTAATTTGGGTTACTAATGTAATGAAGAGCGTTACATTTTTTGTATCAGAGCAGTTCGATTCTAAATCGGACTGTGGTAGTGGGGCTTTTTCTAAAACAAAACTTGGGTGCATAGAATGCTTGTTAGAGTTATAAATACTGCATGTTATTCTTTGGGATATTGGACATGATCAACCAAATATTTCATAGGTAGTGAGCAGATTTATAGGACTAATAGGCGAGGTGTGACACCCCGTTGTGCCCCATTGTATTATTACACTAAATCCTTAATTATTTATTTACTTAATCGCGTTTAACGTTGAAAATAAGTAAAAATTAAAACTTAATTAATAATTATATAACTTATGCAGATATAAAACACACCAAACTATTTTACATAAATACACACATGAGTATCCTTTATTTTACACAACCTGCTTATAACTAACTGAAACAAAACATCTTATGTGACTCACTGGCCTTAAACTAACTACGCCACATTATTAGTATCAGTAGGTTGTTCTTCAGCGTCAACTTCATACGGAACGTCGTTCAACTCTTCAACAATCTCCGTCTCGTATGGGGTTCCATCCATCTCCTCCGTAACATAGTCGTCCATATGGTCTTCTAACGTAACAAAGTAGACATACACCAAAAATACAGAAATAGGGAGATAAGAAACAGTTCTATCATCATAAGTGGAAAAGATTCATAGCATATAATACAATAACAGTCACAGACATGCATCACTCACAATTTGCAATCATCCATACTTTATAACATCATCCTCTACCCTTCAACTCATGCAACTAGACCTTTATGCTGACGTGGCCACTACTACTCCTGTCACACATCCCTCGTTAGGGATGTCAGTCAGTCGTCCAAGTGACACGTTCCCCACGCCAGTGCACATTCTCATCCATGGTGGGAATGCTCATGCAAAGCAATGACACTATAGCTGCACAGTACCGTCGGTGCACACCCTGGTTCTCTCTCTCAACTCTATCAAGGGTGCTCATGCAAAGCAATGACACTATAGTTGCACAACTTAAATTCTAATTTGGAACGGTCTACAAGAACTTCGGACCTCGTGTATCTCAAATACACGGTTATGAACAATCAATGCAACACATGATTCTCACTGACTTTTATCAATAACAACCTAGTACCTCAAGCGTTTCCTCATAACCTCCATTTACACTTTATATCACATCATTTCTATAAAATCACAGCGAGGAACTTCTAATTCATATTCAAAACTCTCACCCAAACAAAATACCTCCGAGCAATATATATCTTTCCTTAAAATTATCTAAGCATAGAATTAAACCCAGGCAGATCATGCATAACACATTAATCAACAGAATATTCAAACATCTCAAGATCATATAAGGCAATTTATCACAACCAAATCATAATAGTTCAACCAAATAAATAACAAAGTCAGACTCTGTCACGGCCTGGCCGTGATAACCATCACGGCCTGGCCGTGATAACCATCACGGCCGTGACAGACAGCAAACATCCTCACTATCATAATTATTCAAACACCGAAACAATACGTCACATGCAGATGGAATACCTCAACCAGCGTATCACAAACAGTCAAAAGTAAATAATTCAAACATCCTCAAATATGAATAATTAACCTAAGGCGATAAACCCACAATTCCCAAATCGTCATTGGTTTTACGGAAAAAGTTTCCAATAAGATTTTGGTATTGTCTATTACTCGACCACTAGTAGGGTTTAGGTCGCCCTACACCATTATTATAAATTATATAATACTTATCGGTTCCGACGATGGAATGGTTCTTTCTCCCACCTGAGTTTGCACCGGGAACACGTACACGACGATCCTCGTTATCCCGCCACGAGTTAACACAACCACCTTCAACCAAACAACATAATTATAATTAATCAACTAACACCCACCTATGACACTTTAGGGCTAGGTTCGGCCAAGACTTAGAAATAGGTTTAGGATTATCTTCTTAATGTCATCTTTTGGATCCTAATTACTAGAGTCTTAACTATCATAGATTACTTATTACAAAACTAAAATTTGAAACAAAATCCTCTAACCTTTAGGGTTAGGGTTTCGGTCAAGGGCTGACTTTTAGGGTTCAAAATCCTTAAAATTCCTAATCATGATTAAGTCATAGATTAATGATCCTTGATTAACCTAAATCATGGATTAGTGACTAAACAACTAAAGTTGAAACTCAAAACTTCCTAACTCTTTTATACAAGGATTCGGCCTCAACATGTTTATAGGGTTAGGGTTCTTAGTTTAATAAACCAACTTGGATTTATTAAGCATACATACTAATAGCTTGATTAACAAGATCATTAATGAAAACTTTGAACAAAACTCATCTAGTTCCAAGAACTAGGGTTTCGGCCTTGACGAAATCACTAGGTTAGAGTTTGATTTTTGATCTTATATATACTTAAATACAAGAACTATCAAGATACTAGAAGATTGAATCATGAATCAAGACATGAAAATGAAACAAAACCTATGAACATGATATTGACCTAGGTTCGGCCATGACCAGAAATCAAGGAAAGAAATTTCTCATGATCTTATGCTTCTAGATGATGAAAATAGAGATGATTATAAGATCATAGCAATTGGTTTCATGTCAAAAGGATTTTTATAGAATTAGTTATGAATTTTCAAAGTTCTAGATCTAGAAACTTAAAAGTGATGAACAACTATGAATTAAACTTTGAATCAAGAAATTGATTGAAGAACATAGACATGATTAGAGAAGAAGAATAGGATTCACCTCTTGGATATCAAGAACAAGTGAAGATCCAAGAACTTTCTTCACAAATCTAAGACTAGAAGACTTATAACTTTAGGGTTTTGGAAACAAATTGCAAAAGAAACTAAGTGAAAAGTGAGAGTATGGTATTTATAGAGGTAGTGGCGCCATATTAGGAAGGATCTAGATGATGATGAGTTGTCTTGATAAATGATTCAAATGCAATTAAGTTCTAAGGACCAATTTGCAAAGATTCCAAAAGTTGAAGGACTAGTTTGCAAATTGTCAATAAAGTGTCATGATGATGATTTTGCCACATTTAATGCAAGCTTATCTTGACCAAAGTTGGCTGATTTTTGGCATTAGATATTTTAGAGAAAACCTAGCTTGTTGAAGAAGATTTGTTGAAGAAGATTGTTGAAGAAGATTGTTGAAGCTTGAAGAACAAAGTGGAAGAATGTAGATCATTCTAGAATTTTCTTGGCTCATCTAAGAATTATGAGGGCAGCCCCTTCTCCCTCATGGGCTTGCTCAATTTGGGCTTGGTTTCATTTTTGTGGGGCCCACTTGAAGATTTAAGCATTAAGCTTAAGATAGGAAACTTGTATAGTTTCAAATAGGCTTTATGGAATCAAACCATAAATTAGAAAATTTTGGGCTTCAAAGCCACGTCCAATTGAGATTGGAAACAATAATTCTAGCCCAATTCGCTTGAAAAAAACTTAGAAACTAATTTAGGGACAAAAGGGTAATTAACAGAAAGTTCAGAGGCTTAAGCGTAAAATTCATAAATTTTCTATTTAACCCCGAAAAACCTTCTAGACTTAAAAATATGATTCATCCCCTTGAATCATATCAAAATCCTAAGAGAAGCCCTCTATCGGTTCTGAGAAACTCCGAAATCTCTTCCGACATCTACCCGATTACGTGTTTCGCCCGAAAAACATAAATTATTTTATTTTTTTCCAAAATAATTCTAAAAATACAAAATTGTAGGAAATAAAATAATAACCTTAAGTCTTTCGTTCACGAATTAAAATTAGGCCTTTTGAGCAGTATAATTATACAGTCAATGGAATTCGCAGGCCGGGTTTCGCCTGACTTTCCAACCTAAATTTTAATCGTAGCTTCCTACATTCAAGTAGGATTGAGTAGTAAACTCCGTTTAATTCAAATAATTTTCTAAAACTCAAATAAATTTATAAACATATTTATATGTATTACTGTTATTTCAAACAGCGAAATACAGGGTGTTACACGAGGGACGAACATTGCACTTGCAGAAGCTTTGGTTTGTATGATCAGAGCTACGCAAGGGCAGACGGAGACTCTCCGTCAACTGTAGGGGAATGGAGGCCAATCACTGATGGAGTGGTGGCTACCTATGACCCTTAGCACGTGGGACTTTTCGAATTCAAGAAGAATGATCCGCTATTATTCCGAGGCAGCTTAGAATCCAAAGGAGACTTGATTTCTTTAACTCGTTTAGGGGAAGAAGTTACTATATTGTTTGATTCAGGAGCAGCACTTTCTTTGATATATCCTTCAAGTGTGAAATTTGAGTTGTCTATCTTTCGTTTGTCCTTTGAGTCATGTGTTTCTACTTCTATGGGGATAATCTTATTGCTTCTAGTGCTTGTTTAAATTGTCTTCCTATGCATCGGGATGTTCCTTATGCCATCGATCTTATTTGTCATCTATGTCTGGGTTGGATGCTATTATTGGTAAAGACTGATTGTCGATGAGACTTGTTGTCATAAAGCACTCTGATAAAACTTCTTCTTTTTTTGCTTCTTCACAACCAACGTCGATTGATCCTTTGGTGTCGACCCATATTGCATTTGTTGTTTCCTGTAATAAATGCTTAGTTGAGAGAGCTCAAGGATCGATACATACTCTTTTTTTGGTAAGGTAGAGATTTATAGTGATGTGGCAGTAATACCTGGAGTGTGAGAGTAAAAATAAAATGTGCTTACCCTTGCTTGGTACGTTTAATTTTGGATTTTTACATGTAGATCAGTCTATTATAAAAATTAAAAAATATATATTGGAATTTAGGGTACTTGATTCTTTATGTGAGATTTTTGAATGTTGATGATGAATTGATTTTAATAAATTTATTTTCCTTGAATCTATAAGGAATTACTACTAATGGTAGTTTTGTATGTGCGTTCATGCTGGTCTTTTCTCGTTTACACTATTCTCATCATCTATAGTTATGCCAACACTATCAAAACCCATTTCCATATCTAATTGAAATGTCCTATTAATTTTTTTTTAATTCCTCTTGTGCGTGAAGTTCACCTCCATCGCGTCGAGGCCAATTTATTGAATTGTAATTATATTTCTAAATTCCTCTGACTCATGGATTTAATTGTGGCATGAATTCTATTTTTGTTAGTTTGAATCGAATTATATATATTTAATATTTAAATTAAATTATGGTTGACTTTATAAATTTAAAAAATATGTTTGATTTTGTATTAAGTTTTGAGTGCTTTTAGTGGGAAAAGATGATGGGAGTATGAGGTTATATGTGGGCAATATGCAATTGAACAAAGTAACTATTATGGATAGGTATCTTTTACCTAGGATAGATGAGCTTAGATCAATGGAGTAGAGTAGGGGTTGATTCTAGTAAAGTAGATGCAAGGATAGGGTAAAAGAAGCCTAAGACAATGACAAGTGTGAGAAGTTTCCTAGAATTGGAGAAGTATTATAGGAAGTTATAAACGAGTTCTCTAGACTAGCCTTACCTCTCACCAACCTGATTAGGAAAGGAAAATCTCTTGTATGGGATACAACTTGAAGTTTTTAATGATCAATAGAGCTTTAAACAATTGTTAAGAGATAGAGACAGAGACATAGACGAAGAGTTAAATATAAGGCAAAGAAGGTGGATGAATTTTCTTAGGAACTATAATTTTGAGTTGAAGTATAGTCCGGGAAAGGCTAATGTAGTGGTCGATACTCGGAGTAGGAAATGTCTGCACAAGTCTAACTTGAAGTTGCAAGAGATGAACCTAATAGAAGAGTCTAGAGACATGAATTTGGATATCTTTTTAAGGCTTTAAACTTGAAATTGAATAGGTTGAAAATTTGTAGTGACCTCAGAAAATAGATTAAGCGAGTGTGGTTTTTAAACAAGGATTTGAAATATCTTTTGGATCAAGAGAATTATGTGTTATATAATAATGGTGTAGTGTTGTTTAAGAATAGGATCATTGTCCCTAAGGAGGGGAGCCTTAGAGGAAAAAAAAATGTTAGAAGAGACACATAGAAGAACGTTAACCATGTGTCTAGGAATAACCAAGAAGCATCAAGATTTAAAGAAGTATTAGTGGACATGAATAAAAATGGAAGTGGTATTAAAGAATTTTATATATATGTTCAAATTTTATTATAATGTTGTAATTTTGTTATATAATTTTTAGAGGATCACTTTCCTTGAAATTTCAAATTGCTTCTCAAGTGACAAAGTATTAATCGCGATTGATATTCTCCTATAATTTGTTTTCCATATAGATTAATGGCATGTCTAATCCTAACAAACTTATATTTCTTAACAAAAATTGAAAAAAAAGTTATTTCTTATTTGTATGTGCCTACTCAAAGATCGAGATTGAATTGGTTTCTTATACTATTGTGGTGTTAATTTTTAAAGTTGTTTTTGCATAATGTCTGCACAGTTTAATTGTAATTTTGTTAAACATTATTCTCCATTTTGTTATCACTTTTTTCTTTTTAGTAAGATCTTCTTATCAACATAAAGTGAAACTATTTCTTCCTCTTTTGAAATTATCATTTTGGGATAGCTAAAAATTAGTATGTGAACGTGCTACTGCTTCACATTTCTTTATTTATAAAATTCCTCTGTTTTGTGTAGAATATAAGAAATTTGGTATAGAGTTCGTAAGAGATATTATATCTATGTATGGATGATATAAAATATTACATCAATTTCTTTTATGGATTGTTTGTTAAATTTAATTTGTGAGAATGCTTATAAAGATGAAATGCAAGTGAAGGTGTTCTAATTATAGGCGGATGGATAGAAACAAATGGTTAAGTGCATGATTTTATTATATAAATGTTATTATTGACTTCATTTTAAAATTAAATTTTTTTTTCTTTAAAAAATAATTTTTTTAAAAGTTAAGGGGCCATGAATTGTACATTTATTATCTGGTGGAATATTTAATGACTATATATATATATATATATATATATATATATATATATATTAATGATGTGATTAGGAATGTAGATCCCCTTTTATGATAGTACGAAGTAGGTGAGAAGATATTGTTAAGATCAGATTTAATCAAAGAGATCACAATTAGGATTAATAATTGAGGGAAAGATGCGCATTGCGCAGAATAGATAAAAAGTGTTATGTCGACAAGAAAATAAAGAATTTAGAATTTTAGGAAGAGGAACATGTAATCTTGAGAGGCACTCTTAAGTTTTGGATGGGGAGGTCAATGTCATTCAGAAAACTGACTCTTTGTTTCATGGGACCTTTCCTAATTCTCAAAAGAGTCGTGCCCGTTGCTTACCAATTGGCACTTCTGCCACAATTGGCAAATCTTCACGATGTTTTTCCATGTTTCGCAACTTAGAAAATATGTACCTGATGAGTCTCATGAGATAACTCCTGAGTCTTTACAATTGAAGGATAATTTGATCTATAAGCCTAGGCCTAGTCAAATCTTGGACAAGGGCACAAAGACTCTAAGGAACAAGACAATTCCATTGGTGAAAGTGTTATGGGAAAGGATTAACTCCGAAGGAAACTACTTGGAAGATGGAAGAGGACATCGTATGTCAATACCCAAATCTTGTTGTTTAAGGTAAGGTAACCTTATGTTTGGTTTTCAGCATATGTTACAATATGTGTGTGAGTATGTGATGAATTTCGGGGACGAAATTCTCTAAGGAGGGGAGAAATGTAACATCCTAAAAATTCAAATATAATTATTTTAATAAAAAAAGGGTAGTATAAGAGTTTATTATAATTGTTTTCTTTATAATAAAAATCCAGTGGGTTCCACAATAATGTAGAATTGATTTAAAAAAAATAAAAAATAAAAAATAAAAATAAGGATAAGAACCTATCCTGGACTAAATTATTGCGGCAATAATGATAGGAAACATGAGCATATCAAGGCCTGTAACACCCTGTATTTTACTGTTTTAAATAACAGTAATACATATAAATATGTTTATAAATTTATTAGAGTTTTATAAAGTTATTCTAAGTGAACAAAGGATAGTATTTAATCTTACTTGACCGTAGGAAACTACGATTAAAATTTAGGTTGGAAATTCAAGCGAAACCCGGTCTGCGAATTCCATTGACAGTATAATAATACTGCTCAAAAGACCTAATTTTAATTCGTAAACGAGAGACTTAAGTTTAGTGTTTTAATTTCTACAACTTTGTATTTTTAGAATTTTTTCAGAAAAAAATAAAATAATTTACGTATTACGGGCGGAAAACGTAATCGGGTAGACGACGGAAGGGAAATTAGAGTTTCTAAGAGTAGTAAGAGGATTTATCTTAGGATTTTGAGATGATTCAAGGGGATGAATCATATTTTTAAGTTTAGAAGGTTTTTCAGGATTAAATAGAAAATTTCGAAATTTACGGTTAAGTCCCTGAACTTTCTGTAAATTACCATTTTGTCCCTAAATTAGTTTTTTTCGTTTTTTCAAGTGGATTGGGCTAGAATCCTTGATCCTAAATGGTCGTGGCTTATAAGCCCAAATTTTTCTAGTTTATAGTTGAGTCCATAAAGCCCATTTAAGTTTTCTTATCTTAGGTTTAAAGGCCTAAATCTTCAAAGTGGTTCCCACAACCAATAAGAAAATGAAATCAAGCCCAAATGTTTCAAGCCCATGCGTAAGCCCATGTGAATTGTGGCTGCCCATTTTTGTTGGAATTGTCAAGTTGGTTCTAGAATTTTCTATAAGTTTCTACTTATCCTAGATTTGTCTACAAGTTTCTTGATTCTTCCTAATACATTGAATTATCTTACTTTCTTAACTTGTCTTTCACTCATAAAAATCAGCCAAGCAAGTCAAAGATAAGATGGCATTTAATGTGATTAAACTCATCATCATGACATTCTATTGTCTATTTGCAAACTAGTCCTTCAACTATTGGAATCTTTGCAATTTGGTCCTTGGAACTTAATTGCACTTTGATCCTTTTAACATGACAACTCATCTTCATCTAGAGTCTTCTTGAGATGTCGCCACTCACACTATAAATACCCTCCTCTCACTTTTCATTTAGTTCTTTGGTTATTTGCCTTCTATAAACTTTAAAGTTCTAAGTTCTTAGTTCTAAGTTTCAAAGCAAGTTCTTGGATTTTCTTCATCATTGATTCTCAAGAGGTAAATCCTAATCTTTGTTCTTAATCATGCCTATGTTCTTTAGATAGTTTCTTGATTTAAGACTTATATCATGGTGGTTCATCATTTTCAAGTTTCAAACCCTAGAACTTTGAAAAATCATAATAAATCCTAGGAAAATCTAATGATGATGAAACTACTTTCTATCTTCTAGATAGCATGTCTACTATCTAAATCCAAGAGCATGAAGTAATCAAAAATCTCTTTCTTGAAAAACTAGCCTTGGCCGAATCTATCACCTTAGGGTTGGTAGAGTTTTGTTCATGTGTTTTCATGTATGATCATGTATTCTATATGGCATGTATGACTACACACTCTAATCCATGTTAGTTTCTTAAAATGACTATTTTACTCAAAAATATTCATTTTGGCCGAACCCTAAGTGGGTGAGTTTTGTTGAGTTTTGTTCATGATTTTCATAAATGATCTTAGAAATCAAGTGTTTAGTAAGTATGCTTTATAAATCCAAGATGATTTGTTAAACTAAGAACCCTAGCTTCATGAACCTATTGAGGCCGAATCTATGTATAAAAGAGTTAGGAAGTTTTGAGTTTAAAACTTAGTTGTTTAGTTGATAATCTATGATTTAGGTTAATTAAGGATCATTAATCCATAACTTAATCATTATTAGAAATTTTAGTTATTCAAAAACCCTAGAGGCCGTGACTATGTATTAGGGTTTAGAATGTTTTAGTTTCTTGATTTGTAACACTTTGGTTATAATAATTGAAGGTTAGTTGAGTACAAGTTTACAAGGTAACGGAAATTCTGAAGGAGTTTGTAGGTTGAACAAGGAGTCTTCAAGAGGTAAGGGGGGAGTACCGAGAAGGATTCTATTCAATGGCTATATGCTATCCAATGGTTGTTTGTAATTAATTGTTTGTTAGTGTTTATTTATGTTGTTTATTGTTGCGTTATTGATATCTGTGTGGTTTATTTTGCGTTAATTGTTTATTGGCAATTATATTATGAACTGTGATGCATGATCTGCCTGGGAAATATCTGTGATATAATTGTTGTTTGATGTGTGAGAAGCTTTGACAATGGTGGTGCACAATTAAGAAAGTCGGATAAAAGCTTTAAGAAACTGTATCGAATTATATTCAAGGTTTTAGTGGCAAATTATTGGTATATGATATCAAAGAGAATTTCTTTAGAGAAGAATAAAGAGTGTTGGAAAATGTTATTATTTTAATAAGGTATTTTTGGAAAAGTGAATTATGAGTCACAATGAGTTCAACACGGTGAAAATATTTTGGTACTGTTAAATTTTATTTAAGAAAACCCAGAATATTACAGAATATTCTTTTATTAAATTAATTGGTGAAAACAAGCTAAGTGTGATTTTAGAAAATTAATTAAGTGGAAAAAGTTAAGTTTTTGGCTTAAAAGTCTTAAAAATAAAATTTGACGGCAAATCTAGAAAATCTAGACGGCAAGTATTTTTGAAACGGCAGTGCCTATTTTGAGAAAGTTAAACCTCAAGTGACTCATTGGTTTGTGAAAACTAAGTTTTATTTGTTAAGAATTTTTATAATGAATTTCTACCATTAGAAAAGAATTTCTAAAAATCGAAAGTTGATTTAACAATGTTGAAAATACAGTTGGACTTAGTAACCTAGGGCGTCGGGGTACTAATGTTCTGTGATTGTGATGGACTCAGTCATTTGGACTTGGAGTGCCTATATGGTATACAAGAGGTATACTGTGATGAATTGTATACATGAGGTATACTGTGATGAATTGTATACATGAGGTATACTGTGATAAAACATTGAAGATGTTTTCTAGAAGCACGAACCTAGTACTGGTGCACCGGTCGAGAGGTGTCGTGATTGAGCACTCGGACAGTAAGGTCCTGTGTTGTAATGAAAGTTTTAAAAAGTGTTTTAAAACTATATGAGTCGTAAGCCATGTTGAGCTTCGGCAAGAGAAAGATTGAGCACAAAGAAAAGAACAAAACAAAAGTGTTTTGCATGCATTTGGCAGACGTGCCTGCGATTTGTGGTTTAATGCATTAATTACCAGCGACGAAAGGTAATTCCGATGTACATTATCTCATGTGCCTAGGGAGGACATGGAGATGTAGACCCCATCTTACTTGCTTCTGGTGTTGCCACTGATTGTGGACATTAGCAAGGTGTTTGGCCTTGTGTGCCTGGCTATGTATGCCTTTGTTGTTTTAAGATGGGAAGAGGTTGCGCACCTGTTGGCAGTTGGCCAAGTTAGCCAGTGTGGCTTTGGAGTCTGATCAACTCATATGATGTTGGGATATCTCATGAGATTAGGACGAAAATTAGATGATTAATAGAAGTGTCATGCATACTTTTATGGATGATGTTTGGGGTGTTGAACCCATTGATAAACTGTTAGTTTATAATTAATTGTATGTGATAAATGTTGATGTGGTATTTGATGGCTAGAGTGTGGTTATTGAGTAAGATCCAAGTATTGGTTTCTCACTCTTACAACATATTCAGATGAATCCAGACGTACCACTGGTGTGCGATCGAGGGTTCGTACACTCACTTTTGATCGGGCACAGTATGGTGGTGCCTGGGATATAAATATTGGGGCACTTAGCGCCACCTACCATGGCCCTAGTACTGAAGTTATTGGCACGATAGAAGAAGGACCCAATCAGAGGACTCATGTAGTAGAAACAATCGAGATATCGTTACCACCGGTTTGGCTGTATCTTCAATATCTGGAGGAGCATGGAATGATGGATCCTTTACCTCAACCTCAACCTCTTCAGATATTAGGAAATGGAGAACCTCCAGTTGAAGGAGAGCTAGTAGAAGGTGAAGAAGATCCAGAGGAATACCTAGAGGATGATCCGGAGTTTCAACCTCCTGCAGTGGATGATGGAGATTCTTCAGATGAAGCAATGGAAGCGGAGGCATCATCAGACTCGTCAGCTGTAGGTGGGATTGATCCTTATGGTCTTCCCAATGGGTTTCATTAGCTTGACCAGCTTAGGTATAGTTTCCGGGGTAGTGAGTCTTGATAGTTTTTATTTTGGCTTCTTAGAGCCCTTAGTTTTGAGATGGTTTTGAACCAGTTGCTGTTGATATGTATATATCTTTATCTTCTTTGTTTAGTTTGATGGAGAATGGTCTATGCTTCTAAAGGCTTTTTGATATCTCCTAGTATAGGAGTTGTGTATGTGAACGATGAAGCATATGTATATATATGGATGTACATATATGTGGTTTATGTTTATAATAGTTGTATGTTGTATGTAAAGAAAAAAAAATTAAGCACTATTTTTATATAAGGTTAGTCACCTTAAATTATATTTTCCGAAAGTAACCAGCGTTATATAATTATAAATTATATTTGGGTATTAATGGGATGACCCTAGAGTAGGGTGTCGCAAGGCCCATGCTGTGTTACCCATTATAAATAGATAGTTTGAGTGTTTTAAACCCAATTTCGCATAATATGACTAGATACCTAACTTCAGACGGATATTTCGTAACCAAAGAGAACTTGTTTGAATTCGAGATCTGCATAAGAAATATATCCCTGTCTCTTAGATTTCCATAGACACCAAATTCGTCCAAATTGGATTCTTGTAGCTCAAGTTATGACCAAATTCGTACACACTACTCATGTTCCAGCGCCATAACCGTTTTTTTTAAATTCTATCCACGTTTTGACTATCTAAACGTCAGTTTTAGATATTGTGGTCTTCATAACAGTTGTAGACAATTCTTTTATATTTCCAACGATATAAAATTTATAATTTTTAAATGTCTATAACTCAAGATATGTGCGAAATACATCACCATATACAGAGTAAGCGGGCTTAGCGCGTTTTTACACGTTTTGGGCTATTGGGGGCTCTATAAATAGAATCTTAACACTCTTAGGGTACGTTTTTGAACCCCAATTACACCTAGAAACTCAGAAACGGATAAGAAGAGAAGAAATTCAAGGATTAAGAGGAGATAGTTGTGGAAGAGGGAGTCTAGGAAGAGGAAGATGATGATAAGTCTTGGAAAACGTTAGGATTCGCAGTAGGAAATGCTTAGAGCTATTTGGAGGTCTTCAAGAGGTGAGTAACAATACTTTTTACGAACCCTTTCCATGATATATATGATTGTTTGTGTTGACAATGAATTACCATATGAAATGGGGAGTTTTTAATTGATTTGATGCATATTGTCAGTAACCTAATTTCTAAAATTGGGGGTTTTTTGTTAAAAGGGGAATAAGTTGATTAATTGATGTTGTAAGATGCTTATTCATGTATGATATATTGTGATGTTCATGATTGCTTGTTGTTGGGAGAAATTTATTTGTTTAATTCGTGGAAAATAGTTTGTTACATGCATGAAACATGACATATTTGAATTATAATATGTTGTATGATGTTTGTCGCAATACCACCTATGATAGAGGTATCGAAAAGTAATACCACCGTAATGGGGTATCGAAAGTAACATCCCCATATAATTGGGATGTCGAAAAAGAGCAATACCGCCTAAAAAGGGGTATCGAAAGTAACACCGTCACACGTTGGGGTGTCGAAAAGGGAGAAATACCGCCATGTGCACATGGGAGGTATCGAAATAAAAATGTCCCGGACAGGAGGGTGACATCGAAACATTCCTCATGAGTATGGGTGGGCAATGGGACGCCATTGTCATGTGATGTGTGAGATTTATGGCATGCCGGCAAGAGACCAGATTAGTTATGAGGCCTTCGAGCCACTTGGATTACTTTAGAATTTACTTGGTATGTGGAATGTGATGCATTGAGACGAGTTGATCTTATGCTATATGCATTTGACTTGATGAAATTTTTTGTTGTTATTAAAAGTATTTTTTTATATATTATTTTGGGAAATTAGCGGATACCATGGACAGTTTTTCCGGTTACCGCACCGGCTGAGAACAACATTATTTTCGAAACATTTTATAAATGTATTGTTATGCACTGAGATTTTATATCTCATTATAAGTGTTGTTTTCAGAGCCCGAGGACATCGCTGTTGAGGATCCAGAGATCTGAAGAGTTATCTTTGATTAGCTAGTTGGTTAGCAATGTAGTATGGTTTGGAGTATTATGCGGACGAAGTTCTTTGGTTTACATACTATTTTTCTCAGATTGTAATTAGACGCCCGGTTTGGAGGCTTTTAGTTTTTATTCAAATGATTGGATTTAATAATATTTTTCAATACTTTGTAAATACTATTATTTTATTTAATACGAGGTATTTTCATACTTAGTTATTTGAGAAAAATTTTATGACTTGTGTTTTTTTAATTAAATGTTTTGAAGGATTTTTATTGAAATTAATTTGGGTTACTAATGTAACGAAGAGCGTTACACCAGGTATGGGAGAAGTATAGTGTATACACTAGGCTAGGGAGTAGCGTAAGATGAGGGGTTCCCATAACCCAGTTTATTATCGTTATAATCTATTGATGCCATGATCTGCCTGGTTGTATGACTGAATTGTTTATATGTTTAATTGGATTGGTATGCCTATTTGTTGTACTTGTTGAGTTGTTCATGATGTGGTATGCTTATTGAATTGTCTTATGCCATGAGTTTTGGTTGAATTGGTATGAATACCCAAGATTATGAATGTTGTTGTTATGACATGGATTATGTTTATCACATTGACTGGATATGTTGTTGATGATGATGTTATCGTTATGTTGAATGTGTTAATAAGACTCTAATTGACTTAATTAGGACTCTTAGTTAACATATGAATTAAGGGATTAATTCCCCAAGCTTCATAAGACATGAACTGTCTTAGTGAGGAGTGAAGTTTCATGCTGAATGTTTTAGTTAAGACCCTAGGATCTGATTTGAGAGAATTAGGGAGCCAAAACTCCAAGAACACGTTAAATTCTGCCCAGAATAGTATGACCCTGCCCAGGAGCACGGTTATGCTGAACAGGGAGAACGGTCGTGCTCCCAGTTAAATTCTGGAAAACAGGTCGCGCATTAAGCACGGCCGTGCAGGACAGTGAGAACGATCGTGCTCCACTTAAGTGCCAGCACGACCGTGCTGGGGGTTTAGTATGCCCGTGCTTCCCCCAACTGGTCAGAACTTAAGATTAATGAATTAAAGGGGTGTTTACCCCAATTATCCCCAGATGATGTAATAATACACTAATCAAATGATAACAAGTTAGATAACTCAATTAAAGATTAATTAAGATAACAAAGACCGGTAAGCTGGTTAAGCCGGTACCCGATGAGTTACCGCACGTTGTCACGCTTTGGTGCTTTTTGGCCAAAGTTCTATCGATACTTTTTGGTCGAGATGTTGTTATGTTGGACCTTGGTGCTTTTTGGCCAAGGGGGCCTTGACCCCACGGTGTGGGTCTAAGGTGTTAATGTTGATGTTGGTGATAAGTCTTGGGTGCTTTTAGGCCCAAGAAAAGGAGGTGGTTGCCTTGTGTATTGTTGTGCCATTTGCATAGAGCATTGGAGTTGATGTTGAGGGGGATGTTCAACATAGGGGAGGTCGTCCTAATTATGATGATCTGGCCCAAGTCTCGGGTGGTTCACCCATGGTTTGGTGAACCGTGCGCCCCTGAGGTGGCGTATCCAGTTATAATATGTCGGCTATCCAAGGGGTTCCAGGATTCCTCCATGGTTTGGGGAACTGCTGGTGTTGGTGCTTTTTGTCGGTGTTGATAGTGTGTTTCATTTGATACGTTGTGTTTCATTTGGTCCCTAAGGTTAACTCCATTTCATCTGTTCTGATCTGTCAAATGGAGTTTTACGTCACTTTTCCATGTCCCTCACTTCACTGATACCAGATGTGCTTTCACATGGGAATAGGGACATGAAACTCCGTCTGACAAATCATGTCCGAATGACGTTTGGGACTAAATGTGAGCATTTTGAAAATTGAGGGACCAAAAACATACATTTTGAAAATTAGGGAATAACAACAAATCTTCGCTATTTTATAGGGACCAAAAACATATTTAACCCTAATTTTAATTATAACATGCTATTAAATTCTTATTTGGTTTACATTACAAGTTTAATAAAATATGTATTGGAAGCTCCCACTTTTTCTTTGTTGCGGGAAGCCCGTCTTTTTCTTCTCTATATTAGCTAAAACATCCACCACATATAAGGGGTTGTTTGCCTTCGAAATTGTTTCTTTATTTTCCTTTCGTTTTGTTTCTTGAAATGTATTTTCATTTTGTGTTTGGTTTTCAAAGCCTAAAATTGTTTCTAGAAAATGAAAACATATTAGGGATAAAAATTTCAAAAAATGAAAACTATAAAAATATGTTTGGTTAATATATTTTCTCTGTCTCTTGTCTATTTTCTATAAGGTCTTAGCTAATACATTTCCATATTTCTTAACTCAGATAACATGTTTCCCTACATAAACTCTTTTACCATCTTTCAAATTTGCTCACATTTTTAAAGGTATCACGTTTTTTATTCTTTTTCCTGCTCTCTAACCTTTTCTTTTCTTCCCAAATCACTAGAAGAAGCATCAATATCTATTTCAGTAATTCCACAAAGGTAGTAATATCCTTTCTCTTTATCACACACAATAGCACTGATTTGCTCTGCTTCAAGTAGGGTCATGCATAATCAAACAAATTAAGATATGGCTGCTGTGTTTTTCTGTTTATTCCAATAGCAAAGGCATACAATATATACAGGATACAAGGCCAATAGACCTCTATAATTACTGCAACAAATCCTCCTATTTGTCTATGCCTAATATAGCCAAATATTTGATTTCCTAAAACATGTACATGATTTCCTAAAAATCTGCAACTACATAATTATATGATTTTATGAGATTCTCTCAATCCTAAAATCCTGCAACTACATAATTATATGATTTTATGAGATTCTCTCAATACTCCCCCTCAAGTTGGTGCGTGAGGATCTCGAATGCCCAACTTGCCCAAAAGAAATTCAAATTGTTGTTTGCCTAGAGCTTTTGTCAAGATATCCGCAAGCTGATTGTATGTCCGAACATGCATTGTGACAATATTACCATCTTGGATCTCATCACGGATGTAGTTATAATCTACCTTAATATGCTTGGTGCGTTCATGAAACACCGGGTTGACTGCAATATGAATGGCTGCTTGACTATCACAAAAGAGTCGCATGGGTTGGGGATGAGGCACCTGTAAATCAATCAAGAAGGCTTTAAGCCACTTCAACTCACAAGTTGTGGTGGCCATAGATCTATATTCAGCTTCTACTGATGAACGAGAGATAGTAATTTGCTTTTTGGTTTTCCAGGATATAGGAGATCTTCCCAAGAAAACAAAATACCCTGTCAAGGAGCACCGTGTAAGAGGGTAACTTGCCAATAGGCATATAGCTTCAAATCACTATCAGAGCGAAGAAAGATCCCTTGTCTTGGATTACCCTTCAAATAACGAACTACCCGTGTTGCAGCTTCCCAATGCTCTTCTCGAGGACATTGCATGAATTGAGCTAAGATATGAACAGAGTCGCTAAGTTCGGGCCGAGAAATAGTCAAATAATGAGCCTCCCAGCTAGCCGACGATATCGTTCTGGATCCTCTAAAATTGTGCCATTAGCAAGGGCTAACCTATGATTTTGCTCGAGAGGAAAACTAGCCGGTTTTGCCCCCAATAATCCTATTTCTGAGGTGATGTCCAAAGCATACTTTCGCTAGCATAAGAAAATCCCATGAGGTCCTCCTGCTACCTCAAGGCCTAAAAAGTATTTCAAACTCCCTAGGTCTTTCATGTAGAAACATTTGCTAAGATACATTTTGAAACGCTCAATCACATCTCCATTGTTCCCTGTAATGATGAGATCATCAACATACACGAGAACACTCAAGATCACCTCTCCACTATAATAAGTGAATAGTGAATAATATGCACGAGATTGTTCGAACCCGTATTCCTTCAATGCAGCAGTAAGTTTTGCAAACCAGTTTCGCGGTGCTTGTCGTAACCCATAAAGAGACTTTCGGAGTTTACATACTTTCTTAGAATCTCCACAGGAAAAACCAGGAGGTAGTTGCATATAAACTTCCTCATCCAAATCACCATGCAGAAAAGCACTATGAACATCCATTTGATGCAATATCCATGATCGAGCAGCTGCCACAACTAATAAAGTCCGAACTGTGACCATTTTTGCAACCGGTGCAAAAGTTTCATTATAGTCAATACCTTCTTTTTGGTTATCTCCTCGAACAACTAGTCTTGCCTTGTGACGTTCAATACGCCTATCCGATTTATATTTAATCTTGTATACCCACTTGCATCCAATAGCCTTCTTTCCGGTGGTAGTTTTGCTAACGTCCAAGTGCCATTTCTCTCTAGTGCGTCTATTTCTTGCTTCATAGCATTGTGCCACAAGGGATCTCGAACGACCTCGAGAGAACCAAGATGGCTCATGCCCGGAAGTTGTCTTTGCAAGAAAGCTGTCTATGGCTCATGGAAAAATTATTGCAAGTCACATAGTGTGTGATAGGATACAACGTACACGAGACTGTGATGGTGGGTGTGACACGGAAGTGGGGTCATTAGCGCAACTCATAGTGTGTCATATATAATCTTGGAGCTTGCTCGGTGGGAGACGTTCCTCGTGACCACGTCCAAGTTGTTCGATCACGTGAGGTGTTGACATTGAATCCTCACCGATTTGACTGTCTTTGGGTCAAAATCACATCTTGTGCATCCCCAACACTTTTTTCAATGTTTCGCTCCCCCCCTTGCATCATGCGTACCCATGCTAGATTCATCAATGAGAGGAGGGCCATCGTTCCACAAGGTTTGTGTGGAAGAAATGGAGTCATCTTGCACATTGGAAGCATTAGTCAAGAAAGGAAACTCATTTTCACAAAACACAACATCATGAGATTCAAAATACTCTCCACTATCCAAATCTTAGAGATGCCAACCCTTTTTCCCATAAGGATAGCCCATAAAAATACATTTTTCGACTTCGCTCACCAAACTTGTCCTTTTGTCGAGGTTTGTTGTGTGCATAGCACAAACACCCAAAAATGCGAATATGAGAATAAGTGGGAGTTTGACCAAACAATATTTCATAGGGGCTTTTACCTTTATGTATAATGGATGGTGTACGATTAATCAAGTACCCTGTAGTAAGGACACATTCACCCCAAAATTCAATGGGTAGATTTACCTGAAAACGGAGAGCTCGAGCAACATTTAAAATATGTCTATGTTTTCTTTCGACACGACCATTCTGTTGCGGAGTGTCAACCATGGAAGTTTGATGAATTATTCCTTGTTTAACAAAATAGCTTTTCAAGACTCTGAATTCAGTACCATTGTCACTTCTCACAATTTTAACCTTTTTGTTAAATTGAGTAACCACCATAGTGCAAAAGTTTTTAAGAGTATTCCCAACTTCACCTTTTTCTACCAACAAATATATCCACACGGCACGAGAAAAATCATCCACAATAGTCAAAAAATAAAAAGCACAACAAGAGGAGGTAACACGATAAGGTCCCCATACATCACAATGCATTAAATCAAAAGGCTCATTGACTTTATTCACGGCTAGGAACAAAAATATCTCTTGTTTGTTTAGCTCATAAACAAATATCACAAACTTGCTCATGCTTATCTATCTTACCAACATGAATACTAGGTATTAAACTAACTATTTGTCTTGAAGGATGACCCATACGTCTATGCCACATGGTAAATGAATCAGCTCCACTTGTTTTGCATGCCTGCACAAAGGTCCTTTGCCGAAAATGATAGACCCCATTCCGTTGTTCACCCACACCAATCACTGTCCTCGAAGTGCGGTCCTATATCACACATAATTTGTCGGAAAAAGTGATTGCACAATTTGAGTCATGTATCAATTGGGAGAGAGATATAAGATTACAAGCTAAATTAGGCACATATAACACATTATTCAAGACTAGGCCTTTTCCAAAATTTATTGTTCCTTCTTTATTATAGAATTGCATTTCTTCAGTCGGGCAACCCAACGGGACAAGGTGAGACATCAATTAATTTTGTTAACAAGCTAATATCACATGTCATGTGATTTGAAGCTCCCGTATCCAGCAACCAAGAGTTTTTCACTTGCATACCAGTGAGTTTCTCGGTGGATGATGTGGACATGTGGCTGTTAAGAATGGTCATCGATCTTGACCATTGATCGTTGCTCGGCCAGGGAAAGACCCACGCTCATCTCGTGACTCCCCCTGTCCGCATGCCTCTGCTGCACTTTGAGCTTGCTTGCACTTGTGCGGCATTTGCAGAGAGTGTGTCTCTCTACCTCGACCTACGCCCTTGTTGCGTGTGCCTCGGTTGCCACGTCCTGCACCTCTTCCGTTTTTACCGGAGTTCCACCAATCTGGGTATCCAATTATTTGAAAACATACATTGGCTTCATGACCATGCTTTCCACAATTGGTGCATGTCCCTCGATCACCTCCTCTGTTTTGCCCAGATCTTGTGTGAGGTGTGGTTTGAATCGCAAAGCTAACAGCATCTGTTCTTTCATCCCGCATACGTGCCAACGACTTGTGTGTTTCCTCGGTCACAACCATTGCATATACTCTGTTTATATTGGGCAACGACGACATGCTTAAGATATTTGAACGTACTGTTCTGAATACGGCATCGTCGAGACCCATTAAGAATTGATGGACCTTCTCCTTCTCCCGCTCTTGTGCTAATTCTTGTGCTGCACCGCATGTACACCCAGCACAACTGCAAGTTGGATTCTTCATTTTACTGACCAGCGCTTCCCACATTGATTTTACCTTCCCACAGTAGGTTGCCACGTTCTGCCAAGATTGCTTTCAATTGTCAATATCAGTTTTCAGTTGGTGAATCGTCACATCATTACCAATAGAGAATCGTTCCTTCAAATCATCCTATAGATCTTTTACATTCTCCAAATAAGAGATACTGGATCTCAAAGATGGATTGATGGTGTTAAATATCCATCCTACCAACATCGCATTGATTGCCAACCACTCTTCGAGTTCAGATGAATCGTTCATCGGCTTCGGAATTTTTCCGTCGATAAATCCAAGTTTCTTCTTGGCTCGGAAGGCGTTACAAACTGCCTTTGACCATTCATCATAGTTGTCTCCTTTGAGCTGCACCGGTGTAACAACGATACCGGATTGTTGTCTCCCGAGGTAAGATAATATGGAGATGTTGGATCGATCATCAACGCCTTCTTCTGTTCATGACTAGAAGCGTTAGTCGTCTTCTTTTCAGAATCAGAACTATTGTCGCTTCCCTTCTCGCCATCTACAACCATGATCACTGACGCAACACAGCAGAGGTTGCCCTGCACTGTGATGCCAAATTAAGATATGGCTGCTGTGTTTTTCTGTTTATTCCAATAGCAAAGGCATACAATATATACAAGATACAAGGCCAACCGGCCTCTATAATTACTGCAACAAATCCTCCTATTTGTCTATGCCTAATATAGTCAAATATTTGATTTCCTAAAACATATACATGATTTCCTAAAAATCAGCAACTACATAATTATATGATTTTATGAGATTCTCTCAATCCTAAAAATCTGCAACTACATAATCCTAAAAATTTGCAACTACATAATTATATGATTTTATGAGATTCTCTCAATAAAACATGATACTCATGCAAAAGAATACCAGAGCAAAAGCAGTCAGTTCTTTCTTAGTAATATGTATATCACCAAGTACTTGACACTTTTCAATTGTCTCAATATAATGGTGTTGCTTACAAAGATGAACCATGCTTGTGCAGTGCTGTAGAAATCCTTAAAGTACTCAAGAAATAGAAGGTAAACTGAATAAAGTATGCTGTGATATTTGGATCTGTCCACCTTGTGCTAAATAAATTGCACCAATATGAACAAACTCTCTATTTGGCTCCCTTACTGTTATGGGAGACTTTTTATGCTTCTCCTTGAAAATCAAAGATAGATGTTCATTTCATTTGCTTGAGTAATTAAGGATGGACCCTTTATTAGTGATAAGCTCATCTTAAATGTAGGCTTTACAGAACAGACACCAAATCAGATCAACAAAAAGAACCAACATAAGAAAAGGCTTAGAAAAACCAAAGGATATAATATAAGGTTATACAATTTATAAGTGCTGGATAAAATCTTAAAACAAAAATGACATGAAATAACAATACTATCAATGAGTTGTGCAATCAATCAATGCATCATACTCTAAGGCCTCTAGCCAACCCTTTCGTCTAAAAGCCGACATATTAATGAACACGTGCCTCCAATCTGGATCCTTCATTGGATCATTGTACAAAGAACCTGAAACATCGTCCATAGAGTCTCTAATAACTCCATGCATACATCAACAGAATATGAATCATCTAAGGGAACTGCTTTTGCTCTACGTCATTCTGCCTTGGCCTTACTTGCTCTATCCTTGCACTCATTGTTTTAGCCCATCGGTCCAAGCATGCTGCTAGTTTTTCTGATAGAATCTTCCTTTCTGGAAGAAAAAAAGGAACAAATTTTAGTAAAATGTAATTACAGATATAATGACACTAACCAATAAATTTTGCACATACCGGAATAAGGTCTTGCCAAACTTCTTCTTTGGCATTTACAAGGCTTAATTCTATATCCTCTCTGTGCAACTCAACAAAGTTGAAAACTAACGATGTTGAATGCAAAGACGGTTAAACCTCCTTTTCAATCTCTCAACACCATAATTTTCTCCAATAATTTCTGCAATCTATCATTTATTTATCTCCAAATCTTCGACTTAAATGTTGATGATTGCAATTTGTTTTTCTTCAATCGATCATATATTAGTTGAATGAAAGCTTTCGTATTTTGGGCTGACCATTCCATACTATCCCTCTTTTCACTTTCTCCTCCCATACTTTTCTAGTTACATAATATGATTTCAAGTAATAAAAAAATCTGCAAAGTTCACATAAAAAAAATGCAGCCCAGTTCATCAAATCTATATTAAACTCAATCATGTAGGATAACAGACATGCTATATCATTAAAAAGTTGGATGTTTATATCTATATCTATCTACATTACTACAAAGGAAACATATGTTATCAATCCCGGATAGCGGCGCGGAGCGACCAACCCCAAAAACGCTAAAGTGGGATAGCGGAATGGCCGCTATAGCCAAAAATAGAAAACAGTATACATAATCAATATTATGCACATAAATACTCAAAAATAGAGAGGAAAAAAAAATAAAAAAAATTAAAGACATCATTCCAAAATACAACTTACAAATTAATAACAAAGATTCAGCAGATATGATTCCAAAATACTAAGGTTGTAAGCATTCATCATAAGGTTAAAACTTAATTTCTAATCTAGGTCCTAAGCATTCCAAAAAGTTACAAATGATTCAATCTAGGTTCTATGCAACAGAGGGTAGGAAAGAAGAAAAAATTTGCAGTCACTGGTTGAGGATGCAGAGACATGTAAAGAATGCTGCTGCTCGATGGAAGGTCATTGTTGCTCACCGGAAAACACTGTCAGTCACTGGTAGTTACCGGAAAACATTACAACTCGCCGAACCATAGAATGGAGCAGTGAGAGGACGACAGGTCAATGATGAGATGGGTTTGCAAAACTAAAAGGGATTTTCGAAATAACGAAAAAACCCTTAAAAAAGAGGAACAATTAGATTTTAGGGGTAAAATAGGAATTGTGTGCCCCTGCACACGGTAGCAAAAACACTGTTTGGGAGTCTGTAAATCTAAAAAAAAGATCTGAAAAGGTTTTCTCATTCTGGGTTTGTGTGGGTCATCCGGACCCGATTTTGGAACCCGAAAAATGTCGAAAGTGCAGCAGCTTTGAGGGTTTTTAGCTCGTCTTCCCTGTAGCAGCCGTTACAGGCCGCAATCGGCGATGCCAGCGCGATTTGCGGCTGCTATCACCACACCAACAAATGTGACGCACCTCAAAATCCCGTAGCAGCAGGGACCGAATCCGCTCCGCACCTCCACAATCACCGCGTTAGCGGCTCTATCAATAAAATAGAAGGAAACACCTTCCCAGCTCCTCACTTCATTAAGTTCAACACACATTACACATTCACGATAAACAATTAAAACATGAAAGATAACATAACTAGGACATAATTATAGTAACCTTAATAACATCAAATACTAATTTAGGTGAGGCAAACTCATGCGCATCGAAGGACCAAAAAACATAACAGTTGGTAAGTGGAATCTTTCAAGACAAATCCATGCTATGCATTAAATCAAAATCATTAAAGAGGGTCATGATCAAGGTTTTGACTCAGCCCCTTTTGTTACAATTTTCATACCTTCGATCAAGAGCACAATCATTTACTTTTTTTTCCCTTCTTTTTAGTTTTTTACTTTCTTTTACATGGTTTCCTACAAAATCATGTGTATAAACTTATATCTCTAAGATCTTACACCGGTGATCTACATTCTTTGACATAGCATTTGAGCAACTTAGTGGAAAGGTGCAATTTTTAGATTCCTCTTACTAACTCATGGGTTGGGCAGAAGAGTGCATTTCTACATTTGACAGCCTGTATTTATCATACTTCACTAGAGTTACTAGGACCTAGCAAGCATCACACTTTGTTCCCTCAGGCACTCATGAGGGTTGGCATAGAAATAATCCTCCTCCTTTGGCATAGTGATTCTTCTATGTAATTAAAATAAAAAACTTATATCAAGAAAAAGAAAAAACCAAACAACCTAAAATAGATTCCACTAAAACACATTGGCATAGTGATTCTTCTAACTCTAACACGAGAATGGAAACAGGTAAAGCTGGTTCTTGGAATGTTTCTACCTTGTGAAATTCTTGGGGGTGGAGGAAGAGTCAGCAAAAGAAATAAGGGTAAAAGAGATAATTTAGTGCATATAAGTGAGGGTAGACAAGTCGTTTGCATAAATAGCAATGTTATCGATTGCGGATGGCGGAACATAGCGGAAGGCCAAAAATCCGCCATTTTAAGCCGCCATAAAACACCATTGCGGCCATGGCGCCGCCATCCTTCACAAATTGGCCATAGCGGTTGGGCGAAAATCCGCCACCGCAATCCGCCATGGCACCGCCATGGCCGCTATTAGATAACACTATTAAATAGATAGAGCAAAACAGAAAATTGGTGAGTTAAAGAGGGGCAAAATGGAGAATTTGTGAGTTAAAGCGAGGGTAGAATAGGAAGACCAGATTAAAGAATGAGCCAAACTTAAAAAAAAAAAAACTATATTTGAAGTACCAGCCAAAGGAAAGGTGCGGAGAGGAAGACCCAATCGTGGGAGAAGGAGACTCAGTCGTGGGAGAGCAGCGCCGACGGTTGGGAGTGGTCGGAAGAGGCTCGTCGGAAGGTTATGTTGGCCCATGAAGTAATAGTGGCTCTGGAGCACCGCTACTCTCTGCGATCCCGTGTTTTTCCATCGCTTTAGCGGCCGCGACAACCGCTACAGAAAAACACTCTGCTCCGCCTCCTATGTAGCAGCCGCTGGCCGCTCCACTCCGCCCCGAACCACTGCGAACACATGCTATTGACTACTTTAAACATGATAAGCTCGGCATATCGATATTCCCTTTACTGCATGAGTTAATTATTTCTTCACTTGTAGTGCCTATATTCTATATATCCATTTTAGAGTGATGGGGAAATTTGATTATCGGGATACATACTCTTTGAAGTAAGCATTCAGATAAAATGATTTGATCAGACACCCTCTGGATACCAAAGTTTAAATTTGAGAAATAAGGGAATGTTAGTGAAATGGTGATCACAAGACTGTCATATCCTCATTATGAAAATTCCATTACAAGCCATGGAATCTTACAACTAGATATACCCAGGACAATCATGTAAAATTAGACAGCAAAACGCATATAAAAATTACATATTGCATAAGGATAGACACAAAGCATGGATTTGAACTTAATAGAATACAAAGTTTATGAACATACATTGGTGGAACAGCGGGCGCAGCGACAGTAGCAGAATTCTCCACGGCGTGGGCTCTCCTTCTGTGCGCCTCTACCTCAATTCTTACTTCTTCGGGACCATTCTCTGTTTCTTCTGCCTTTTTCCGTTCTACTTCAATGGGTCTCTGTTTCTAATGCCTTTTCATTTTTTTCATTATAATTAAACGCTACCACCACGTTTTTATTTTTGGGTTTCTTGTTTTAAAAATTCGAGAAGGAAATGTTGGAAACAATTTCATTTTGTTTCCAGATTTGGGCCAAATTAAAAAAATGTTATCATTATTAAACTCAGCCAAACACATTTTTAAGCCCATTTTCTGTTTTCGATGAAAATGAAAACAGGAAATGGTCAAAGCAAACAGCCCCTAAGTTTCACAAAATGCTAAGCCCCATAATCAATGGCCCAAATATATACACAAGTATATGAGACAAAAACACTTAATAATTCTTCACCTAATCAGGCTGCAACTCCGCAAGGCAACCACAAAATGCAGTGCAGCACGGGAGTCATAAATTTGCAGCTTCTTACGCTTTATGTTAGGGGAAAAAGGTTGCTAGCCTGAAATAGGACCAAGTCTCGACCTTTTACAAACCATTGAAAAGTCAGATCACACTTTCACGTTGTTACTGTGCCACTGAACAAGGAGGCATTTCATTCACAGGGATCGCAGCAACCGGTAACCTGCAAATTCGTGCAATAGAACATCCAACTAGTTATAGGATATACCTCCCAAGCACTAAACATTTAGCTATGAGGATTCCACACAAACATTTATAAGTACATATCTCACTAGCTTAAATTACATCCCAGTAAAACAAGCACTCATCCCCCCACCCTACAAATATAAATACAAATTTCTTTTACCAAGAGATAACACCAATACCCCCAACAGCTCATCCAAAACATGGATGAATAAGTATTGTTAAGAAATTTGTTATATATCCACTCTCCTTTACTTAAAATTCATTGCATGTTCACCCCCGGGAAATGACCAAGACAAATCATTGAGATCCACCTAGACAGTGTGGCTGAGGAATGTGAACGTTGAAAATTATGGACAGACAAGGGAAACATAAATGCTCGAAGCTAAATAAAATTTATTGTTTAAAGCTAAAGTTACGCTAACATGGATAAGTATAAAAATTACTGTAAAAAAATGCAGCAAAAAGCAGCACTAAAGTAAATAACACAAACGAGATATTAAGAATCCTACAGAGAATCCAACCGTGCCTTCTTATTAGCCTTCTTCTTGTTCCTTCGTCGTTTTTTTGAACTTGAACCATCACCAACAGGCTGTTCTGAAGCTATTGGGAAAGACACATTTGGAAGCACGGGTGCTACGAGGAATGCAACTGGTGTTTGGATGTCAGAAATTTGACACAAGGAAAGAATTTTAGAAGGAACAGGAAGTTGAATTTTTGTTTCATTATTATTGCCAGTCGCAATACCTGCAACTTCCTTGTCTTTATGGTCCAGTGAAACAGATGAATGTCCTGTATTTGCTATGCCTGATACATTGCTAGCATCAATGCCTGGGTGTTTGACTGCAGCAGAAATTCTGGATTTTGACTTTACTAACTCAAAAAGTGCTCCGGAGCTAGGTTCGTCTGCGTTATATCATATATGTTGATTTAATTAGTCACTAGCAGCTAAATAAAAATTCCCAAAAATGTAAAAATCATATACAAATTGTACCTAGGATTGAAAGAATAGCACGATGAGCTGCTAAATGCTCAGCTTCTTTTTTGTTTCTAGAAACATCACCAGTGTACTTTGTACCATTGAAAACCAAAGTAGATACAAAAATAGGAAGCACCCCTTTGAGCTGAACAGTGTTGTAAGTAGGTCTTTCTACATTCAGCTTCATAGCATATTCATTCAAGATGCATTTGGAAAACAAAACATTCTGGAAGATGACCAAAAGGAGCAATGATATAAGGATTCTGTAATGAAATATAATATTCAATGAGAATATGTGACCCATCGTTAACAATGATGTTATTTCAACAGCAAATTGTTTTTCTGTAAGTTAGCAACAAGTTAACGGCCACAACAAATACCAGCAGTCAAAACTTGGCACTTGAATAACGTCGTCACATTTCCCCAGGCCCATAGATATACAAACATAACTATCTCAGACTCTATTGATGTGCCTTAAAACCTTTAACAAAGCAAAACATAAAAGTAGGTTTTTTCCCATTAGCAATATATTGAACTTTTACAATGATATTTCTTTTGGATAAAATTTGTCATTATTCAACAGATTGTGTGAAAAAAGCAAACAGCTGATAAGTTAGACAAGAAATATAATTGTTTCTACATACTTCAGTAACTTCAAATTGGAGTCAAACAAGAGAACACCTAAACCATTTACACCAAAAACATCACATGTGCCACATCATATGTCCTCAAAGGTAAATGGACAAGTTAGAACATAAAAGCTTCAAGTGGACATGAATGTGTGTGTGTGTAGAAAGGCCAATCAAGGTTATAAGGAACAAACTAAAACCAATCAAATCACATGCAAAACAAAGATCTTTTTTTAGATAATAAAAGAAAGAAAACACGCAAAATTAAGATTGTATGTCATCTATTGGGAAAAAAACATCTGATGCCAGAAATGTGGAAAACAACATTGGAATCAGCGGGTTATGAAATTGGCAGAAAACAAGTTTAAGACCATATAACAGAATACAATCTCTAAACTTGTAGAACATATGATTAACAAGCATTGCAATTTGAATCAAATAGCACTGGACAAATATTCAAGAAAAAACACTGTACAATAGAGGTAGTTAGGTATCATGAATAAGTAATCTATCTTGGCTTGAAACTAGTAAACAGATCACAAAATGATTTTAAAAATGTATTACATCAAACCTTAGAAACAAGAGGGTTCACTTCATCTTTAATTACGGCAGGTAGGCTCTCCAAAGCAAGTCTAGCCACATTTTGTTCAGCAGCTTTTCGGTTAGAGAAAGTGATTTGGCTAGTGTAACTCTTTTCATTCACCAGCACAGTCGACCTAAACCTTGGAGCATGGAGTGTTCCCGATTAACAGTTTGATACAAGGGAAGTGCTATGCTCAACTTTTGAGCAAACTCTTGTAAACGATTTTTGTACATCATGTGTTCTGGCAAACCTGATGAGATCAATCCACAAGATTAGACATCTTGTATATGTAACAAGTCAAATTAGATGCAGACTAAAAAGAAAAAGATAAATACTAGCTTATACAACAGTTAGAAAGGCCCTGCTGAAAAGGATTATTTCACAAGTAACAACATTTTATTCAGTGATTGAATCACCCACATTTATGCAGTTTGACAAAGTTTGCATGAGGTATAAGCCAAAGTGACACATCAGAGTAAATATCATGGATATTGCTGGATTAAATTGGATAGATTTGCCACCATTCACAAATTTTAGAAACTGAACTAAACCATCGTTCATAGTTTGGTTCAATTTAAAAAAAAAAAAAAAAACAGGGTTCATTAAGTTCAACTAATACCCGGGCAAAGGTCAATACCATCCAAAGATACTGTCCATTAGCAATAGAAAAGTAAAATGACAGCAATTATAACAACAACAATACATTATTCAGTCACAGATTCTCACATTTCCAGGATCAAAATTAATTTAAAAACAACAAGGTTCAATAATCAAACACTTCATAAGCAAAATAATTAGTCAGCAACTAGGCCTCGATAGAATTTGAAACAGTCATCGTCCTTTGCTAATAAAATTAACTTGGTAAACGACAAGTCTCTTGCAACCACAATTTTCTGGGTTCAAATACTTGAAGCTATATATCTTCAAATGGCCAGTTTCATGAATCTCAGACACAATAGCAATTATTAGCTATTTAAGGGGAATTTTAAAGGAAATGGGTATCATGCATAGGGGGGCTTTGAAACTTGGGATAAACTTTCAATCTCAAATTTCTAATATGATTTTCGCAGTGCTCCAAGTCACACACATGGTATATCAAAGCAGCAGCAGATTTATTAACACCTACTTCCAAGCTGGCAAAGAAAATTAACGAAATGCTGTTCACATTTCACATGAAGTTATAAACTTTTGGCTATTTCACAAAGATATATAAATTCCTTAAATTCCCACAAATCAAAAGATGTAAAAATCCCATCTTTTCTTATTGTTTGAACAAACAAGCAAAAAACTGAAAAAATATATAAAAAATTAATTTTTGTGTGTGTCAAAATAAGATCTTTTTGTTGTTTTTTGAGGAGAGAAGCAAAAGGGTAGGAGGACTCACGAGTAGCAGTAGCAGAAAGTTCAGCAAGTTGAACCGGAGCCGCAATTTCAGCTGCACTAGGAAGATGAAGTTGAGATCGAGGAAGTGGTTGATATGAAGATGAAGCAGCATAAACATCAGGGAAGTTTGCGGTGGAAGCAGCCATGATGATGTTGTTGAATTGAGGATGTCTTTGATGCAACTGAGAGTGAAAGGTTCAGTTCAGTAAAGCTAGGGCTGGCAAATGGGACATCTTTTTAGATTCTCTATATATATATATACCTGCTTTGCTGTCGCTTATATATATATTTTTTAATTATTATTTGTTATTTGGTATTTCACCATGGTATTTTTTTTTTATTAGATTAAATATATTTTTAGTTTCTATAAATATAGAGTTTTTTTGTTTTTCGTTCTTATAAAATTTTTTGAACACGTTTAGTCCCTGCTATTTGCTCTATTTTGGTTTTGATCATCACTGTTAAGTTGGTCTCTGCCAATTTAATGATACGGTGATATAAAACTATTTTAAGTTCCCGTCACATATATTTTACTAATGTTGTGATGGATTTTTTATTATTAATTTATTAATAATTTGTTATTGTTATTGAAAAACTTTCAGTATGTTGTCTTCGTTCTCCCATTGTCCAAATCCGTCTTCCTTCTCCTATTCCCCCAGTTCTGAAACAACCTTCTTTGTTCTTTGTGGGGTTGTTGAGCTCGTCAACTCATGCACACACAAACTAGATTGTGAAACCGCAAGCATTTACATGACACATACAAGGCAATAGACATAAACATCATTCATCATCACTGTTGTAAACTACACCTTTTTATTTTGTAAGCAAAAAATTTTGTAAACTGCTACTTCAATCCTTCATAGCTCCTTGTTATTGCAATATCGGAGGTGAAGATACACAAACATTGAAGTTGTCATACAAAACATAAGAATGGGGTTGAATTGTGTTTCTTAACCATTCTTCGAAAAAACATTTTTCTCAAATCTTTTACAAGCAAAATAATAAAAACAGCACACAAACGCGAGAAACCTTTTAAAGAGTTAACAAACTCAGTTTCAAAGTCCCACAGTTAGTATAACTAAAAACTGTAAAAGGTAAGGGTTAGAAGATTCACACAAGTATTTTATCGTGGTTCACTCTCTTCCAACCAAGAGCTACATTCAATCCCTTCTACCTGAAGGTTTTCTCCACTATTCTCCAAATAGATTACAAGTATTCAACACCTCTTCAGGCTACAAGTATTCTTTCTCTACCAAGCCTCTACAGGCTCTAACTCTAACAAAGAGATTGACAGATTTGATACCCACTATGTGTGAGAATATGAAAGTTTAAGATCAGCAAAGTTTACAAGTAAACTTGTTTTAACAAATTTCAATAGCGTTTTTGCTCTAATGATATCAGAGCTTATGTATGTTACCGTTGAAGTTCTTCAAGTCTTTATAGAATAAGTGATTTTCTTTCTTGAACTTCTTCAACGGTCTTTAAGATATATCTGTTTAGACATAACATTAAATGCTTGGATCCGTTGAGACGATAGCTTGATATGCTTTCTGGAGAAGTGCTATTGGTTATCAGAAGAATGCTTAAAATAGAGTCATTCCACTACTGTTGTACCAAAGGAATCTTTCTGACTTTCCTTCTTTGTACTTGATTTCAACTTTACAGCAATGTGGAGGATAGAGTACAAAGGTTTATGTTCTCGATAGTACTATGTTTCTATTCTCAAGAAACAAAGAGTTAACAATAGAAGCAGCAAGAACAAAAGGACATATATTCTCTTGAATTAAATAGACTATCATTTGAAATAAATATGCTTAAGCTTAGACGGGTTCACTTTTAAAAACTAGTGGACGCGCAGGTCCTTGGACATGCAAGATTAACTTATTAGCAAGACGGGCTCGTCTACTGATATTGCGTCTATAAGCATTTGTCTAGCTCCAAGTCTTTGGACTCGCTATACTCAATAGTGTTGGAACCAAAGTGGTTCTGGTTTATTTAATCTCTAGGTTTTGATGTTAACAAAAGGATTAAATTTGCTTGGCAACGTGTTAGCTGGGATCTAACAAGTGATTTTAGTTTATGCAGGAATATCCAAAATAATATAAGGTATACAATGCTTGGACTCTTGCAAAGAATTACCCATCCAAAGGTTATTTAAATTGTTAATATTTTAATCGTTAAGTAGATGCCTAACTAAAATTTAGTAGACGTCCATAGTACCACGTCAGCAGACGAGTGCTCTCCTTGAAACTCAAGTAGACATCCATAGTGCCTAACTAAAATTCAGTAGACGTCCATAGTGCCACGTCATTGGACGGAGTTTCTCTAAGGACTCAGCAAGTCCAAAGACTTGTGTGGACGAGCGCTTATGCCACATCAGTGGACGAGCAGAATAAAACCTTGTGTAGACGCGTTCTAAAACTGAGTGCCTGTAGACGGCTCTACATCTTCTATATCTTTACTACCTTGAATGTGATTTAATGCAATCTAGACCACATTGAATTTATTTCAAATGATTGATATTTATTTCGATGGAATATATGTTCTTTATAATTGTTTTATCTGGTTAATACCTTGTTCCTTGTGAGAAAATTCATAGTACTATCAAGGAAATACCAAAAGCAAATAGTACAAGTGGGCCTCCATTTATGAAACTCGAAAAAGTAAGAACACAAAGGAGGAAAGAAAGTTTTAAGGTAAATTGCTCAACCAATGATGCTTTTCAACAAGGCCAAAATCAAGCTATCAGTCTCAACGGATATCATGCATTTAATGCTATCTCTAAACGAGATGATTAAAAGTAACCGTTGAAAATTTGCAACAGAAGTTGAAGACCACTATATATATAGAAGGTCTCAAGCAATGAAAAAAAGAACTTTTGCCAGTTGAACATTTGCAAGATATTCAAAGCTCATACTCCCTTTGTAAAGCAACAGTTTGTAATTCTTAAGGTTGAATATTTGTAAAAATATTCAGTAGATCTTAAACCTTCATACCCTCACATATAGTATCTTAGAAAAATCTATGTGATTGAATTAGAGCCTGAAGAGGCTTGGCAAGAAAGCAATACTTGTAGCCTGGAGAGGTGTAGAATACTTGTTGTCGAAGCTATTTGGAAATAACGGAGAAAATCCTTCAAGTAGAAGGGACTGGACGTAGCTCTTGGTTTGAAGAGAGTGAACCAGGATAAAATACCTGAGTGATTTTTATATCCCTTATCTTTTACAGCTTTATTTATTTATACTAACTGTGGGATTTGATTTTGGTTTTGTTAATCGTTTAAAAAAAAGAGAGGATTTCTTGTGTGCTTAAACATTTTATCTTCTGCTTGTGAAAAGGTTTCTCGAAAAGGGTTTTTGCGAAAATATTTAACAAACACAATTCAACCCCCCTTCTTGTGTTTGCATGTGCCAACTTCAAATAACTCGTCTACTGACGTGACATCTAGTAAGACTACTCGTCTATTAGCAAGTCTTTGGACTTGTTGTTTTCCTGAAGATTATTTTAATTAGCTCGTCTACTTGACTTTTCTTAGACTTAGATACTTGTCTACCTTAGCCAATTTTAAGACCTCGTCTAACATAATCTTAACAGTCTCAGAATTTTACCAAGAATTGTAGACTTGTCTAGAGGATCAAAATAGAATCAGATAAGATTCTATACTTTATTTTCAAGTTTTCCCTGACTAGTATCATTCAAATGGTCCTGCAAACTAAAACAAACAAGTTAGATCTTTGACAATACTTTGCCATACAAATTTAATATTTTTGTTAACATCAAAACTTAAGAGATTATTTAATCCAAAACGACTTTGGTTCTAACAATCTCCCCATTTTTGATGATGATAAAAACTAATTAAATTTGAGTGAGAAGAAAGAGCTACAGAGCTCCCCAAGACAAAACATTCAAACTTAAAAATATAAAACTAATAAGCAGAACACATATCATAAGTATAACTTATCAGATTAGTTAAGCATTGACTTAGTCATATTCAAAACATAGTATCAGAACTTAAAAGAATTTTTAGCATAGAAATATATCAAAAAGCAGTAATAAGGTATTAGAACATATCAAACATAGGTATGCATATGAAAACATATATGTATGTCCAAAAACTGACTTTTATATAAATTTAATTCTCAATCCTTTTTCTCTCGTTTTTTGTCATCGAGACAAAAGGAAATAGGAGTGGATCATCATTGTTAGTTAAAGGGAAAAAAACTAAGAAGTGGGTGGAGGTGGTTGAGGAGAGTCTTGACTTGGTGGAGGTGGAGGAGGTTGAACAAGGAGATTATGACTCGTTGAAAACTGGTAAGAATGCTCATCATCTGATTGATTAGAACATTTGTTGGAGCCAAGGCTTATGCAACTTGTTCCTTTACCTGCTCCTTGACCTCTACTTTTACTTTCTCCTCTACTATTTTGCCTATGATTTCTTCAAAATTTGGTGGCAGTGAAGGTCTTGAGCTTTCAACTGAATCATGCATAAAATTTTGACCTTGCAAAGTACTGAGATCTTGAGATTGTTGAGGCTGGTCATGAGGATGTATGACTGCCAGAGCCAGTGGTTGTGAAGAGTGCTTTCCAGAAGTTTATTGTCTGCTTACAGACTCAGCAACTTCTTCACCCATCGGTTTAGTCTGGACAGCTGCTGTGTGCATATCAGGACCTTCAACAATTATTTTTTCCTCAATGTGCTCAGTAGAAGAAGAGGAATCTTCAAAGGGTTGTGGAGAAAGTACAAGTGTAAAAGCACTGGAGGAGGCAAATATGGAGCCCAGTGTACAGGATCTTCTTCATAAACGGAGCTGATGAGTGGCGCTGCTAGAGTATCAGCATGAATGAAGTGCCTAAAGTAGGAGAACCCAAACTTCCCTCTGATTGTGGGAATGGTTCTTTTGTCTTCATTAGTCAGTCCAGAAGAAGATGCTTCTTTAGTATAAGCCTTCATATGACACTCCTAGACACAAACAGCATCATGTTCTTTCAGTATTTCTTGTGGTTGAGACATCAAGTAATTAACCATTTCTTGATCAACATAAGGATCAAAGTTTATCTCAACCATGCAAGAGTTGTCAGCTGATCTTTTGTGAGTGTCTCTTTTCTTCCTAAGATCCTTGTCCTTATTCAAATCAATCATTGGCAGCCTTGGACGAATAATATCACATAATATAGTATATAAATACTATATGCCATACCATCAAATGAGAAACCTTCTTCTAGAATTAAGTTGAAGTTCTAAGAATTACTTGGAGGTTTAGTATTGATTAGAGATTATTAAAACAACAAAAAGTTGAATTTTGAAGCAATATAATCGATTATGTCATGGTCATAATCGATTATTGGGTTTCTGTAACAGCAAAATGATAATCAGACATCAAATAATCGATTATCTCATGAGGATAATCAATTATTGAGCCAATATAATCGATTATGGCATGGTAATAATCGATCATTGGGCTTCTGAAACAGCAAACTGAGAAAATAGAAAGTAGATAATCGATTATGTGGGTCCTATAATCGATTATCACTGCTCATTTTTTATAAATACCCTGTTTTCAACCAAAAGACAAGAAAGAATGGTTCTAAGGTTCAAAATTTTCGTTTAATGTTAGTTATCACATCAAGTTTGAACCTACTACCCAACTTCTAAGCATAGTCAAAATCCGACGTGGATTCAACTAGACACGGCCTGTAACAACAACCTCGACCTCACAATCCGATTAGAATCAAACTGCTCTGATACCAAAATGAGACACCCCGGTGTTTTATTAGTTTAAAGCCTTCTTAATTAATTCCTTAATCACTCGCTTAACATGAAAAGACGTAAAAATTTAAAAGTTAAGTTAAGGAGCATACAAACTTCAATTACTTAAAACTTCATACCATAATTATATTGCGAAAATAGCCATATGTCTTATACATATTACAAAACACAGTTGAAGGTATCATCTCAATAGGATCCCTCACAGGCATAAACTTAACTAAAAGTCATACTTAGCATAAACATATAAAAATACTTCTTAGACACACTGGTCATACTATATATACTCTAATCACCATGGAACACAGCTCGACCTCCTGCCTCTGGTTCATATGGAGTTCCATCCAATTCCTCCTCATTCAGCTCCGTCACGGGGTCTTCTTGTACGATCCCATAATAAAATAAAATACCACACACAGAAAGCATACACGGGATAAGAAACATTTCTATCATCATAAGACGGAAAAGAGTCACAGTATATCATACAATAAATGTCACAAACAATCAACACCCATAATTAGCAATCATCTTTAAATTATAATATTGTCCTCTACCCTCAACTCATGCCATCTAAATCCTTATGCTAACATCACTGTCTCTATTCCTTTAACATTCGTCAGTAGTCCATGGTAGTCCGATGCAAAGAACTCAGTATAGTACACTTCTATCTTTTGATAGGATAAAACTCGACATATCGCACTTCTATCTTTCGATTAGATAGGATCGGTATAGTGCTCTTCTATCTTTTGATAGGATAGGATTCAGTTTAGTGCTCTTCTATCTTTTGATAGGTTAGAACTCGATATAGTGCACTTCTATCTTTTGATAGGATAAATCATATCAACGCGTCATGGACTGAAAAAGTATCTGCATCAAAGCCTCTATATGAATCTCACTATCTCGCATCAATAACAACCTAGTACCTCAGGCTCCCATCATAACCTCAACTCGCATTCTATGTCACATCTCATCCATTAGATAAATTAATTAAGCTAGGCACCTCTAAGTCAATTCATTCTCTCACCCAAACAACATCTCCCGAACAACATATATCCTTGCTTAAAATCAACTAAGCATAGTATTAAAAACCAAGCAGATCATGCATCACACAATATCAGGAAATATTCAAATACCACAAAATATCACATAAGCAATTCAATAATGATAAATTCAATCAACCTCAAATAAGATAAAATCATCCCAACGTCGATAAACCTACAATCCCCGAATCACCATTGGTTTTACAGAAAAGGTTTCCAATGTGATTTTGATCTTATCGATTACTCGAATACTAGTAGGGTTTAGGTCGCCCTACACAATTATTATAGAATATACTACTTATCGATTCCGACGGTAGATTGGTCCTTTCCCCCACCCGAGTTAGCACCGAAATCCCGAACTCGACGCTCCTTGTTGTCACACCACAGTTTAACAGTTTCTCCTTCAACAAAACAACATAACTATAGTTAATCAAACAAATCCAATTTGACACATTAATGATAGGTTTCGGTCAACTCATCAAAATAAGGCTAGGGTTATTTTCTTACTCCAATCTTTTAGATACTAATTCATAGAGTTTTAACTAACATAAGTTAAGTGTTAATAGTTTAAAATTAGGAAACAAAATCCTCAACCTTTAGGGTTAGGGTTTTAATCATGTATAGTAAAATAGGCTAGAAATTTTTTGATTGCAAGCTCTTAGATTATCATCTAGGGATTTCAAGTAGCTTATTCCAAGTCATCATCCAAGTTAAAGTTGAATAAAACTCATCTAACTCCTTTTAGTGTAGGATTCGACCAAGACATAAAAAAGCGGTTAGAAGTTTCTTTTCTTTACATACTCTTAGATTTAAAACCTAGAAACCTTAGATAGCCCAGAACCATCATTGTTTATGTAAAACTTTGAAGAAAAACTCATCTACCCCCTTATGACTCGATTCTACCTTCGAAAAAAAAAATAAAGGGGAAAGTGATTTTGCTCACAAGCTCTTGGAGATGATGATGATATAAGACATAACATGATCATAGAATTGGTTTCACATTTTATGATTTTTCTACAATTTTCTAGAATATTAAAAGTTCTAGATCTAGAAATGAAAACTCATGAAACATGACAGAAATCACAGCAAGAAATGGAAAGAGAAGATCATGGATGATCCTATTACCTTAAGAGTATGTGTAGAAGATGAAGATCGACGATCTTGGCAATAGGTTTCCTAAAGCATGAACTTGAGCTCCTTGATCCAACAATGGAGTTTTTGAAGAAAAGAGAAGAAATGAAGAAGATGTGTGAATGAAGAGGGGAGGCCACGGTTTGATGGGTATTTATAGGCTAGGATCTTAAGCTTTGTTCGATTTTTAGGTTTTAGAATGAATGGGTTTTGTGATTATTTTAATTAATATGATTAACTGGAATGTTAATAATTAACGCTCTGGGTTATTTGCTAATCAAGATTAAAATTATGTGAGTTCAATTTAAATGAGATGGGACTTCTTTGTCACATTAGAGACCATAGTGCACTTAACCATGGTTAGAAATTAACAAAACTTGGTTAGAAGTTAAGATCAAGGGCATTTTAGTCATTTTGCCTAAATTTACATTTAATGCTTCATAAATGTGATGAG
>CM061062.1:210518375-210756441 GCA_030762895.1 Sophora flavescens
AGATACCTCCGCAATACTTAGATGAATAGTTTTTTTGTTAGACTTTAGAAACTAATTAATAACATGTATATATATATCCTTAGATTGGTAGTTTTGTTTTTAGACATTAGAGACTAAAATTTATATATATATACTTGTAGATAGTTATGTTTTTCCTATACATGGGTTTTGGTTTTAAGTCCCCCCATTGTTCCTTTGTATATTTCTTTTCTTATTGTTAATATTGAAATTTAAGGGTAGTGTTTGCAATTCTGTAATGTGTGTGATATTCTGTGTTACTGGGATATTTACTGAATGCAGGGATAGCTTAGGGGAGTGATATTTTAAAACTGAATTAAAAAAAATCTATTAACGTCAGTTGTATCAAAAACCTGACGTTAATAGTATTTTATAAAATATACAGTATACTATTAACGTCAGTTGTATTATGAAACTGACGTTAAAAATAAAACCTTTAACGTCAGTTCTTTAACACAACTGACGTTAGTTTGAACAATATTAACGTCAGTTGTGTTAAAGAACTAACGTTAATAGTTTTATATTTAACGTCAGTTGTTTAAACAACTGACGTTAAAATATGAACTATTAACGTCAGCTGTATTTACGTCAGACAATATTCTGACGTATAAAATCAATTTTAACTGACGTAAGAAGCACTTATTGCACTAGTGATGATCTTACCAGGTACTATGTATCTGGGAAGGAGCAGCTTGATAAGATGTTCTCGGATTATCCCTGGATTGATAAGGATACTTGGGATATGTTTGATAGAAGTCGACTGGATGAAGAATTTCAGGTTGGTTGATTAAGTTAATTTTGTATGCTTCTTATAGATCATTTAACTCTATTTAATATGTGTTTTTGTTTGAATAGGCTAAGGCAGAGAAGGGTAGGCAGAATCGGGTGAAGAATGTCCACCGCCACACCGTGTCTCAGGGTGGGTACGAGACTCGGATCGAGGAGATGATGGCAGATAGGCTGAGGGTGAAGCAGGAAGAGCACTCTGCTAGGATAGAAAGAGGAGAGGTGCCTGAGGGCACACCATTAAGTCCTCCGTCGGACATCGACCGCGAGGATGTCTGGTTAGCCGACCGCATGACAAAGACAGGATCTTTAAAAGTTGATGTCACTCGCGAAGTGGCAGATAAGATTGTAAGTAAATAATTAACTTCATTTCAATTGATATTTGTATAGATATTTTTAACACTTTTCACTTGCACGTTTTTTCATTTCTTCATTGTAGATGGATCTTAAAGCACAATGCTCCTAGGGCTCATTCGTCCCTTCTGGACGGCGGGACGTCTTGATGATTGCTCTAGGCAAGAAAGATCATCCTGGTCGGGTTATCGGTGTTCCTGGGAACGTGACCATCAGAGAATATTATGGCAAGTCTGCTTCATGAAAGCGGGTCATCGATGAGGCATCAATTTTGGAATCCATGACTCAGCAGCTCATCTCCAACCCTGCTATTACAACCAAGGTTTACAAAACCGGACCGGTCATCGAACCGGTGAAGGCAGCGGTTCGAGGTTCAATGGTCCAACCGAGGTTGAACCGTGGTTGAACCGGTTATAATTAAATAATACTATTTTAATTTTTAATATAATATTTGTAACAATATTAAACAAAAAAACAACATAACAACTAAAATTATTAAGCACAATTTTTTGTATTTTATGTTAGTAAAAACAATTTTTGTATTTATTCCTATATGTGTAAAAAAATAAAAATCAGTTTCAAAAATAATATCAAACCAAACTTATTTATATAATTTTAATCTTATATCCAGCTATAAAAAATAGAAAACATAAATATTGGGCCTCTCAACCCAAGCCCATCACCACAAGCAATTAAATAAACCCTAACCCTACATCTTTTTTTCAATAACCTGCAGCTGCCGCATAAGGGACTAAGGGTGCATAACCCCCTCCACGGTATACACCTCTCCCTCATCTTTCAAAGTTCAAACGATCTGGTTCGTCTTAGCTCAACTTCTCTTCACTGCTTCTTATCTCTTCTATGCTCTGCGTCTCATCTCTTCTCATCATTGAACTCAGATATGTTTGGAGAATACAAAACTTGGAGAAGAAGAGTAACATACCTGGTTCGAGTTCAACATTGGACTATTGGAGAACGCAGGGACGGGAGAACGCAGGGACCTCGCCGGAGAACGCAGGGAGAACGCAGCAACCTCGCCGGATAACGCAGGGACGTGATCACGTGAGGCGAACTGGCGATGACGAAACGAACAGGGAAGCACCGAAGCAGAGGCAGCCAGGCAGGTTCGGTAGAGCAGAGGCAGCAAGGGTCGAAGGGGAAGAGATGAGTCTGAGAACTGAGATTGTGATTTGTGAAAGACTAAAACAGTAAAACCCTTAAAATTTAGGGTTGCAAAAACGGCGTCGTTCTGCATATTTCGAGAACCGGAGCAGACCGGTCCGTATCCGGTTTAGCCGGTTTTTAACCGGTTCACCGGTTTTTTAGCCGGTTCGACATCTGGCCGGTTTTGGCATCTGACCGGACCGGCCAAGGTCCCGGTTCCCGATCGGACCGGCCGGTCCGGTCCGGTTTTAAAAACCTTGATTACAACGCATCTGATGAAAAGCTTCCTATCCAACCCAGAATTCAAGCAGGCGCTTGCTAGAGAGCTTTCCTCCGTCAGTTCATCCCAGGACACCGCAGGACATGCCAACCCTTCACATGTGAGCACAAAAGAGAGTTATAGTAGGGCACATGTGGAGGACGATGAGTTGGCAGCTAGGGAGCGGGAGTTGGAAGTCCAACGCCGTGAGCTTGAGTTGGAAATGCAAAGGCGTGAGCTTGAGTTGGACTTCAAACGCCGTGAGCTCGAAATGGTAACAAAGGTATGTATTCATTATTAATGTCCAAATTAGTCAAATAATTACTTGTGTTTTTTTTTAATTATCAATAACTTATCTATTTTATTTTTTTTCTAAATTGAAGGCCAAGTCGATGTCAATGTCGTAGTCACCTATCACTCGTTTGTTCTCACTTGGTGAGGATTATGCCTTTGAGATTTTTGAATGTCCATTGGAGCACGATGGATGGGTGGCACGCCCAAATCAAGAGAGGATATTTTCCTTCTGTGGTGAAGATCTCGGGCACGCCTGCAGAGATAACGTGTGGATGGCCAGCACGGTTTTGAGTCTCTGGTGCACGTAAGTTAATTTTAATTTTATAACTTATTTATTTTTGGTATTTTTTCATTTAATAATTTATTTTAATTTCAATATATATATTATGTAATTAACATCCACACCTTTTCATATCTTAGGTATCTCCATCGTCTTCAGCTTGATAAGGGCTCCAAATCAGTTTATGGCTTTTTAGATCCGTCAATCCTTATGCCTCAAATCTTTGCTGGCGATGAATTAAGTAAATACATAGGGAACTTGATGGGAGACAATCGGAAAGAATTATATCTGGCTCCCTACTGTATGAATAACCATTGGCAGTTGCTCGTACTTCACCCGTCTAGGCATACTGTCATATTCTTCTGCTCTCTCCACCAAAACCCGCCACAGGAGGTGGTGGAAGCTGTAAATACGTAAGTAAATAATCTTCAATTTAATTTAAGTTTTAATATCAGTTGTTTTTAATTAGTTTATTACACACATGATATATGAATTTGTTAATTGACATGATTATTTGTTTATGATAGCGCGCTGAAGGCGAGTAGCATAAGTTGCGCCAACGGGAGAAGTAGGACTTCTAAGGCTAAAGGAAATCCTAATTGGATCATCCTCGAGGTTTGGTAGTTTATTTATCAAATAATTAATATTATAATTACTAATTTATATGTATATTTAAATGACATTGAAATTAATTTTGTTTGTAGTCTCGATTTCAACCTGACAGGTGGTCGTGCGGCTATTATGTGATGCTTCATATGCTGAACATAGTCTCCGCATCTATTACGGATGGATGGAAGAAGGTAATATATAAACAGCTTGTTAAATTATATATTATAGTTTTGGTGATGACTTGCGTTAATGTTATTGTTATTATTTGAACGTGTGTAGGCACTTAATTACAACCAATTGTCTCTTCAAAAAGATGAGTTTAGAGACTTGAGGATACGCTTGGCAGAATTCTTCTTCAAGTATGCGGGTCAAAAAGGAATTGACAAGATACCTCCGCAATACTTAGATGAATAGTTTTTTTTTTAGACATTAGAGACTAAAATTTATATATATATATACCTGTAGATAGTTATGTTTTTCCTATATATGGATTTTGGTTTTAAGTCCCCCCATTGTTCCTTTGTATATTTCTTTTCTTTTAGTTAATATTGAAATTTAAGGGTAGTGTTTGCAATTCTATAATGTGTGTGATATTCTGTGTTACTGGGATATTTACTGAATGCAGGGGTAGCTGAGGGGAGTGATATTTTAAAACTGAATTTTAAAAAAAAAATCTATTAACGTCAGTTGTATCAAACAACTGACGTTAATAGTATTTTATAAAATATACAGTACACTATTAACGTCAATTGTATTAGGAAATTGACGTTAAAAATAACACCTGTAACGTCAGTTCTCTAACAGAACTGACGTTAGTTTGAACAACATTAACGTTAGTTGTGTTAAAGAACTGACGTTAATAGTTTTATATTTAACGTCAGTTGTATTTATGTCACACAATATTCTGACGTATAAAATCAATCTTAACTGACGTAAAAAGCACTTATTGCACTAGTGTATGGCAATGAAATTATAACAACATCATTTTGTATTCTTTGGTTCACAATATTCTATACAGATGTTCAAAAATGGTGTGTGAATATCATAATCACTAGTGCAGAAAACACTTTTAACATCGGTTAAATTTGAGTTTTAACATCGGTTATTCAACCGATGTGTATGCAGGCGATGTGGTATGTGGTGGTTTTAGACATCGGTTTTGAACCGATGTTGAAAGAGCACTTTAGACATCGGTTAAAATTTTAACCGATGTCTAAAGTGCTCTTTCAACGTTTTATAAATCTATTGAAAATCACTTTACACATCGGTTCCTTTTTCAACCGATGTCTAAAGTCACTTTAGACATCGATTCCTTTTTCAACCGATGTCTAATGTGCACTTTAGACATCAGTTGAAAAAAGAACCGATGTTGAAAGTTCTTTTTTTTAAAATAAAAAAAAATATGGTTTACACCAGTTACAATCTTTTCCCTGATTCATTTGTACAGCCAAAATCCCTAACAAACAGAATCTAAATATGATGGCAGCGCCTGCATTTCCACCAATAGAATGTTGCAATATACATGAGCTTCGAATCTCTGTAAGGTATATGACCACTTCTTTTTCCAACACTGCATATGATATGATAACAAGCTATCAAAAGAGGTGAAATCTGACATAAACAACACACTCGGTTCTAATGGCACTAGGTGATTTCTGTCGTTATAACAATCCAATCACCTTCCTGTTAACATGTTCTTACTTCCATCTATATAATCTAAAATTTTATAAATTACAGGTACAAGGAACATAAGTTGTATCATAAAAAGGTAAACAACATGGATTCTAACATGAGCTTCCTGATTACAGTTGTAAGAGTCATCAAGCTAAGGTTAATATGGCAACCTTCTCTGAGACTAGTGCCATCTACCTGTGTCTGTGCAGCCCTCTCACTTCCATCCAGATCAACAAAGTTCTGCAGTCATTGACCTGGTTTTGTTATATTCTATGAGCACTGAACTATCCATTTAAAAGTAGATAAGTGGGAAGCTTCAGTTACCAGCGTTGCGACAAAAGATCTCACACAATCTGCATTTTCTCGAAGTGTACTTTCAATTGTCTGCAATATATATCCAGGAAAAAAAATGTTTCCTTACCATGTGAGTTATGAGAGGGAAATAAAGAAAAGAGATCATCTTCTGTGAGTTCCAACCAGTAATTGTACTATCATTGACCAATCTTATTATCTGGTGAGAGCGGGAGCTGTTGTTATTTAGAGAAAATTCACCAACCTGCCTTTGAGCTGCCAAAAATAAAAACAAGAAAGTTCTTATATTGTTCGAATAAAGGAAACATGAAACAGGTATATACACCATGCAAGCCATGAGAGTTTCCTACCTTCACAAATAGAGATCAAATGCCTCAAATGCTTGTCATCTTTTGCTGTTTCTTCCACCAATTTCTCAACCACAGTACCTTTCTGCATAAATTACATGCAGGATATCAAATATGAAAATTCCAAATTCAGGAAAGGGAAGCTACGAATTTGAAAGCTCGTCAGATTCAAAATGAAAAAGATTTTCAAAGCATGATGCAGGATATTAAAATATGAAATTCCAAATTCAGGACAAGAAAGCTACTGAATTGCATTCTAGTTAAATAAAAAATGATAAGTATTTTTTGCGAGATTACCTCAGGATCATCTAGAAGCTTCAGATTGCGACCAGAGTCCAAGTTTATATCAAGTTTATCAGCCTTTACTGTAGCTCTGTTATTTGATTTTGTCATCTCCTCTTCTTTTGGGCCCATGTTGGTCCATAAATTGCCAACAGCGTCCGGCCCAACCGTCTGTCAGTTATTTGTAGTTCCATATAACCACTTAACAGCTCAAGCTATGGTAACTCATACCACTAAAATTCACAACAAATGTATAATGAATTCATAAATGTAGTTCTTGCATCACCAGACTAAAAGAATTTCGTAAATTAATGGTTTTCAAGGCTATATGAATTTTTCATTTGATGTGTGTTTGTATTTATTTATTTTGTGTTCAAAATAACTTATAATCAAAAGCTCCCTGAGAGAGCTTCTTATAAAAACGGTTATGTCCCTCAAAATAATCAAAACCAAACATATCATTAGTGTATATGTTGTGCAACAAGTATCCCTAACTTTTCATATGTCATGCAAACACAGTAATATTGGTTACTTGAATTACCTCCACAAGGCATCCGCAACAATCCAGCATATCAGTTTTTAAAGGGTACTCAACTACCTGAGCATAAGGGAAGCCAGAACAAAAATATATAAAAACACATTACCATTAATGCTCATCAATGCAGATAATGCGACATTCTTTACTCCTTCTTCATACACTGTCTTAGTTAAACTAGCAGGACCAAAATATGACATTAAATTAAGAAAAGATTAGGGAACTTTGAAATGATAATGAGTAAGAAAAATAAAACAAGGTGAACAATTTCATTTGATACCAAAAGTAAATGAAGCTGGTTGAACTGCAATCCCATTCCACTTGATCTTTAGCCAATTGCTCCCTTATGTTTAAAGGCCTTGGCCTTACTGTAACCACAATCTTCTCCTAGTGGAAGAGGGTTAGGGTGCGCGACTCAAGTAAGGGTTTAGGGGCGGTGGCCGCACGACAATGGTTTAGAGGCGGCTAACCAAGCTTACCACAGCGGAGGGCGGCGACGTTTGAAGCTGGACGCACCATAGGCGTCTTCCTCCCTACCTTTCTGAGCAATAGAAGAAGAATAGAACAAGATAACTCAAAAATTACGCAAATCACAGATCTAAACGCATACACGAAACAGAATACCGAATCAAAAAGGGAGAGCTAACCAGAACAGGGAGAACCAAAGAAACTCAAACTAGGGAGAACCAAATTGCAAAGATGAGTGACTCTGAGGAGCAGCAACTCCTTCCCGTTTTCAGTAGTTGTTTAGTTATTTCCAGTTGTATCCGAGTTGTCTTATCGGATTGGTCATATCAGCTCTGTAGTGTGACATAGGGTTGAGTTCGTTTATGGTTTGTTTTATATTATGTTTTCTTTATAAATATGTTTTGGTTATTTCCGCGTTATGTTATAATACGGCAGTCTCTTCCCGGTCTTGGTAATCATATATATATATATATATATATATATATATATATATATATATATATGCATGTGTTCTCTCACTTTTATATTTGTATTATCGCTCTTAAATGCATGCGGTCCAAAAAGGTAATTGTGTATGGAGAAGAGAAGACCTGCCGGGCTTATCGGCGTTAAGCAAATAACACTATTTGTGGCGAAGAATATGATTGTGGCGACGTGATCACAATGGATTTTGTTTTCCTCTGCGTTGGAAGTTGTCACTGTTTATTTGCAAATTACGGTGCTCCTTTCTAAATTCACCATTAACGTTCTCTGTTAGATAGAAAAAAGGGTTATTGTGGCTTGAATTTTTAAATGATTTGGCAAGATCCTATTTGGCGGCACAAGGTGTGAGGCAGAGAGAGTTGAACAAGTGATTTTCGTCCGTATTTCAAATATCAATAAGGGTTGAGTACAAATACAATAATAACCTAAATTGTATTGTTAAAGAGAGTCAAATTTTAAATTCTTGAGACAAATTGTTAATTCCAACAATGCGTTATTCTCACATTAATTCATTCATGTAAAAATTTATGTTTAAAAAATAAAATAAAAAAGAGATCCATCAACAAACCCAATTATACCCGTCCAACTCCAAAGCTCTTTAATCACCAAAGTGATGTATATAGTTGAAGCACATCAGTAAACAAATTCCTTTGATAAATGGTGGATCTCAAGGTGTAATAGAAAAATAGGAGAAGCAAATGGAAAAACCAAATTAAGCTGGATGATTAGGCACGCTCGCCGATGATTGTTCCAAGTGGATAGGAGAGGATGTTTGGGATGCCCAGTGCCGGCACTAGGTTTTACCTGCTTTTAGGAAGATGTTAATGCAAGCAAAACATAACAGGACGTTGAAAAAAGGCAAGACCCTACACAAATTGCCACTTTAATTAGACCGCACTATGAAGATAGTATGTTACTTCTTCCATTAAAATTCATTTTAAATTTATTTGTTATATATTTATTGTATATTTATCTTATTTTGGAGCTTATATCACTTTAATTTGGCCTTCCATAGAACTTACATTAGGTGGGAGATCCATGAGTTTGTCGATGAATGCTCAAGGCAAACGATTGTAAATCCCTTTTCTTCTATACATCTTTATTTTTTTCAAAGTTATATTATTTTATTATATAAATTATGTGTGTTTACGAATAACAAGAATAGTATGAGGCAAGGCTCACTCAGGCACAATCTTATACAGCCTCTACTGATGGTTCCCATGCCAGCCACTATTGTTAGTTGGCGAAAGGAAGAGGGCACAAATATATGGCACTAGAGACATCTTTTGTAATTATTAATGAAGTGTCCACTACAAGGAAAAAAAATGTATTGCCCACTGTCAAAACCTGTCGGAAACTCAATAAAGCCGTCAGTAATAGCAGATTTTGGCTGCAAAACCTTGCTTTCAAGAGTCTAACGAGGTTGAGAGCTTAGACATGACTTTGAGGCTAGTGAGGCGCAACTTCATCAATTGAGTGACACTTTCTAGGTGATGCAATTGTAACTGCAACAACATATAACATGTAAGTGTAACAAATTTTAGAACAACTCATACTTTAACGCATGTAATCGTAGTAGCCGCCACTCGGTAGCATCATCATCCATGAGTAGGAATGCAAATGTAGACCCTACCCGTTGGGTACCCTCAAAAAACACCTATGATGGATGGGGTAAATACCCGCTTTACGGGTATGAGTGTGTGATATCTGGGGTTGACGAGGGAGGGGAGTGGTCGCCGCTACAAGAAGGCACGGACAAGGAGCGGCTCCTAGAAGGCTTCTAGGCAAAGAGACACGTGAATGAACCGATAATGAGAGGAATCTTGAGACGGTGTAGTTATGGGACTATATGGTTGAGGATGTCTTATATGAATTGATTGACTTATATGATTCATACAACTTTACGTAAATCAAAATCAATTATATAGTTTTATCAGTTTTTTTAAACTAGTCTATATGTATATATTATATGTATTTTGTAACACCCTAGTTTTTACACATATGATTAATTATTTTATTTGGATGTTTATGTTTATTTTGTTATGTGGCTTAGTTTGAGTAATTAAATTACTCTCTTCAAATTATTTTATTGGGTGCGTTAGCACTGACTTATTTCAGTGAATGCACGCTTACTAGACAATAATTTACGGTATTGTCACTATTATTACCAGTACAGAAAAATGTTTTAAATAATATGATTAAGAGAAGAGCATTTTCATATTTTCATTCTATTTAATTTTAGATTTGAAAATAAACTGGTTTGACATTAATTGGAGATTAAATGTTGGACCGTGGATTTTCTTAGTTGATCAATCCAACTATCAATCTCTATTTTATTTCAAATTTTGAAATTATATATTTGTCACCCTTTATTTTTTTGGATTCAAAAACTAAAAACTTGTTTATTTGTAGGCTTAATATTTATCACTCATTTTATACCCACTAATACAAAAAATCATATTCTCTCTCTTCTCTCCTAACACAACCCGTAAACCACCCCCCTCTATTTCTTTCTTTTTCTTCGTCTTTCCCTTTTCTCTCTCTTCTTCTTCCGTACTTCTTCTTCCTCCTCCATACAAGTTCTCTCCTCCTTCCTTCTTGCTGCTCGGACGCGCGTCGCCCCAGGGAGCCCGCTGGCCGCATCTTGCCGCTCGCCGGCTCGAGGAGACGACCGTGTCTCGGTTCTGCACGCGTCCTCCGCCACGAAATGCGTCAGCCGTCGCGCGAATGCCGGACCTCCGCCATGAAAACCCCCATTTCTGGTCGCCGCTCGAAATGGGGAGCAAAATCACGCAACCCAGGCCGTGTTTTGGTTCGCTCTCCCCTCGGTGTCATCATCTCCACCATGGGAAACAAAACTCCGCCGTTGCTGCCGCCTCTGACGCGCCAGATCACCTCCACCTATGGTGCTACTCTCTTCTTCCTTCATCTTGGGTATGTGTTTACCCTCTAATCTCTTCTAGATTGAAAATCTCCAAATCTAATTTTGAAACCCTAACCCTACCTCCTTGATTTCATGTTGTAATATGAAATTAAACTATGTTTTTATGCAATTGGGAAATAAATTAGTGTTTTATTAAACTAATTTTATTATCCTTTGATCAAATGAGTTTTCCCCAAATTGTGTTTAGGAACCTTAAACCCCAATTTGATTTTATTTGAAATCGATTGTGTTTCTATAAAATTAGCTATGTTTTATTCAAATTAGGACCTTTAATTTGAGATTCCTAAGTTCATTTTCATGATCATTTAATCAAAACAGTTTCCTCAAAGGGTATTGTGAAGCTTAAGCTCCAAACATGATTTTCTTTGAAAATGACCTTGTTTGGTAATAAGATTAAGTGTTTAGATCAAATTAGAAGGTGTGTTTGATCATGTGTAATTGATTTATTGATTTTCAGTTGTTGCACGTTGTTGGATTCCCTCTCTGAGACGTTTGACACGGCTATACTTGCTTGATGGAGTAGATAGTTACACTCTTGGGGCTAACGTGAGCAGTAAGACGAGGATCCTTTACTTTTCTTCAAAGGAAAGGGGAGCTTGCCTAGGGATATTCAATGACTATGTGCGTGTGTGTATGTGTTTAATTGAGTGTTGTGAATATTATTGTGATATTGAGCAAATACTTGAATGACTTGTTTACTTGAACTATTGTGATTATTACTTGAAGTTTAACCTTACTTGCTTTAAAGTGTTATGAATTATATATATGTGATGAACTGTCGTTAACTGTGATGTTATTATTGTTGAGAATATATTACTGTTGATTGAAGTTTGAGAAGCCGAACTAGAGTCTGTGCACAATGATTATAAGGATTAAAAGCCTTAATAAGCCTTGAATAGAACTTTGAAAGTATTGGTTTCATTTATAAAAGTTCCTTGTTTAAAACGCTTACTTCAAGAGAATGAGATTCTAGTTTTGAAAAGAAATGTTGAAGTGTTTTTAAGTTAATAGAAAATACCTTTTTATGATCCAGAGTTTGTACGAGAGAAAACCTTTTTCGAACTATGTGTTTTATAAAGGAAAAACCCCTTTGAAAATATTTGGCTTTATTCCATCAAGGATTTCAAAAGCAAACGAATTTCCAAATGTTTTATAAAAGACTTTGTAAAGGAAAATATTTTATCCTAAATGATTTTGAATCGTTACGATTACTTGGATAAGTGACTGAGGTTTTGTTTTGGTTTTTGATTTTTCAGTGAGCGAAAAGTAAGTACATGTGAAAGAGAATACTAGTTCGAGAGACGTCGCCTCTAGTATTCAGTTATATGCACGCGATCTGGGATCCGTGTCAAAAATTATGGGCCAAGGGTCCTAATCATGATATTATGGGCTAGGAGTCCTAATCTTGAAATTGAGGATTGTGTGTCCTAATTTCGTTGTTATGGGATAGGTGTCCTTATCATGTTGGAATAAAACATGGATAAAATTATAATTGTTTCTACGACCACAACCTTGGACTGCGGCATCGGTCTAAGGTGTTGTGATTGAGCACTCGGAATGCGCGTCCTGTGTTATTGATTTTCAAGTAATGAAAATTGTGAATAGTCATTAGCTTTGGGCTTCGACAACGGACAAGAGTGAACACAAAGAGAAGTCTCGATAATGAAAAGTCTTTTATTCATATGCATTTCCCCTTAGCAGACGTGCTTGAGTTAACCGAATACCCGCTTAAGATGTGGTATTCGATGAGGTATACATCCGAATAGCCGTTATAAGGGATTCGTGATGATGTTGATCCGGGTGCATGAGGTGACAGAGACAACTTGCTAATGTGGCGTATAAGCCTGATCAACTCTTTCTATCTTAATGATAAAACGGTGATGGTATCTCATGAGATTAAGTTTAGAGCCTGGTGATTGAAGTGTCATGGATTATCTTTATAAAATTGATTGATTCGGGTATGAGACCCACTGAAATAATACTTGTTGTTTACCTATGGATAATGTTTAAAATGTTAATATGCCAATGTGTTGTATGTATCATGTATATGGTTGTTGTGTAATATATTCATTTGTCGGTATCTCACCCTTACAGATATATCAGGTTTCTTCTGGTTCGCTATCATACCCTGGGTACTTTAGTACAGATGGTGCAGAGGAGTCTTCCTAAGTCACTCGGAGACTTAGATCTGATTGTTTGATGAAATATTTGATTGTGGAATGATCACGTGAGTTTTCCTCGGGAATAACTTTTAGAATGACTAACTTAGGGTTTGAGACTAAGAAATTTTGATAGTATGTATGAGTATGGCTCTGAGAGTCTTTATTTTAAAAAGGGAATGTTTATGGCTCGGAGAGCATCTCTTTTGAATGAAAACCTAAGTTTTTCCTTTTGGTCATGTATAGCTCATTGATATAACTATTTTTAGCATATTACTGCCTGGTTGTATTTGGTGTAACTGGAATTTTGGAATAAAAATGTAATTATTTTAGCAGGTGTTCTTTTACCTGGGATGTTCGTATTACGAGAGGAGACTCATCGAAAATTTTTGTAAAAATACTAGCTTTTATTCAAGTATATCTCTAAATTAAATAGGCTTGCCAGGCTAGGATTGTAAGTCTGTGTGCCGATCAAGGCTTATGTTTGGAGTCGTGACAAATTTTTATACCCAATTTCAGACGCTTATGTACTTATATAAAAATTTTCGAAAGCAACCAGCAAATTATCTTTTTAATTTAAATTCCGCATGTGTCACGTAGTAATACCTAATGGAGGTGTTACATATTTTATATCTTAAAAAATGAAAAAAGAATAATTACAATAAAAAGTGTACAGTAACAAAATTATTCAAATCCTTGGACTATATAATTAATTTTGGGAGGATTTCTATAAGTATGATTTGTTGTAAAAAATAGTAAATAAAATAATCAAATCAATAACATTAACAAAATGTTATTAGGCACATAAATTGTAATAAATGGTAACGGTAATAATAAGAGAAATTAATTGTAATGAGGAGTAATGAAGGAGATATTTAAAACCTTTTTAAAATAAAATTATTTTGGGATATAATTTCCAATAATCCCCCACATATTTCAAAATAATTTGTGAGAATAATTAATAAAACCAGAGTTGATCACATGGATGACAGTGCATCGAATCTGGTGTCCTTTGGACTATGAATCAGACCTAGACTGATAAGACTTATCACACAAGTGAGTTGGTGAAGTAAACTTTTATGAACCAAAACACTTTGATGTATGATAGAGGTCTACCAATCACACTACACCCCTACAATTCTTGCTATTACGTTGTTTTGCACCTTTCGGCCATGCGCGCGCCTGGTAGTTCACGAGTGCTCTAGAGACTATGCCACAATCTCATACAAGCGGCCCTACTTGACACTCATATATGTGATTTCATCAAGTCTATGCTGCATTTCATACACCACCCATAAAGGATATGAAATTTCATTAAAAGCTTTTAGCTTATCCCTCAGTAAATGTAGTCTATCACTTCTTACACCATAGGAATGGACAAAATTATTTGTGCTAGTAGAACTAACACGTGACTTGTTTTTACCCATATGAACCTTCTTCATGGGATCTCCAATCACAAAGGTTGAGTTACCATCACCGTTAATTTCACACTGGCTAAGTCCCATATTTCCCCTTGATGTTTTACTCATTAGCTTCTTATGCTTTGTGAACAAGTCGGTCAAATTCATTTTTGACCTCACAATAATTAAGCCTCATCATTTAGCAGCTACTTTTCAAAATTGTTACACATACGTATATAAAATATATTCATTTTGGGATTAAATGTTCAATAAAACAATTAAAGATTCTTTTAGCAGAATTTTGCAACCTTCAAGAAATAATCACTTTGATCATTTACCAATTCAATTCATGGCAGCACGACATCTCAATGAATATGATCATGACATATATACTATTCATATAGCACCTATTGTCACTAGTTCAAATACTCATCCAAATTTCCAGATCTATAACAAGCGATCATGATGCTAGACCATCATAAGCAGAAACACGCATGCTAAATAAAATCATGCATTAAACCCAAACATACTCATACCCATGAAATTCATCATTCCATACTTAAACCCCTCACTAGATGTATTATGGAAAGCACAACATCCCACAACTGAATATTAATATTAGATGTAGTTGCCAATATTAGAGTTGTTTCTCTAGTCTAAAACGACCATCATAGAACTTACATATTGTGGGTTTTAGAAACCATTGTTAAGTCTCTAAAATGTCGGATGTGTATTTTCCTAAGTTTTGATGAGAACTAAACATTGGTTAATGATTTAATTAACCTTCATATTGGTTGCTAACTTGACAATCTAGTGTTCAGATTAAAACAGTAAGAATCACACGTCCAACACTGTAGTGATTGAAGCAAACGTCCAACACGGTAGTGATTGAAGCAAACGTCCAACACACAAGTGATTGAAGCAAACGTCCAGCACTGTAGTGATTGAAGTGCACGTCCAAAATGCAAGTGATAGAAGCTCACGTCCACTAAAGTGATAAGAGCCAGTGTCCACTAAAGTGATAAGAGCCAGCGTCCACTAAAGTGATAAGAGGCGCTCGTCTACTAAAGTAACACAAGCGCTTGTCTACTGAAGTGACAGAAGCGCTTGTCCACTAAAGTAACAGAAGCGCTCGTCCACTAGAGTGATAGAAGCACTCGTCCATTGGAGTAACAAAAGCGCTCGTCCATTTAGGTAACAGAAGCGCTCATCCACTAAAGTGGCATATGGAGCTCGTCTACTAGGATTACGTTCTTTGGACTTGCTAAAACCTTAATGAGAGTATCCGTTCAATGACATGACATATGAAGCTCGTCTACTAGCCCGTACGTATGTAAAATCTTAAATGGGTTGATGGACGCAATTATTTTCAAGATGGACGCGCTTATCCTATGAACGCGAATTCTCTTAGAATTATCATAATCTTATTTCAAGAACCAGAATCAAGAAAAGTCAGAAGTTACTCTCTCGAGCAACCTCGGATATCAGAACCAAAGACCAGTTAAAGAATGCTTCCAACATGCTTCTTTACACGAAAAGGGAATTGTACTCAGTAAAGTACAAAAAGCGCTCTGCACAACTCTGATATGGTTGTATCACGATGCATAAAGCCATGACCCTTCATGTTAGAGTACAACCAACATTCCTATTGCATTAATGGCTGCCCAGAACAACTCTTTTACATTTAATGAAGTTCTGCTAGAAGCCAACATCTGAGGGAATGTCTCTAACGGATCCTAAATGCTTGAAGACCATAAATACAGAAGTCATTGAAGATGAAGAGTAGTGAGAATACACATAGCATCAAAGAGCCATTACTCTGCACATTAATTTCTTCATTCTTTCATTCTGTATTCTTTAATCATTTGAAGTTATTACGTAGACTTTCCTAAGCTTTACATTTAAACCACTCTCTGAGTGTTAGTGAAAGATCTGTCTGTGAGAAGTTGTATTTATTACAAACCAAATCTCTCAAACAAACCTGAGTGAGCCTGAAGAGGCTAAGTGTGCAAAGAATACTTGTCTTGAAACTGAAGAGGCTAGGTGTGCAAAGAATACTTGTCTTGGAGCCTGAAGAGGCTAGGTGTGCAAACAATACTTGAGTCTGTAACCTGATCAGTTATAGTGGATAAATCTTGGTGCTGCCAAGGACTGGATGTAGCTCTTTGCTTTGAAGAGTGAACTAGGATAAATAACTGTGTCAATCTCTCTTTCCTTAAACTCTTTAGTTGCTTTAGTTTTCTTACGTCTATCAAGTGGTGTGTTTGCCAAAAGTCACCCGTCCATCCTGTATCTTTCCACTCGTCCAAACCTAGCTTCTGTTTGCGAAAAGATTTCAACTTTGCTTAAAATCTGATAAACACAATTCAACCCCCCTTCTCGTGTTTATAGTTGTCTATTTCAGTTGGTATCAGAGCTCAACCTCTGGGTTGAGCATCTAATAATGTAGAGGTAAAAGGTCCTGAAGAATAGACATGACTGCTGGAGCTAGTTCAAGTGGAAGTCACCAGACTGAAGGAGATTCCCTAACCAGACCTCCTTACTTCAATGGAGAAAACTACAACTATTGGAAAGATAGATTTCAATGGTTCATTCTATCTACAAACTCTGGTCTTTGGGATGTCATTACAGAGGGTCCATTCATTCCTAAGAATGATGATAACACTGACAAACCAAAAGCTCAATAGACTACTGCAGAAAAGACAAAATGGGAGGTGAACCACAAAGCTAGATATAACATCATTTGTGCTCTCAGTCCAGAGGAGTTTGAGAAGGTATGTGCTTGTGACTCTGTGACAGCTAGACCGCGCGAGCGACGCGATCGCGTGCGTGCGATTCCGGCAAGTGTACCGGGCTGTCGTCAAATAATAAAAGATATCGATCCCACAGAGACTGTGATCCCGAATCGCAATCAATTATCAAATCGATTAGATCTGGACTATGTAAAAATGATTTTTATATTTCGAAATGGTTTTGAATTTAGAGATAGTTAAAACAGAATCAAATAAAACAGAAAACAAATCTTTTTGGTTTTTCAGATCTAAATGGGTTCCTAGGGATTTTAGGTTACCAACAAGATCGTTTACGTTGCTAAGTCGATTACCCTTGCTAATTAGCGAAATTGCCTTGAAGGCGAGTTTATCCTCTAATAGCTTAAGCTCCCTCTCGGGTTACAAAAACCGTGCCCAATTGACCCGACCCTACTACTCTGTGGTAGCCGAACTCAGATTGGACCCTTTGCGTTTCGTGACAACTCGTTGATCCTCGAGGGACGGCTTCTAACTCTCGTGATTTCAGTCCCAAGTCTGACTTCTATAGATCCGACACCTAAGTTCACTGCTAGGTTCCTCCTTAGAATGTCTAAGTCATGCAAATAAACCTAAGTTCACCGCTAGGTTCCTCCTTAGATCATCCACTTCTCGCAAACAAGCGGCCGCCGAATTTTACGAGTGAAAAACACTAGAAATCCTAAGTTCACCGCTAGGTTCCTCCTTAGAATATCTACGTCTCGCGAATGAGTGGTCTCCGAATTTACAAGTGATTAACACACTAGAAATCAGATCTAAAGCAAAATCGAAATAACAAAGATATTACATCAAATTCAACATCATAAACGAATCTTGGGCATAGCCCCAATCCCTAGAAACTAAGCTACTACTCCAGCCTTGCCATGAAGATGACAAGCTTGGTTGACAACATCATGAAAATTACAAAATCAGAGAAGAGAGGAGGAAGAAGAAGATCCTAAATCTATGCCTAGAGTCTATGTGTTGTTATCCTAAATGTCCTCGATGATCCTTCTGCATCTGCCTGGTCCCCTATTTATAGAATTGGGAAGTTAGAGTCCTAATTCAGCTCAAATTAGATCCAATTCTGTTACTTCTGATCCAAGTAATGCGCGTCACAGTCGTGATGGCCATCACGGCCAGGCCGTGACGGTCCCTGCCTCTGGCACTTCTTCAAAGTTCAGCCTTCTCGCAACGCGAAATGGTGCTCGCGACGTGAGCCTTCCTTTTGTGGCCGTGATAAGAATTACGGCTGTGGCCGTGATGGGTTCTGACTTGTGGGGGTTTTGGGTCACGGCCGTGATGGCTATCACGGCCAGGCCGTGACAGACTCTGACTTCAACCTTTCTTCCTTTTTAGTTTTTCTCGATCATGGCCGTGATGGGCATCACGGCTAGGCCGTGATGGGCTCTGTTTGGCTCATTTTCTTCACTTTTAAAGCCCTATCTTCATCCAAACTTCATCATGGTTGATCTTGAGCATTTTACCCTTGATTTCTGCAAAACAACACCACGAAAACCGCCTTACCCGTTCCAAATGAAAATTAACCAAAAATCAAACTAAATATGCCTAAACTACATGAAAATGCATGCAAAATGATAGACAAAGATGAGGTGAAATCACACTCATCAAATCACCCCAAGCTTAAGATTTTGCTTGTCCTCAAGCAATTACTCAGGCCACAAGATATAAATAAGCAAAGCATGGATAGTGAACCAAGAACCCTAGCAACTAATCCAAGTGACAGGCATATTTAATAAGCACCCAAGAGATAATCGATTTGGTCCAATTAGAAGCTTAGGTTCCTCAAATTCCTATTCTCACTGATTCGGGTACTCTTCTCACCTCACTCAAATGTTCCAGGGTATATGACATTTCGCTCAATTTCCTCAAGGAAAGTACTCTACCATAGGCTTGACTATTAACCAAATCTCTACTTTATTAATGAAAACACATAAGAATCAAGAGGTCTTTTACTTTGGTTGTAATGTGGCCATGGGATTAATTGTTAGGTGGGAAAATCAAGAGAAGGGAAATTCAAGAAGGCTAAACAAATTATCAAACATTGCAAAGCATGACACCTTCTAAAATACCTTTTTTGGGGCTTTGATTTACTTTTCCACCTTTTTTTTTCATTTCTCACTTTCTTTTGTCGTCCCCTTCTCCATTTTTTTCTTTTGTTTATTTCATTTTTATTTAATTGGAGAAGGGGAGATTTTTAGCTCAAGAGAAATATTTTCTAACTTTTTCATCCCAAACTTTTTCAAACTACCATTTACCCTTTTTGTAATACTTTAAAAGGTGTCATACCAAGCATTATTTATCAAAGTAATTCAAGGTACCAAGAAAAGTATTTTAATCTTTTAGGCTCAAAACTGGGCAACTAAGGGGTAGCATTTAATCATTCAAAGCTCAGAAGGCCGGAAAAACACCTAGTGCCTCAATCATTTCCAAAAATGTTTTAAAAAAATTTCAAGTTTCGAAACGGTTTCAAGTCAAGTTCTAGAATATACAGTCCAAGAGGAATTAAATCACTCTATCACAAGGAATGGGGTAGATTTAGTGAGTACCCCTTTTGGCTCAAAATCTTACATTTAGTAGTTCAAAAATCATTGAGAAATACAAATCTAAGGAACCACATGCTAATTATTAACTATCAAAAGATTATCTCAAGAATTTTTAATTTTTAGTCATATCACAAGAATAATGAAAAATTGGGTTCGAAAATTCACTATCTCAATTCATTTGGCTCCAAGTTCTCACAATTGGATGCATGTTCTAAGTGAGGGGCAATCTAGAGAATGTGATCATACCAATCTATGCCTATGTGAATGCAATATGAATGCAACAATGCAAATGCAAAAATACCCCTACCCCAAGCTTGATTACTTACATTGCCTCCAATGTAAATAATCAAGTCGGAGAGAGGAGAAAAATTGGAACAACTTACCGAGGTGGTAGCGGGTGTTGGCTTGCATTCCAGTCAAAACTTGGGTGGAAATAGCATCACGGCCGTGAGGATTACCACGGGCAGGCCGTGATCTCTTCTGACTTCATTGGTCCTTGCTCTTCTTGCTCTTCCTTCCTCTTCACCCTGAAAACACTAGACAAATCCATTAATTTATGATTTTTTTTTGCCTCTTGATCTTCTCAAATTATTCAAGAGATAAATTCAAAAACAAAAGGAAAAGGGAAAGAAAACTTGGGTTGCCTCCCAAGAAGCGCTTATTTACGGTCCTAAGCTTGACCATACTTCCTTCAATCAACCGGGGTCGAATGGGCGTAGAAGTGCAGGAACACTTCTCTTCCATGGAACTCCTTCAAAAAGCCGTTTCTGATCATACGGCCAATAACGCTTCCGTTTCGCTCTTTTCTCTTGGAGCTTCCTTGCCTTCCTTCCTTCCGGCGGAAGTTTTGTTTCCGCATGGACAGCAACTCCAATTCCATCACTACTGGGTGTGTCATTAGCCATGCATATCTTCGGAGTTGCTTCCATGTTGAGCTCTTCTTTTACCATTGGAGACGTTAAATCGATCCTGCACACATGGCTCTCAAAAGGAGGGTTGTTATAAGAGTTAGTCAATTGAAAATCTACCCTACCTTCCTCTACATTTAGAGAGAGTTTACCATTCCTTACGTCTATTACTGCTCCAGCGGTTGCCAAGAATGGCCTTCCTAAAATGATGGGGAATGCAGAATTCCCTTTCATGTCCAATACCAGGAAGTCGGTAGGGATGAAGAATTTCCCTACCTTCACAGGGACATTCTCTAGTATGCATAGAGGAGTCCTAGTTGAGCCATCCGCAAATTGTAAGGAGAATTTGAATGGTCTCAACTTCTTTCTTTCCAACCTATCCATGATAGTGAGGGGCATCAAGCTCGCACTAGCCCCTAAGTCACATAAGGCTTGGTCAATTTGCACTTGTTCAATCGAGCAAGAGATAGATAAACTACCCGGGTCTTTCAGTTTATGAGGCATTTTAGATTTTTTCATGACAATTGGCTCCTAGTTAAGCTCTTAGTTTCTACTTCCACTTGCTTTCTCTTGACCAACCTTTGTGGGAAAGGTATCGGGGGTTGGTACGGTGGTGGAGGGACATACTTTGGTTCCGGCTCTTCCTTTTCGCTCGTGTCCTCCTCTGGTTCCACGTCCTCTTCCCCCACCCCAAGCTTATCATCCCTCAAGTGTATGGCATTACAATGCTCAATGGGATTAGCTTCGGGTTGACCTGGGAATGTACCCTTAGGTCTAGTGTATGTGCTGGCTTGTTGGGCAATTTGTGTTTCTAGCATCTTGTTGTGAATTGCTAAGTTGTCTACCTTAGACGCTAGCTCTTTTATTGCCTCGTTCACTGCCCTGCCTTGTTGTCTAAATGGTGTCGCGCGCGGACGCAACGCTCGTGCGAATCCGGCAAGTGTACCGGACTGCCGTCAAGTAATAAAAGATATCGAACCCACAGAGACTGTGTTCTCGAATCGCAACTAATTATCAAATCGATTAAATCTGGACTGTTTAAAAAGATTTTTATATTTTTGAAATGGTTTTTGAATTTGAATTTAAGAGATAAAACAGAATCAAACAAAACAGAAAACAAATCTTTTTGATTTTTCAGATCTAAATGGGTTCCTAGGGATTTAGGTTACCACAAGATCGTTTACGTTATGAAGTTGATTACCCTTGTTAATTAGCGAAATTGCCTTGAAGGCGAGTTTATCCTCTAATAGCTTAAGCTCCCTCTCGGGTTACAAAAGCCGTGCCCAATTGACCCGACCCCTACTCTCGTGGTAGTCGATCCCAGATTGGACCCTTTGCGTTTCGTGACAACTCGTTGCTCCTCGAGGGACGGCTTCTAACTCTCGTGATTTCAGTCCCAAGTCTGACTTCTATAGGTCCGACACCTAAGTTCACCGCTAGGTTCCTCCTTATAATGTCTAAGTCATGCAAATAACCTAAGTTCACCGCTAGGTTCCTCCTTAGATCATCCACATCTCACAAACCAGTGGCTGCCGGGCTTTACGAGTGAAACACCCTAGAAATCCTAAGTTCACCGCTAGGTTCCTCCTTAGAACGTCTACGTCACGCAAATAAATAAGAGAAGAAGAGATCCTAAATCTATGCCTAGAGTAGTAGCCCCAAAGGTCTCATGTTTTCTGCCTCTGCCTGGTCCCTTATTTATAGAATTGGGCAGTTAGAGTCCTAATCCAACTCAAATTAGATCCAATTCTGTTACTTCTGAGCCAAGTAATACGCGTCACGGCCGTGATGGCTATCACGGCCTGGCCGTGACGGATTCTGCCTTGAAAATTCTTCACTGGTTGGTCTGTCATGGCCGTGATGCTCATCACGGCCTGGCCGTGACGGCCATCACGGCCGTGATGGCCATCATGGCCTGGCCCTGACAGCTTCTGACTTGTGGTGGTTTTGGGTCACGGCCGTGATGGCAAGTGTACCCAGGTAGTTTCTCCATCATTAATAGGTTTGTCTAGTGTTTTCAGGTTGAGAAAGAGAAGAAGAGCATAAAAAAATAAAGTCAGAGGCCATCACGCCCTGGCCGTGACAGCCATCACGGCCGTGATGAACTAAACAAGAGCACAGAAAGGATCACGGCCTAGCCGTGACAACCATCACGGGCGTGATGAGTAGGATGCCAAGATCAGAGAGCATCACGGCCTAGCCGTGATGTAGATCACGGCCGTGACAGGGCAACTCCTGAGGACAGAATTGATCACGGCCTAGCCGTGATGAGCCTCACGGCCGTGAGGAAATTTCTACCCAAGTTTTGACTGGAATGTGAAGCCAACACCCGCTACCGACTCGGTAAGTTGTTCCATTTTTCTCCTCTCTCCGACTTGATTATTTACATTGGAGACAATGTAAGTAATCAAGCTTGGGGTAGGGGTATTTATTTTTTGCATTTGCATTGTTGCATTCATGTTGCATTCACATAGGCTTAGATTGGTATGATCACATTCTCTAGATTTCCCCTCACTTAGAACATGCATCCGATTGTAAAAACTTGGAGCCAAATGAATTGAGATAGTGAATTTTGAACCCAATTTTTCATTATTCTTGTGATATGGCTAAAAATAAAAATTCTTGAGATAATCATTTGATAGTTGATAATTAGCATGTGGTTCCTTAAACTTGTGTACCTCACCGATTTTTGAACTACTAAATGTAAGATTTTGAGCCAAAAGGGGTATTCACTAAATCTACCCCATTTCTTGTGCTAGAGTGTTGTAATTCCTCTTGGACTGTATTTTCTAGAACTTGACTTGAAACCATTTCAAAACTTAAAAATTTCTGAAAACATTTTTGGAAATGATTGAGGCACTAGGTATTTTTCTGGCCTCCCGAGCTTTGAATGATAAATGCTACCCCTTAGTTGCCCAATTTTGAGCCTAAAGAAAAAAAAAAAATACTTTTCTTGGTACCATGAATTAATTTGATGAATAATGCTTGGTATGGCACCTTTTAAAGTATTACAAAAAGGGCAAAATGGTAGTTGGAAAAAGAATGGGATGAAAATATTTCTCTTGAGCTATAAATCTCCCCTTCTCCAAACAAATAAAAATGAAATGAACAGAAAAAAATGGAGAAGGGGATGACAAAGAAAGTGAGAAATGAAAAAAAAAAAAAGAAAAAAAAATATAATAGAAGGAAGAAAGGTGGAAAAAGTAAATCAAAGCCCCCAAAAGGTATTTTAGAAGGTGTCATACTTTGTAATGTTTGATAATCTATCTAGCCTTCTTGAAAATTCCCTTTCTTTGATTTTCCCACCTAACAATAAATCCCATGGCCACATTACAACCAAAGGAAAAGACCTCGTGATTCTTAAGTGTTTTCTTAAATAAAGTAGAGATTTGGTTAATAGTCAAGCCTATGATAAAATACTTTACTTGAGGAAATGGAGTGAATTGTCATAAACCCTAAAACACTTGAGTGAGGTGAGACGAGTGCCCAAATCAGTGAGAACATGAACTTGAAGAACCTAAGCTTCTAATTGGACTTGAACTTGATTATCTCTTGAGTGCTTATTAAAAACGCCTATTACTTGGATTAGCTTCTAGGGTTCTTGGTTCACTATCCATGCTTTGATTGATTTATCTTATGGCCTGAGTAATTGCTTGAGGACAAGCAAAGTTTTAAGCTTGGGGTGATTTGATGAGTGTGATTCCACATCATCTTTGTCTATCATTTTGCATGCATTTTCATGTAGTTTAGGCATTTTTAATTAGATTTTAGGTTAATTTTCCTTTGGAACGGGTAAGGCGGTTTTTCGTGTGTTGTTTTGCAGATATCAAGGGTAAATTGCTCAAGATCAACCATGATGAAGTTTGGATGAAGATGGAGCTTTAAAACTGAAGAAAATGAGCCAAACAGAGCCCATCACGGCCTAGCCGTGATGCCCATCACGGCCATGATCGAGCAAAACTGAAAAAGAACAAAGATCGAAGTCGAGTGCATCACGGCCTGGCCGTGATAGCCATCACGGCCGTGACCCAAAACCAACACAAGTCGAGAAGTCGTCGAGGGCCAGGCCATGATGGCCATCACGGCCGTGATGACCATCACGGCCAGGCCGTGATGAGCATCACGGCCATGACAGACCAACCAGTGAAGAATTTTCAAGGCAGAATCCGTCACGGCCAGGCCGTGATAGCCATCACGGCCGTGACGCGTATTACTTGGCTCAGAAGTAACAGAATTGGATCTAATTTGAGTTGGATTAGGACTCTAACTGCTCAATTCTATAAATAAGGGACCAGGCAGAGGCAGAAATCATGAGACCTTTGGGGCTACTACTCTAGGCATAGATTTAGGATCTCCTTCTTCTTCTCCTTCTTCTCTTAGTTATTTTCATGTTATTTGTAATCATGCCTGTCATCTCCATGGCAAGGCGTGAGTAGTAGCATAGTTTCTAGGGACTAGGGCTCTGCCCAAGGTTTGTAAATGATGTTAATTTGATGTTGAAACCATTGTTGATTTCATAATTGTTTTAGATCTGATTTCTAGTGTGTTAATCACTCATAAATTTCGGCAACCGTTTATTTACGTGACATAGACGTTCTAAGGAGGAACCTAACGGTGAACTTAGGATCTCTAGGGTGATTCACTCGTAAAGCCCGGCAGCCACTGGTTTGTGAGATGTGAATGATCCAAGGAGGAACCTAGCGGTGAACTTAGGTTATTTGCATGACCGAGACATTTCAAGGAGGAACCTAGCGGTGAACTTAGGTGTCGGACCTATAGAAGTCAGACTTGGGACTGAAATCACGAGAGTTAGAAGCCGTCCCTCGAGGAGCAACGAGTTGTCACGGAACGCAAAGGGTCCAATCTGGGATCGACTACCACGAGAGTAGGGGTCGGGTCAATTGGGCACGGCTTTTGTAACCCGAGAGGGAGCTTAAGCTATTAGAGGATAAACTCGCCTTCAAGGCAATTTCGGTAATCAACAAAGGTAAATATGTTAGCAACATAAACAGCCTCAAAGGTAACCCAAATCCCTAGGAATCCGTTTTAGATAAAAACCCATAAACAATTGTTTTCTGTTTTAATTGTTCTCTGCTCATCTATCTTTCAATTCAAAAACCAATTTCAAAACCCCCTTTACAAAGTCCAGAACTTAATCGATTCGAAATTCATTGCGATTCGAGAACACAGTCTCTGTGGGTTCGATATCTTTTATTACTTGACGGCAGTCCGGTACACTTGCCGGATACGCACGAGCGTCGTCGTCGCACGTCGACTGACGCGACACATCAAGTTTTTGGCGCCGTTGCCGGGGACTGTGCCTTTTCGAATTTCAATTAGTTTTTAAATTGATTTTCTGGACCCTTTTCTTTTTATTTGATTTTTATTTCTGAAATAAAAAAAAAATCAAAAGTCAAAAATCAAAAAAATTCTTTTCCTTCTATTGTATCCATCTCTCTGTGTGTTATATGCAAAGATCTTTAAGTCTTGGGAGCCTTAGTGAGATTGATCCGGAGATCGAGAGGACCTTCCACAGACGTAGAAGACTACTAAGAGAGGAAGAAAGGTCGATTCCCAATTCACTCATGGCGAATCAACCGGATACAAAGCCTTTGAAGGACTACGCAGCCCCAAATGCGAGAGGCTTGCGAACTGGGATTGCAAGGCCAGAGATTGAGGCGGAAAACTATACCATACCACCTATGTTAATCAACATGATTAGGCAACATCAATTCGGAGGATTGCCTTCGGAGGACCCGACTGATCATATAGAAACATTCTTAGAGTTCACCGATGCAATCCGGATTCATGGAGCCTCAGTCGATGTTGTGCGTTTGAGATTGTTCCCCTCATCTCTCACTGGAAAAGCGAAGGCCTGGCTAAAGCAAATCCCCGCTAACACTTTGACTACTTGGGACCAATTGGAGCAGGCGTTCTTGGAGAAATTCTTCCCTCCATCCAAGACGGCCTACATAAGAACCCAGATCACCGGCTTCTTCCAGAAAGACGGAGAATCATTATCGGAAGCTTGGGATCGATACAAGGGACTGCTGGAGTCGTGCCCACATCACGGACTCGAGAGGTGGTTAATAGTGCACACCTTCTATAACGGATTGGATTACTCTTCGAAGGTGTCACTAGATTCTGCAGCCGGTGGAGCGTTTATGAATAGGCCTCTCACTGAGGCATTCAACATCATCGAGAATGTCGCCACCAACTACCACCAATGGGGATCCGAAAGAGGTAATAACCCGAACAAGATTTCGGGGGGTAAGTTTGAGGTAAATAGCACAGATCTTATTATGTCAAAGATAGACTCACTTAATAAACGTTTTGATCGGCTTGAAAGAGCTAATGTGAGTGCATTAGGTGCTACTAACCTTGTTTGTGAGATTTGTGGAATGCAGGGACATGACATGATGGGATGCCTACATGGATCCGTAGGCCGGGTGAGCAAGTGAACTCTTGTAACAACTACTATGATACGAACCCGAAGCTGCCCAACTATGCTCCCCCAAATCCCTACAACCAAAGAAGAAACAACCCTTACCTCTCCTACGGCAACTACAAAGAACACGCTTAATCATGAGTTCCAAGAGGGTCAAGGTAATAAGAGAGAGAGCAAGACCGGTACCCTCGGTACAAAGATCTAAACTCGAGACTTTATTTGAAAGTTTTGTCGAAACTCGGACAAAAACAGAATGAGGAGTTTAGACAACAAGGAAGGAAGGAAGCGAGTGAGTGAGGCAATAAAGGATCTAGCATCTAAGGTAGACAACTTAGCAACTCATAACAAGATGCTAGAAACCCAGATTGCCCAACAAGCCAAAGACGTACTCGAGACCTAAGGGTACATTCCCGGGAACCCGAAGCAAATCCCAATGAGCATTGCAATGTCATACACTTGAGGGATGATAAGCTTGGGGTGGGGGTAGCTGAAATGGAGGTGGAACCGGAGGAAGACATGAGCGAAAAAGAAGAGCCAGGAACAGAAATATGTCCCTCCACCACCGTACCAACCCCCCGATACCTTTCCCACGAGAGGTTGGTCGGGAAAAAGCAAGTAGATGTAGAGACTAAAATGCCTACTAAACTGAAAGACCCGAGGTAGTTTCTCCATCGCTTGCTCGATTGAAAAAAGTGCAAATAGACCGAGCCTTGTGTGACTTAGGGGCTAGTGCAAGCTTGATGCCCCTCACTATCATGGAAAGGTTGGAAAGCAAAGAGTTGAGACCGTTCAAATTCTCCTTACAATTTGCGGATGGCTCAACTAGGACTCCTCTAGGCATACTAGAGAATGTCCCTGTGAAGGTAGGGAAATTCTTCATCCCTACCGACTTCCTGGTATTAGACATGAAAGGGAATTCTGAATTCCCCTTCATTTTAGGAAGGCCATTCTTGGCAACCGTTGGAGCATTAATAGACGTAAGGAATGGCAAACTCTCTCTAAATGTAGAGGAAGGTAGGGTAAATTTTCAGTTGACTAACTCTTGTAACAACCCTCCTTTTGAGAGCCATGTGTGCAGAATTGATGTAACGTCTCCGGTAGAGAAAGAACTTAGCATGGAAGCAACCCCAAAGATATGCATGGTTGGAGATGCACCCGGTGGTGAAGTTGGAGTTGCTGTCCATGCGGAAACAAAAATCCGCCGGAAGAAAGGAAGGCTAGGAAGCTCAGAGAAAAAGAGCAAAGCGGAAGCGTTCTGGCCGTATGAGCGAAACGGCTATTTGAAGGAGCTCCCTGGAAAAGAAGTGTTCCTGCACTTCTACGCCCAAACCGACCCCGGTTGGATCAAGGAAGTTTGGTCAAGCTTAAGACCATAAATAAGCGCTTCTTGGGAGGCAACCCAAGTTTTCTTTCCCTTTTTCCTTTTGTTTTTGATTTAACCTCTTGAATAATTTGAGAAGATCAAGAGGCAAAAATATCATTAATAGGTTTGTCTAGTGTTTTCAGGTTGAGAAAGAGAAGAAGAGCATAAAAAAATAAACGGTAGTGATGGCTATCACGGCCTGGCGTGACGGATTCCGCCTTGAAAATTCTTCACTGGTTGGTCTCGTCATGGCCGGTGATGCTCATCACGGCCTGGCGTGGCGGCCATCACGGCCGTGATGGCCATCATGGCCTGGCCCTGGACAGCCTTGACTTGTGGTGGTTTTGGGTCACGGCCGTGATGGCTATCACGGCTAGGCCGTGACGATGACTCGACTTGACCTTTGTTCTTTTTCAGTTTTGCTCGATCATGGCCGTGATGGGCATCACGGCTAGGCCGTGATGGGCTCTGTTTGGCTCATTTTCTTCAGTTTTAAAGCTCCATCTTCATCCAAACTTCATCATGGTTGATCTTGAGCAATTTACCCTTGATATCTGCAAAACAACACACGAAAACCGCCTTACCCGTTCCAAAGGAAAATTAACCTAAAATCTAATTAAAAATGCCTAAACTACATGAAAATGCATGCAAAATGATAGACAAAGATGATGTGGAATCACACTCATCACTAAACTCCTCATTCTGTTTTGTTTGGGTTTCAACAAAACTTTCCAATAAAGACTCGAGTTTAGACTGCTGTACTTGAGGATACCCCGCTGCGGGTTTCCTATTACCTTGGCCCTCTTGGAACTCATGGTTGAGCGTGTTGCTGTAGTTGTCGTAGGAGAGGTAAGGGTTGTTCTTCCTTTGGTTGTAGGGATTTGGGGGAGCATAATTGGGCAACTTCGGGTTTGTGTCGTAGAAGTTGTGACAAGCGTTCACATGTTCCCCCGAAGTGCCGGATCCATGAGCAATTCCACGTGGGCACTCCATGATGTCGTGTCCCTGCATTCCACAAATCTCACAAACAATGTTAGTAGCACCTATGGCACTCACATTAGCCCTTTCAAGCAGATCAAAACGTTTATTAAGTGAGTATTTTTGACATTATAAGATCAGTGCTATTAACTTCAAACTTACCCCCCGAAATATTGTTCGGGTTATTACCTCTTTCTGAACCCCATTGGTGGTAGTTGGTGGCCACGTTCTCAATGATGTTAAATGCCTCAGTCAGAGGCCTATTCATAAATGCTCCACCAGCTGCAGAATCGAGTGACACCTTCGAAGAGTAATCCAATCCGTTGTAGAAGGTGTGCACTAATAACCACCTCTCGAGTTCATGGTGTGGGCAAGACTCCAGCAGTCCCTTGTAGCGATCCCAAGCTTCTGATAAGAATTCTCCGTCTTTTTGGAAGAAGCCGGTGATCTGGGTTCTTATGTAGGCCGTCTTGGATGGAGGGAAGAATTTCTCCAAGAACGCCTGTTCCAGTTGGTCCCAAGTAGATAAGGTGTTGGCGGGTATTTGCTTTAGCCAAGCCTTTGCTTTTCCAGTCAGAGATGAGGGGAACAACCTCAAGCAAATAGCATCGACCAGTGCACCATGAATCCTAATTGCATCGGTGAACTCCAAGAATGTTTCTACGTGATCAGTCGGGTCCTCCGAGGGAAATCCTCCGAATTGGTGCTGCCTAATCATGTTGATTAGCATAGGCGGTATAGTGTAGTTCTCCGCCTCAATCTCTGGCCTGGCAATCCCAGTTCGCAAACCCCGAGCATTTGGAGCTGCGTAGTCCTTCAATGGTTTCGTATCCGGTTGATTCGCCATGAGTGGAATGGGGGTCAACCTCTCTCTCTCACTTTGTAGTCTCCTACGTCTATGGAAGGTCCTCTCAATTTCTGGATCAACCTCACTAAGGCTCCCAAGACTTAGGGATCTTTGCATATAACACTAAGAGAGATGGATACACTAGAAGGAAAGAATTATTTTTTCAGAAATAAAAATCAAATAAAAAGAAAAGGTCCAGAAAAAATCAATTCAAAAACTAAATTGAAATTCGAAAAGGCACAGTCCCCGGCAACGGCGCCAAAAACTTGACAGCTAGGCCGCGCGAGCGACGCGATCGCGTGCGTGCAATTCCGGCAAGTGTACCGGGCTGTCATCAAGTAATAAAAGATATCGATCCCACAGAGACTGTGATCCCGAATCGCAATCAATTATCAAATCGATTAGATCTGGACTGTGTAAAAATGATTTTTATATTTCGAAATGGTTTTGAATTTAGAGATAGTTAAAACAGAATCAAATAAAACAGAAAACAAATCTTTTTGGTTTTTCAGATCTAAATGGGTTCCTAGGGATTTTAGGTTACCAACAAGATCGTTTACGTTGCTAAGTCGATTACCCTTGCTAATTAGCGAAATTGCCTTGAAGGCGAGTTTATCCTCTAATAGCTTAAGCTCCCTCTCGGGTTACAAAAACCGTGCCCAATTGACCCGACCCCTACTCTCGTGGTAGCCGAACTCAGATTGGACCCTTTGCATTTCGTGACAACTCGTTGATCCTCCAGGGACGGCTTCTAACTCTCGTGATTTCAGTCCCAAGTCTGACTTCTACAGATCCGATACCTAAGTTCACCGCTAGGTTCCTCCTTAGAATGTCTAAGTCATGCAAATAAACCTAAGTTCACTGCTAGGTTCCTCCTTAGATCATCCACTTCTCGCAAACAAGCGGCCGCCAAATTTTACGAGTGAAAAACACTAGAAATCCTAAGTTCACCGCTAGGTTCCTCCTTAGAATATCTACGTCTCGCGAATGAGTGGTCGCCGAATTTACAAGTGATTAACACACTAGAAATCAGATCTAAAGCAAAATCAAAATAACAAAGATATTACATCAAATTCAACATCATAAACGAATCTCGGGCATAGCCCCAATCCCTAGAAACTAAGCTACTACTCCAGCCTTGCCATGGAGATGACAAGCTTGGTTGACAACATCATGAAAATTACAAAATCAGAGAAGAGAGGAGGAAGAAGAAGATCCTAAATCTATGCCTAGAGTCTATGTGTTGTTATCCTAAATGTCCTCGATGATCCTTCTGCATCTGCCTGGTCCCCTATTTATAGAATTGGGAAGTTAGAGTCCTAATTCAGCTCAAATTAGATCCAATTCTGTTACTTCTGATCCAAGTAATGCGCGTCACGGCCGTGATGGCCATCACGGCCAGGCCGTGACGGTCTCTGCCTCTGGCACTTCTTCAAAGTTCAGCCTTCTCGCAACGCGAGCCTTCCTTTTGTGGCCGTGATAAGAATTACGGTTGTGGCCGTGATGGGATCTGACTTGTGGGGGTTTTGGGTCACGGCCGTGATGGCTATCACGGCCAGGCCGTGACAGACTCTGACTTCAGCCTTTCTTCCTTTTTAGTTTTTCTCGATCATGGCCGTGATGGGCATCACGGCTAGGCCGTGATAGGCTCTGTTTGGCTCATTTTATTCACTTTTAAAGCCCTATCTTCATCCAAACTTCATCATGGTTGATCTTGAGCATTTTACCCTTGATTTCTGCAAAACAACACCACAAAAACCGCCTTACCCGTTCCAAATGAAAATTAACCAAAAATCAAACTAAATATGCCTAAACTACATGAAAATGCATGCAAAATGATAGACAAAGATGAGGTGAAATCACACTCATCACTCTGCCAAAGAAATATGGGACACTTTAGCTGTCACACATGAAGGAACAACCAAAGTCAAAGAGTCAAAGATTGCCATAAAGTATGAACTGTTTGTCACGGAGGAAGGAGAATCTGTTGCTCAAATGATAGGAAGATTTCAAACTATAGTCAACAGTTTAAAATCTCTTGGCAAAGTCTATACCAATGCTGAGAAGGTTGGAAAGATTTTGAGAAGTCTACCTAAACAGTGGAGACATTTGGTCACTGCTATCTCTCAAGCCAAGGATCTCACTACCTTGACTATGGATGAACTTCTTGGAACACTCACTGTTCATGAGCAAGAACTTGGAGATGAAGTTGCACCAAAGAAGCGCAAGTCAATTGCTCTGAAATCTGATCAAAAGTCAGCAAAAGTTTCCAAGGCTTTGAAGGCAGATGAGTCATCCAGTGATGCTGACCTATCAGAACTCGAGGATTCTGAGAGTGATGAAGAATTGTCTCTCCTGACCAGGAAGATAAAGCTTCTCCTACAGAAACAGAAGTTCAAGAGGGATAAGCCATTCAGAAGGTTCAACAAGGACAAGAACTTCAAAGAATCCACCTTAACAGACAAAAGTCCAATTGTTTGCTATGAGTGCAAGAAGCCTGGTCACATCAAGGCTGAATGTCCTCAACTCAAGAATGCCCCTTTTAAGAAATTCTTCAAGAAGAAGAAGAAAGGAAAGATGGCTACTTGGGAGGATTTGGAGTCAACATCTTCTGATGAAGAAACATAGGAAGAAGCCAATCTCTGTTTGATGGCCAACACTGACTCAGACTTTGACGATAAGGTACATCCTGACTATGAGGAATTACTTGATGCCTATGAGGAGTTGGTGGAGGAATCCAACTGCTTATCTAAAGCCTTCAAATCCCTCAAGAGAGAGTATGTAAAGCTCACCAGTGAGCATAAACAGAAGTCTCAAGAATGCGAGAGGCCTGCTAAAGAGAACAGTGAGCAGAAGACTGAAAAGTCTAATGAAGCTAAGATCTCAAGTGAAACATCACCATCTGAAGAAGTTGAAAAGCTTCAACAGAAAGTGGAAAAGCTCACTTCTGATCTTGCCAAATTTGTTAATGGTAGAGACAATCTGACTAAGCTACTTGGCAGTCAGAGACACTCTCTTAACAAAAAAGGTATTGGATATGTCCATCAGACACATCATAAAGTATCAACTAAAGCTTTTACAGTATCTGTTAAGTCAACTGTAACCAAATCTACACCTGTTTGTAACTTCTTTGGAAAAACTGGACATGTTATGTCTAAGTGTATCTATAAGAAGAGAAGGAAGTCTTCACAGACTTCTAGAACTAACAAAAAGTGGCGAGAAAAATATGGGTACTCGAAGATCAAATAATTTTTATTGCAGATGTCCTCAACAGGACAAAGAAAACACCACTCTGGTACTGACAAAGGTGGGCTGCGCGCGTCATATGACAGGAGAAAGGTCTATGTTCCTAGACCTCCAACTTAAGAAAGGAGGACACGTTGCCTTCGAAGGGAATCAGAAAGGGAAAGTTATAGGAATTGGTACTATTGGTGGTAAACCCCCTCTTCCCTCTATATCTAATGTTCTTATGGTTAAAGGATTAAGACACAATTTGCTTAGCATGAGTCAATTATGTGATAGTGATTTTGATGTTTCCTTTACCAAGGATGTATGCATAGTTAAAGACTGTTGTGGCAAAACCTTCTTTTCAGCTAAAAGGCAACAAAACTTTTATAAGATTGAACTGTCTGATGTCTCAGATCAAAGTGTAACATGTCTGATGTCTAAAGCGAATGAGAGATGGTTATGGCATAAGAAACTAGGACATGCTAGTATGAAACTAATTTCTGAATTAAAAAGGAATAATCTCGTGAGAGGATTTCCTGATATTAGTTTTAAGAAAGATGTCTTGTGTGATGCATGTCAGAGAGGTAAACAGATAAAATCAAGTTTCAAATCTAAAAACCAAGTATCAACCTCTAGACCTCTTCAGTTGTTACACATGGGTCTGTTTGGACCAGTTAGTGTTGTCAGCTTGGCTGGAAGAAAATATGGATTTGTCATAGTTGATGGCTATTCTAGATATACATGGGTACTCTTCCTAACACACAAGGATGAGTCTTTTAAGGCTTTCTCAGTATTCTGCAAAAGAGTACAAAATGAGCAGGGTTTCTGTATTTCTACTCTTAGAAGTGATCATGGGGGAGAATTTGAAAATGAGCAGTTTAGATAGTTCTGTTAGGAGAATCAAATCTCTCACAATTTCTCTACACCTAGAACTCCACAGCAAAATGGAGTGGTTGAGAGAAAGAACAGATCTCTGCAAGAGATGGCTAGATCTATGCTGAATGAAAATAATCTACCTAAGTACTTATGGGTAGAAGTTGTAAACACTACTTTTTTATGTACAAAACAAAATACTTATTAGGCCTTTTCTATAAATGACTCCTTATGAATTGTGGAAAAGAAAAAGCCCCAACATATCTTATTTTCACGCTTTTGGATGTGAATGTTTTATTCTGAATACCAGAGATAATCTTGGAAAGTTTGATTCTAAGGTAGATAAAGGTATTTTCGTAGGATATTCTGAAAAGTCTAAGGCTTTTAGAGTATACAATTCAAGAACTTGTATTATTGAAGAATATGTTCATGTTAAATTCATTGATGGATTAAAGACTGATAAAGAACTATCAGATCTAGAAGATGATCTTGCAGGTCTTGATATAAACAAGCCAGTAAGTCAACAACCCGATCTAACCAAAAGAGAACCTGTGCCTGAGGCTGAAAGACAAGTGGAACAGACGAGTCAGCAGACAAGTCAAGATCTTCATGATGATCTCAAAAGGGATTGGAAGTTCAACACTCATCATCCTAAGGATCTTATTATTGGAAATCCTTCTGAAGGAGTAAGAACCAGATCCACATTAAGAGAATCAAGCAATGTGGCCTTTATTTCAGATTTGGAGCCTAAACGCATTGAAGAAGCTCTTGTGGATGAAAGCTGGATTCTTGCTATGCAAGAAGAACTTAACCAGTTCACTAGAAATGATGTCTGGACTCTTGTCTCTAAGCCTAAAAACAAGTCGGTTATTGGAACAAGATGGGTCTTCAGAAACAAATTGGATGAAGATGGTAAAGTTGTCAGAAATAAGGCAAGGTTGGTAGCTCAAGGCTATAACCAACAAGAAGTTATTGATTATACTGAAACATTTGCACCTGTAGCTAGAATAGAAGCCATACGCATTTTAATGTCATATGCTTCACAACACCAAATTACCCTGTTTCAAATGGATGTAAAAAGTGCTTTTCTAAATGGTATAATTGAAGAAGAAGTGTATGTTAAACAGCCCCCCTGGTTTTGAGGATACTGATAAACCAGATCACATTTTCAAACTTAAAAATGCATTATATGGTTTGAAACAAGCACCTAGAGCATGGTATGATAGACTCAGTTCTTTTCTCATGCATAATGGTTATACTAGAGGACAAGTAGACACTACTCTGTTCAAAAAATGCTCTAAAGAGAACTTTATTATAGTTCAAATATATGTTGATGATATTATTTTTGGAGCAACTGATGAAAAGCTGTGCAAGGAATTTTCAAATCTAATGCAAGTTGAATTTGAGATGAACGTGATGGGAGAATTGAAGTTCTTCCTTGGATTACAGATCAAGCAGACAAGTGATGGAATTATATTCATCAACAAAAATATACCAAGGAGATACTCAAGAAATACAAAATGGAAAATGCAAAGCTCATGAAAACCCCTATGCAACCCAATGCAAAACTAAGCAAAGATGATGAAGGTAAAAAGGTATATCAAACTGTCTATAGAGGTATGATTGGCTCTCTACTGTACTTAACTTCAAGCAGACCTGACATTCAATTTAGTGTCTATATGTGTGCTAGATTCCAATCTGATCATAGAGAATCTCATCTTAAGGCTGTTAAAAGAATATTTAGATATTTGCTTGGAACTACTAATCTTGGTTTGATGTATTTAAGATCAAAAGAATATAGATTAGTGGGATATTGTGATGCTGATTTTGCTGGAGACAGAATAGAAAGAAAAGGCACCAATGGAGGATGTCACTTCATTGGAGCAAGTTTAGTCTCATGGTCAAGTAAGAGACAGACAACCATTGCCCTGTCTCATCGCTGAGCGAGAATACATCTCTGCTGCTAGTTGCTGCTCTCAACTCTTATGGGTAAAACATCAACTTGAGGATTACTCTATTTATGAACATAACATATCTGTATGATGTGATAATTCCAGTGCTATATGCTTAACTAAAAATCCAATTCAGCATTCTAAGGCTGATCATATTGAAATCAAACATCATTTCATTAGGGATTATGTTCAGAAATGCATCTTTGATATTAAGTTTGTTAAAAATGAAAATCAATGGGCTGATATTTTCACTAAACCCCTCGCAGAAGAAAGGTTTTTATTTATTAGAGATAATCTAAACATGCATTGCATTGTTGAATGACATGTCTGAATGTTAACCTGTCTATGCTAAATCTGTCATTACTCCTATATACATGTTCTTTTAACTAAGCATTAATTCAGAGGGAGTGATGATACAATATTTAAGTGGAGTATGTCTCATATGCTTGCTGCATTACTATGATTTTCTTAACATGTTATCTTGCCCTTAAACATATCTCTTAAATAAAACTTGATAACCCTTTTTGATGTTGACAAAAGGGGGAGAAATGAGAATTGAGAAATGGAGAAATGAGAATTGAGAAAGGGAGAAATGAGAATTGAGAAATGAGATAGAAATGTGTTATACAAGAATGAGAGTATGAATATGATATGAATCTTAAATAATACATGGACATGAGTATGCTCTGATAATTGCTATAATTGCTCAGATAAATCTTAAGTAAGATTGCTAAGATAAACAAGTCGAACTTATGTGTGACTAAGTTAAACAGATTATATGATTAATCTTAATGTCTGATCTAGCATCTGCATGACCTATCTGCTTAAGAAAATTTCAACCTATCTGATATATGCTATTTTCTTTGTTGATATTTTCTGAGGTTCATTAAATCAACTCAATGTTTGTCATCATCAAAAATGGGGAGATTGTTAAGTCTCTAAAATGTCTGATGTGCATTTCCCTAAGTTTTGATGAGAACTAAACATTGGTTAATGATTTAATTAACCTTCATATTGGTTGCTAACTTGTCAATCTAGTGTGCAGATTAAAACTGTAAGAATCATACGTCCAACACTGTAGTGATTGAAGCAAACGTCCAACACTGTAGAGATTGAAGCAAACGTCTAACACACAAGTGATTGAATCAAACGTCCAACACACAAGTGATTGAAGCAAACGTCCAGCACTGTAGTGATTGAAGCGCACGTCCAAAACGCAAGTGATAGAAGCTCACGTCCACTAAAGTGATAAGAGCCAGCGTCCACTAAAGTGATAAGAGGCGCTCGTCTACTAAAGTAACACAAGCGCTTGTCTACTGAAGTGACAGAAGTGTTCGTCCACTAAAGTAACAGAAGCGCTCGTCCACTGGAGTAACAAAAGCGCTCGTCCATTAAGGTAACAGAAGCGCTCATCCACTAAAGTGGCATATGGAGCTCGTCTACTGGGATTACGTTCTTTGGACTTGCTAAAACCTTAATGAGAATATCCGTTCAATGACATGGCATATGAAGCTCGTCAACTAGCCCGTCCGTATGTAAAATCTTAAATGGGTAGATGGACACGATTATTTTCAAGATGGGCGTGCTTATCCTATGAACGCGAATTCGCTTAGAATCATCAGAATCTTATTTCAAGAACCAGAATCAAGAAAAGTCAGAAGTTACTCTCTCGAGCAACCTCGAATATCATAACCAAAGATCGGTTAAAGAATGCTTCCAACATGCTTTATTCCTTAGTACCTCTGGTCCTTACACGAAAAGGGAATTGTACTCAGCAAAGTACAAAAGGCTCTTTGCACAACTCTAATATGGCTGTATCATGATGCATAAAGCCATGACCCTTCATGTTACAGTACGACCAACGTTCCTATTGCATTAATGGCTGCCCAGAACGACTCTATTGCATTTAATGAAGTTCTGCTAGAAGCCAACATCTGAGGGAATGTCTCTAACGGATCCTAAATGCTTGAAGACCATAAATACATAAGTCATTGAAGATGAAGAGTAGTGAGAATACACATAGCATCAAATAGCCATTACTCTGCGCATTAATTTCTTCATTCTTTCATTCTGTATTCTTCAATCATTTGAAGTTATTACGCAGACTTTCCTAAGCTTTACATTTAAATCACTCTCTGAGTGTTAGTGAAAGATCTGTCTGTGAGAAGTTGTATTTATTACAAACCAAATCTCTCAAACAAACCTGAGTGAGCCTGAAGAGGCTAAGTGTGCAAAGAATACTTGTCTTGAGCCTGAAGATGCTAGGTGCGCAAACAATACTTGAGTCTGTAACCTGATCAGTTATAGTGGATAAATCTTGGTGCTGCCAAGGACTGAACGTAGCTCTTTGCTTTGAAGAGTGAACCAGGATAAATAACTGTACGTCAATCTCTCTTTCCTTAAACTCTTTAGTTGCGTTAGTTTTCTTACGTCTATCAAATGGTGTGTTTGCCAAAAGTCACCCGTCCATCCTGTATCCTTCTACTCATCCAAACCTAGCTTCTGTTTTCGAAAAGATTTCAACTTTGCTTAAATTCTGATAAACACAATTCAACCCCCTTCTCGTGTTTATAGTTGTCTATTTCAGCCATGCCTTGAAAGAATCGGCACACATTTACATCATTGTCACTTGTAATTTAGTTACAGTTTTTAAGCGTCTGAATATTGGTGTTTCAAACACAATAGGGCCAGTCATGGCTCAAAAGAATAACAAGAAGACAACTTGTCTTGAAATCTAAACATGCTAACATGCAAGAAATATAAACCTGCTTAATGATAATGAATGTGGATCTCATGCCACTCCAACAATTGCTTAATTTTCTGCCAGCATCATATCATTGCTTTTCACCATGCATATAGGATCGGGATCAACAATCTGGACAGGGCACCAAGCAAGAAAACACCAATTAGTTCCAAAAGGATTTTAAGAACTGTTAATGAAATTAAAGAAATGCTTTTGGGCTTCCTTCCATCATATGGTAAGGGGTAACAAAATGATTCATTTATCCACCATCCATCCAATCCATCCATGAGAAAATCCATCCAATCCATCCATTCATAAAAAAATAATATAAATGGATTGGATGGATTGGATTATTTTTTTAGTGGATGGTTTATGATCCATCCAATATTTTTTAAAATCCATTGGACCAACAATCAAAAATGTAATGGATCAACTTTTATCCATTCCAAAACCAATTTATTTTTTTCATATTATTTTTCACCAAATAAAAAAAACATTCATTTGTAACAAAAAAAACACTCCATCTAATTTTCTCTTCCGTTCCCTATTATTTTTTCTTCACTATTTTTTATTTTATTTATCTTTTTTTTTCTTTTTTTTACATTAAGTATTAACTAATTAATTGTTCTCAAGCACCAGTTGTAGTCCACGTTATCACGTACGTTTTATTTTTTCGTTGCTTTTTTTTTTGTTGAGAAACTTAAAAAAAGTATTAACTAATTGAAAGCACAGAAAGTTGTAACAAGTTTCGTAAAACAATGTCATGGAACGTTGTGGCAAAACAACCTCTATAGATGCACATAATTAATAACTCCCATATAATAATAGAAAAATGACCGTGATATAAAATGATCGTGAGATAGAGTGGAGAGACAGTAAAGATAGAGAGAGTAGGAAAAAAGGGAGAGAGAAAGGGTAGAGAGAGGAAGAAAGATGAGAACGGGGTGAGATAGAGATAATATTTTATTTTATTTTTTACAAATTATTTTATTTTTAAAAATATTTTATGGATGGATAAAATAGATGTAAAATTATTTAATTTCTTAAAATAAATTTTAGTGGATGGATTGGATATCCATCCATGAAAAGTTGTTAATGGATGGATCGAATGGATTTTGTTTAATGGATCATGGATGAATTGGATTTTTTTTAATGAATTTTTAATGGATTATAATGGATTGTTTTTAATCTATCCGTTAAGATCCGAATAAAAATTTATCCGATCCATCCATTTGCCACCCTTAGTAAAACCTATATATATCCACCAACTAATCAAACATGAATAACCTTCACCAGGAAGAAAAAAAAAGCACGAATCAAACATAGATATTGTAAATAAAATAATAAAACACTCATGTGTATCAAATTGTCTTGGAATATTAAAAAATTGAAATCCATAGAGCAAATAGTGACAAAGAATCACAGCTTGAGATGATAAAAGGAAAAAGTTTTTTTTTCCTTTTGAAATAATCCCTATAATTGTTGTAAAAAAAAGTAAATAAAATAATCAAATCAATAACATTAACAAAACGTTGTTAGGCACATAAATTGTAATAAATGGTAACGGTAATAATAAGAGAAATTAATTATAATGAATAGTAATGAAGGAGATATTTAAAACCTTTTTAAATATAATTATTTTGGAATATAATTTCCAACATGATTAACCCCATGATTAAGCTTCTATATAACTTAACATGACTTAGCACGACGATTAAGGATGCGTTTATCATTGCTTATTTTGTTAAAATTAAAAAAAAATAAATAATCATTTTTAAAAATTTTATTGTACTTGCTTTTGCTTTTAAAAATAATAAAAAACTGGGAAAAAATCAATTTTAAATTTAAAATAAAAAAGCTACTTTCGTTAATTTTTTTTAAAAAATGATTTTTATGATTGTAAACCAACACAAAATATCTTCTACTTTTTTTAAAAATATCTAAAAAACAACCTCTAAATTATTAAAGGTAAAAAAAAAAAAACGAGGCTATAATTCAACACAAGGATTAAGCTCCTATTCAGTACGAGGATTAAACTTCTACAAATCTATCTGTTAGTAAGTGAAGTGTAAATATCTAAATATTGTTAATATTGATGGTTTGCCAATTGCCTTTGGTCCTAAAGTCTTTTTTAATTAAAAGAATATAAAAATCCAACCCAGTCCCTATACTGACCAAAAAAGTACTCACAAGAAAGGTGGCATTTTAGTAATCTCGGTAATTAATCCCACTGAATATAAAATGAATGAATGAATGTAGACGCAGGTGGCTGCTTGGCTCTCCATCGGGCACTCTTCCATTCCATGCTGTTACGCTCTCAGCTCATCAACCCATCCCGCTTCAGATTTTCCCGAGAAACTCACATTTTCCGGTAAAATCCTTTCCATCCAAAATCCTCCACGATTTCAATCTCTACTCCATGCTCTTCTTTAACTTCTCATTTTATCTATACATATATACGCGCATTCATTTTGCAATTTCAATCTTCGTTGACTGATTTCATTTTATTTTATTTTTATTATTTCAATTTTTAGGGCAAGGAACTTCAGGAATTCACACATGACGCCTCCAATCCTTTCCCTTGTTCTTCCCTCAGAGACCGGTCGAGTTCTCAGCATTCAATCTCACACTGTCCAGGTTTTGTTTCTTCTTCTTCTTCCTCTTTTTCCAATTTTCATTTTAGTTTTTACTCCACGATTACTTCTTCAATGATGAAATACTCATTTAAGAATTAAGATTTTACCAATAGTAAGATGTTGAGGTGTTTTTATACATCATCAAATGGTTTAGTGATGAAAATATGTCAAGGTTGATATATATATTTTTTAATGTAATGAAGTTTTAGGTTATAGTTTGATTGGTATGCACTTTTTGTAAAACTTTTTACACTGCCAACCAATTAGGAATTATGGTATGGATTACTTTTAAAATAGTTAAGACAAGAATCAAATGTTTTGATGATGTGATAATTGATAGTGTAAAAATATTTATACTCACACGGTGCATATTAATTAAATCCTTTTGGTTTTAGGTTATTGATGTTATATTTGATTCTTTGAGAAAAATAGTATTCATTTTATTGGTATTCAAATTTGCTGTTGGCATGATCCTGAATACTATACTGTCAGTTGCATGCAGCTGGTTAGGTGATTAACTTGATATTGTGGCCGTTTTCTGTTATTATCAGGGGTACGTTGGTAATAAATCAGCTGTCTTCCCTCTGCAACTATTGGGCTATGATGTGGATCCAATTAATTCTGTGCAGTTTTCGAATCATACAGGCAAGCTGCTACTATTTCTTCATTCAGTCTCTCAGGACTCTGACGCCTGATATATGGTGCGACATCATCTGTCTATCTGAATAATTCAGGCATGGTGTGGTATCCTTGTTAAAGTCACAGTGAATTTTGGCTTAATAGATTAGAGGACTATATAATGCAGGATACCCAACTTTCAAGGGTCAGGTTTTGAATGGACAGCAACTCTGGGAGCTGATCGAAGGCCTTGAAGGAAATGACTTATTGTACTACACTCACTTATTAACAGGTATTTCAAATAATTCCCTCTGTGTGTGTCTTTTTTTTTTTGGTACATGCCCTTGGTGTAATTTTAATTGTGAACTGTACATCAAAGTAGGTAAAGGGGGCAATATGCTTATTCAAGATTCTGCCATGATAGGTGGCAATCTGCCTTTATTAGAGGTTGCGTTTCTTGACGTCATAGGCTCATAGTTATTTGATATTCATATGTTACCTGATTTCAATTGTATCATTGGTATCGAAAATCTTCCATTTCATAATAACAATTGCTCAAAGTATCAGAAGAAGCACGATTATCGGATGTGCATTAGCGGTATCATTACATTACATTTTTTGGCAGCTCTTCATGAAATGCTTATATTGCTTTTACTGAAAATAAATGAAATGGTTCTTTGGCAGCCCCTTTACATAAGATTTGAGTGTCATGGTAATTTGGATGTTAGAATTCTTGGATGAATGTTATAAAATAAAAATAAAAAAATCTTTTTTCATTTTTTTTGTGGGATAACCTTAAGTTTCTCTTTCAAAATCATTACCATGTATTATTGTTTTGAACGATCTTAATATCTGTGTTAGTATTTAACGCTCTGATCATTATGCTATACTTTTGTGAACTACTGTGATATTGTCACTAACCTGCCAGTTTTACTGTGTTTTTGAGTTGTTTCCTATTTTTCATTACTTCCTTCTGTTCTAATTTATATTATTTCAGGTTATATTGGTTCAGTCTCTTTTCTAAACACTGTATTGGAAGTTGTCAGCAAGCTTCGCACAATAAACCCTGAGCTTACATATGGTGAGACTATTGAAAGTACTTGGGTTTGTTTGACACGCTAGATAAAATTGTACAGGATAGGTTATGCTATCCAATCTGGCCTTGTACAATGTTTTGGTGTCATCCTTTGTCATTTTCAGGCTCAGCCATCTCATATTGGTCTAGCTTTTAGATATTACTATAAGAAGACCATGAAGGAGCTAGTTTATTCCTTTAGACATAAAGGGAGAAATAACTTACATACTGTTGTAGCTAATAGGGACTATGTTTTTTTTTTTTTGTGTGTGTAAATTTTAACTACAATTTGTTCTCCCAAGGGCCTAGACTTTTTTATTTTTATTTTCATTCAGCGTTGGCGGTTAAAGCCTGAGGAATTTACTTCAATCTTTTTTTTATTTTTTATATCTACATTATTGAAAAAAAAATGTATTTCCTTGTCAGTATGTGATCCAGTGATGGGTGATGAAGGAAAGCTTTATGTTCCCCAAGAGCTGGTATCAGTCTATCGTGAGAGGGTAAGACTATTCCACAAAGATGTTTCTACTTTCTACAGGTGTGCATGTGCAAATAATATATACAATGTAACAAATTTAAAGAATATAAACTTCTATGGCTGAACTATCCTAACCTGAAGTTTAAGTCACCAATAATTGAATTGGAAATTATATTTTAATGCACAGTTTTCATAACAAAAAAGGATTTTAATGCATAGTTATGGGTTCCTTTTTTTTTAACGATATGATTCAAGCATACATCCCTTTCTTGTGACCCATTTTTAATTTTAGAAGTACATTCCTTGTGGCAGCATCTGAGTAACACACATTTTGGCAGGTTGTTCCGGTAGCTTCAATGTTAACTCCCAACCAGTTTGAAGCAGAATTACTGACAGGATTTAGGTAATTATACCACAATTGAGATTGCATAAAGTTTTTCTGTTCTACAGGTTCCTTATTTTTGGTTTATTTGGTCTACAGTATTGGTGGTAGCATATTACTTTTTCTTTTTTGCATTTTGCTGTTCAGTACAATAGTCCTCGACTAAGTTTTGGGCGTAAAAGATTTATTTATGAATGTACCTCATAAAATGAATTTATTTGGCATCTTTATACTCTGTTTATATCTTATGGTTTTGTACGACATCAACACTTTTGATTTGCTTGCATTAGTCTCTGAAGAAAGTTCAGTTTTGAGATGTAACTTTTTGTACTCTATTTATTTAATTGATTTTTTTAATACTTTGAGAATGAGAGGGGAGTCGGTCTCTCATTAATATCCATGGTTACCTTTCCCTTCGCATAGGTATATCTTTATCCTTTGTGTGCCTGTGTTTGTTTTTGTGTGCGTATCACCCACATTAAAGGGAGGGGAAGAATCTTGGTAGTTTTAGTGATGTCAAGGATGCACTGTGCCATGCAGTGATGCATGTAGGCATATGTTGGTAGTATATTTGTAATTTCTGTTTCATCAAACTAACTGGGTTTAGAACCCATATCACACCTATGAATTATATATTTATTTAGAAGGTGACAAGTGTTTGAAAGCATATTTGAAACAGCTCTAGGTATTATGAATTTTATAATTATTTTGATTTTTCTTTATTGCCACTTGTACTATCATATTTTTGCATATTTATTATGTTTGTGCATCTATGCAATTTGTATGTTTTATCTTCTACCCATTCATATTTCATACTTATTATTTCAGGATTCAGTCTGAAGGAGATGGTCGGGAAGCTTGCAAGTTTCTTCATGCAGCTGGACCTTCAAAGGTTTGCTTTTATTACCCTATGCAGAAAAAACTTTCTTTTATTCTTTTATTTCATTTTTTTGGATTGTTGAAATCTCTTGGTTCTAAATTTCTGTCTCCTTTGGACATAAGAGTTGTACTGGTGCTGACTTTTCCCTTCTGACCTATTTCTGGAAGCTTTTTATCTCTATTGTTTTTTTAATATTGTCAATGTCATCTATTCTGACCAATTAGCCACAAACTTTTCTTACTTTTCCTAGGTATGCTTACCTATTGAAGTTTTAAACCTTGTGCTCAGGATCATTTGATACTCTTGAAAGTGCACTTCAGTGATTTGAATGAGGGCCTGTGTTATTCTATGTAAAGCCCTGATATTTAGCATACATTTCAAAGAATAATTGGAAGAGACGTTATATTCTTGAAGTAAATGTCGATTCTGGTCCTCTAAAGACATAAGCAAAATTACATTGGTCTTCCATTTGTAAAAATTGCTCCTTCACAGATATATGCAACATCAATCAATACTTCATTATCACATTCTATACCATCAAAATGGTCCTTAAAATGGCATCAAAGTGGTTAGGACAAAACCAATAGCATTACTTATTATTAAAGGACTAATTTGATGCCCCTTGTGGATGGCCCATGTGATGTTACATATATCTTTGGAGGACAACATGAGTGTTTACTCTATTTCTTGACAACTGAAATATTCAGTAGTGCAGAAGTTATGCAAATGCCATTCTTCATTGTCATATAGCCCTTTAGGTAGATTGAACCAAATCACTTCAGCATGTCTTCCACTATGTGCATTCTTTCACTGGATGGTAAAACATGGCGAACAAATGGTTCTCGGCTTTCTGGATTGCAGGCTTTAACCAGTTTTTAAGCCCAATTGTTGTATTTTGTCTATAACATGATTTTAATCATTATATCTCCTTTTTTGTGACCTAATAATTATATCTTATTTTTCTTTTCTTGTTTTATTCCTCCTTAAATCACCTATTTGATTATTCAGATATGAACTGGGTTCTCCGCACCATGAAAATTGTGACTTTAACTTCATGTGACATCAGTATAGTAGTTGGATATAACAATGTCCTAAAATGGCACACCTCCATCGAGAGTACAGACAACCTGCAAGCTACTCATACACACTGACAAGCTTAGATATAAATTACACATGTGAATTCCAAGCCTGAATCTGTGTGTCTTTGTGTTCTTTTCTTAGTGTTCCTTCCTCTTTTAAAAGGCCAAGAACTTTCTCCACGCCTAATCTCGCAAGTCAATGACCTTGGCTATGATGATTAATTATTGAACTTGTAATTTTTGCTACTCAATCATTTAGCTAATGTATTTGCCCCTTCAGGTTGTAATTACAAGTATAAATATAGATGGGACTCTTCTCCTCATTGGTAGCCATCAAATGGAAAAGGTGGGCTAAATGTCACTTATAAAGCTATCCTTGATGGTAATTTTTTATTTCTAATTTCAGATATATGGGCCAAAGAAGATCTTTATTACTAGACTTTCGTAGTTAATTTACATAATATGTTTTCTTATGTATTGAGTCTTGACATTGATTTGTAAAATTTGTTTTCCACAATACTATAGTTTTCTGAAAACCACTCTGAACTAGCAGTTCAACCAAAAAATTGGTCAACTGGTCAGTTCTCTGGTTCAGTTAGCACCTCCCTCATAACCACTGAAGCTAAGTATTGGCTGATTTAGACTCAAACCAGTTAATCAGTTGACGTGGTTCACATTGTGGTGATGACAGTAAATGGACAAGCCACACCATCACCACGGTGAAGCTCATAACTGTGTGCTGAGGTGAAAACCAGTGTAGGTGGGGATCAAACTCACTCCCCTAGGAGTTGGACAATCCCCACGCCCCTATGCCACTTGGTTTCTATTATATGCTTTTTGCATAAAATTTATGTATTACATTCTTGGAAAAAACATATGAAGCAATAAATTCATCCATAAACAAATGACCCATCATAAATATTAAATCATTTAACTGTCACTAATTTAACAATATTCTAAATAGAGATTATAAAAGGTTATAGCATTCTTAATAATCTTATACAAAAAATTAATGTTTGTTTTCTAATTGTCTATTTTCTACATATTTTGATATTATCTAATGTTGGTACATATGACATGGTTGTCAAACTCGCGAGTTGACTCGTAGAATCGTCCGAGTCTTGTTTCTAGGTAGCCAAAACTGGTTAACTCGTAGGTGGAATCGAAATCTGAACAAACTCGGTTTGACTCGGTCAAACTCGCTCAAAATCACGAGTCTAGGTGCGAGTCAGCGAGTTTGCAACACGGCCTGAATCTCCACCGCGAATAGAGCCACAAACTGGTGCACCACCTCGGACCACCACCGCGCGAAGCTGCTTCCTCCCCATCCCTGCGAGTTTGTCGCGAGCGATCGTGTCTCTGCTTCCTGCTGAGCGTGTCGCAAGCCGCCATCCCTCACCTATGCAAATGCGGCCGCGTGAAGTGTCTTCTCCTGCTGTGCACCGTTACAGCGCCGTTTCTGTAGATGTTGGAGATTAGGGCTACTTTCTGTTTGTCTCTAGGTCAGGGAAGAAAGAAGAGGAGGGTTGGGCCTTTAACCTAAAGGCCCATCTAATCAAAATTAAAATCAATAGCATCAGCAAATAGTTTGGGCTGGCTGGTAAACTCTATTAGGTCTTATTACATAGTAGTTTTTTTTTTTATATACATATATATAAAGGGAGTCCTATTAAATAATAATAATAATAATAATAATAATAATAACAATAATAATAGTAATAATAGTAGTAGTAGTAATAATAATTACTATTTTATGATTATGATTTTAGATGAATTTGGATTATGATGTTACTGTTTTATGTTATATATATATATATATGCCATTTATACGTTTTTTTTTATATTAGGTAGACTCGTACTCTTACGAGTCTGACAACCTTGCATATGTATGCATATATTTTCTATATTTTCCATATTAACTACTTATTTGATTATGGATTTATTTTTTAATTTTTCAATATATATATATATATATATGTGTGTGTGTGTGTGTGTATCATGGATTTTGGGCCTAACTCAACCCCACAAAACTGACTTGTAAGGTGAGGATTGCTCATGCTTTATATGCACTACTTAGGCCATATCTTTAGGTGATATGGGACTAACACACCCTCACAACCAGCACAATGAAGGTGCTGGAGGCTAGGGGGGACCGCAATTAAGACGACTTTTCAACTATATATATATATATATATATATATATATATATATATATATATATATATATATATAGTTCAACCACTATTTAATCTCCGAATCATGAACCGCTTCTTTCGCTGTTTCGTTTGATGACCGGTTTGGTCTTCAGAACATTGTATAACTATATACGTCCAGTGGTGAAAACTATACTTTTCCACTTCACAGGCTTACACCCACATTTTTTTGTTTTATGTATTCAGTGGTTTTAGACTGTACACTATATGCTCTTCATGGTAACAACCTCAACTTGTATTGTCTTTGTGTGACAGGGACAGCCTCCCAAACAATTTAAGATTGCGATTCCGAAAATACCAGCTTATTTTACGGTATGAATATTTTACAAATACTTCTGTTGATTTATGGTTCAGTTTTTTTGCCAATTTTGATTTTTACAGTGTTACTAAGAAAATTAGTGAATATCAGTGTGTTTATTTCCCTAAATAGGCCTGATCTGCATAGACTCCTGTTCATTAGCATGTAGCATACAGCCCCGAACACCTTTCCTTCTTTTTAATGCTCAAATTACAAGGATGACAAAGTTTTCACTTTAAAAAACTACATCTAAGTTGCAGTAGCTATATGCTCCTTGGTTAAAATGGAGAGGAACTGAATGGTCTTCAGTTCACCTTCACCACGAAACACCATGTAACTACTTTACAAACTAGTGTTAGAGTATAAGCTTAGCTTTAGAACTGTTGTAACTCAACTGAATTGCTGAGTCAGCATTCAGTTGAGAGTTAGTTAGGACTTGTTGATATTAGTTGGACGGTGTGGACGGTGCGGACGGTGTGAGCTTAACTATGTTCCTAGGAATTAAATTTCCTTGTAAATTGTAAAGTGTATTTACTGTTTAGTGTATATATATATCAAGTATGATGAATAGAAGAATCATTCAAGCATTTCACAAATATTGTTATCTAAATTATGTCCAAGTCTTTCAACATGGTATAAAGAGCCAGGTTGGTTGTCCTTTAAGGTTTCTGCTTCAGCAGAACCCAGTTTTTTAACGAACACATCTCTTTCCATATACCCAAACAACAAGCTCAAGGTCCCAAAGTCCCCGTCACTGGCCAGCCCAGTATCCACCTCCGCCAGAAAACCACTCAGCAGCCACCGATCGGCTGTCCACCGGAGACTCGTCGCCGGAAACGTCCCCACGCGCCTCCACACGCACTCCTCCCTGTCGGCGCATGCAAACCACGCGCCACCTTCCCGACGTCGGAGCCACCGCACGATCGCCCAGATCTGCTCGCCGGCGTCTCCTCTTCCTGTCTAGAGGGTCGGTTCTTCGATTCTCCGACTCTTTGACAAGTGGGTCTCCTCCACTTTGGTTCTCAGTTCTCTGCATCTGGTCTTTCTTTTCGTTTCTGGTTCCCTGCTGCTGTTGGTCTCTTCTCATTCTCAGGTGTTAAGATGGCTTCTACCTCACAGAAATATGATGGCCCTGCCTTCTCCATCTCTGGAACGCCTACAATTACTTCAGAGAAATTGAATGGTAAAAATTATTTTGCATGGTCAGCCTCTGTAGAACTTTGGTTTCTTGGTCAAGGATATTATGAACATCTGGAAAAGTCCTCAGAAAATTTCAGAAGAAAATTGTGAGCAATGGAAGAAACTTGACTATCAACTTTGTGCTCTCTTGTGGCAATCTGTGGAGCCAGCCATCCTCACAAATTTCAGAGCCTTCAAAACTTGTCACTCTTTCTGGAAAAAGGCTCAAAGTGTCTTTGCTAATGACATTCAACGATTGTATGATGCTGCTCAAAAATTGGCCACTCTTAAACAAACTGATCATGACATGGTTGCCTATGTTGCGAAAGCCCAATCAGCAGTTGAGGAGTTAAAATTATCCTTGGAAGCTGATAAACTCGAAGACATGAAGAAGAAACTTGATACCTGTGTATGGTGTTGATTCTACGAGGAATGCATCCAGATTTTGATCATGTTCGCGATCAAGTCTTAACTGGCCAAGAAGTTCCTTCATTAGAAAATCTGATTACTCGACTCCTTCGGGTTCCCTCATCAAGAACAGAAGGAAATTCAGTTGACAGTTTTGAAACTTCTGCCATGGTTTCCAATCGAGGGGGGAGAGGAGGTCATGCAAACATAGGAGGACCAAACAGAGGAGGACGAGGTGGAAGAGGAGGTAGCCCTCAGTGTTCCTATTGCAAACGAATGGGCCATTCTCAAGACACTTGCTACTCCCTTCATGGATTCCCCGGAAAATCCGTGAATATTTCTAAGTCTGAAACACCAGAGAGAAAATTTTCAAAAGCTGATTACCAAGAGTACCTCCAGCTAAAGGCTGCCAAGGAATCTCAAACATCGTCTGCTATAGGAGCTCATAACTCTACTGCTTGTGTTTCTAGATCTGGTAATGATCAAAGTCCATGGATAATTGATTCAAGTGCCTCTGATCACATTGCTGGTAATGGTTCTTTATTTTCATCCATTTCTCCTCCTGAAATTCCTCATTTCATTACTCTAGCTGATGGTTCTAGAGTTGTAGCAAAAGGAATTGGTCATGTATCACCCTCTTCTTCTCTGTCTTTAAAATCGGTTTTGTTCATACCTGGTTGTCCTTTCAATTTAATATCTCTCAGCCAACTTACTCGTTCTCATAATTGTTCAGTAACATTTGATGCTAACTCCTTTGTCATACAGGAACGTGGTACGGGTCGAACGATTGGCGTAGGACATGAATCTCATGGTCTTTACTACCTTAAGCCTAATCCTGCTTGGGTTTGCAGTGCTGCCACATCACCAAAACTCCTTCATGAACGCTTGGGACACCCACATTTAGCTAAATTAAAAATAATGGTTCCAAGCCTTGAAAAATAAAGACTTTCACCTGTGAGTCATGTCAGCTAGGAAAACATGTTCGTTCTTCTTTTGTTAGATATCTTGAAAGTCGTGTTGATTCTCCTTTTTCAATTATTCATTTTGATATATGGGGCCCTAGTCATGTCTCTTCTATGGGGTATAGATATTTTGTTACCTTCATTGATGAGTTTTCTCGATGTACTTGGGTGTTCTTAATGAAAGAACGTTCTGAAATTTTGTCCATTCTCACTTCTTTTGTTAATGAAATAAAAACTCAATTTGGTAAGACAATTAAGATCTTTAGAAGTGATAATGCAAAAGAATATTTTTCTTCTGCTATTTCTTCTTTTTTGTCATCACAGGGCATTCTCTATCGATCCTCTTGTCCTCATACCCCTCAACAGAATGACATTGCCGAAAGGAAGAACAGACATATTGTTGAGACTACTCGGACATTATTACTTCATGCAAATACACCTGTCCGGCATTGGGGTGATCTTTGTTTTGACACTGCTTTTTTCGATAAATCGGATGCCTTCTTCCTCTATTGAAAATAAAATTCCACATTCCATTTTGTTTCCTAAAGAACCACTTATTTCATGTTGCGCCACGTATTTTTGGATGCACTTGTTTTGTTCATGATTTGTCTCCGTGTCTTGATAAGCTTGCTTGCTAGAGCCATCAAATGTGTTTTCCTTGGATATTCCAGATACGAAAAGGCTACATTGTTTCTCTCCAGTTCACAATCGTTATTATATCACTGCAGATGTAACTTTTTTTGAAGAAAAGTCATATTTCTCGCCCTCCATCGTTGAGTCTAATACTCTTCATGAAGTTTTTCCTATTCCCTATCTTGGTCCATGACCTTTGCAGGAATCAGAGTCAACTGTCGATTCTTCTGTAGATATTCCTGTCAATCCTCCACCTGAACAGACTCACAGATCACCCATCCTATATCGGCGTCGTCCACGAATTCCCAATACAGAACTTGAAGGTACTGAAAGACCAGTTGAATCATGTCCTACTTCAGCAGACAACCCGACTACGGACCTACCTGAGGATAATCATGACTTGCCCATTGCTCTTAGGAAAGGTACTCGGTCCACACGTAATCCCCATCCTATTTATAACTTCTTGAGTTATCATCGTCTCTCTATTTCTTATCATTCTTTTGTGTCTTCTTTATCTTCTGTTACTCTTCCTAAAAATTTTTGTGAAGCACTTGATCATCCAGGATGGCGACAAGCCATGATTGATGAAATGCAGGCTTTGGAGCATAATGGTACATAGGAGTTAGTTCCTCTTCCTCCGGGCAAGAAACCTGTTGGTTGTCGGTAGTTTTATGCTATAAAAGTTGGGGCCGATGGATAGATTAATCGTCTCAAAGCTCGATTGGTAGCCAAAGGCTATACCCAGATTTATGGCCTTGATTATGGAGATACTTTCTCTCCTGTGGCTAAAATTACTTCTGTTCGACTATTTCTTGCCATAGCCGCCATCCGTCATTGGCCACTGTACCAGTTGGATATTAAAAATGCATTCCTGCATGGAGAATTAGAAGAGGAGATTTATATGGAGCAACCACCTGGATTTGTTGCTCAGGGGGAGTTTAGCTTGGTTTGCAAACTGCGACGGTCTCTTTATGGACTCAAACAATCCCCACGAGCTTGGTTTGGAAAATTCAGCTCAATTGTTCAAGCTTTTGGGATGAAACGTAGTGAAGGCGACCATTCAGTTTTTCTATGCCATACCTCTCCCGGATAAATGTGTTTACTTGGTGGTCTATGTAGATGATATAGTCATCACGGAAATGACCGAGAAAAAAATTGCTTGAGCTAAAGCAACACCTATTTAGTCAATTTCGGACAAAAGATTTGGGAAAGCTAAAATACTTTATTGGAATTGAAGTTGCTCGATCGAAGAAGGCGGGATTATCATCTCACAAAGGAAGTATGTGTTAGATATACTTAAAGAAACTGGTATGTTGGATTGTCGACCAGTTGATAGTCCTATGGATCCAAATCAAAAACTGCTACCCAACCAGGGGGAGCCTTATTCCGATCCAGAAAGATATCGGAGATTGGTTGTGAAGCTCATATATCTCACTATTACAAGGCCGGATATTTCCTTTCTTTGTTGGAGTGGTGAGTCAATTCATGCGAGTCTCCTCATAATGATCATTGGGATGCGATGAATATGAATCTCGAGATACATTAAAAAGACACCAGGACAAGGACTACTTTATGAAGACAAAGGAAACACTCAAGTAGTTGGATTTTGCGATGCAGATTAGGCGGGATCACCTATTGATAGGCGTTCCACTTCAGGGTATTGTGTGTCTATTGGAGGAAACCTTGTCTCGTGGAAGAGTAAGAAACAAAATGTTGTTGCAAGGTCTAGTGCAGAGGCTGAATATAGAGCCATGGCGATAGCCACGTGTGAGCTTATTTGGATTAAACAACTTCTTCAGGAATTGAAGTTTGGAGATACTCAACAAATGAAGCTATGTTGTGATAACCAAGCAGCCCTCCATATAGCTTCCAATCCAGTATTTCATGAGAGAACTAAACATATCGAGATCGATTGTCATTTTGTCCGAGAGAAAGTCCTTTCTAAAGAAGTCGTCACCGAATTTGTTAGCTCTAATGATCAACTGGCAGACGTCTTTACAAAATCTCTAAGAGGATCAAGAATTCAAAATATTTGCTCCAAGCTTGGAGCATTTGATTTATATGCTACAGCTTGAGGGGGACTGTTGATATTAGTTGGACGGTGTGGACGGTGAGGACGGTGTGAGCTTAACTATGTTCCTAGGAATTAAATTTCCTTGTAAATTGTAAAGTGTATTTACTGTTTAGTGTATATATATATCAAGTATGATGAATAGAAGAATCATTCAAGCATTTCACAAATATTGTTATCTAAATTATGTCCAAGTCTTTCAACAGGACTGTTGTAACTCAACTGAATTGCTGAGTCAGCATTCAGTTGAGAGTTAGTTAGGACTGTTGTAACTCAACTGAATTGCTGACTCAGCAATTCAGTTGAGAGTTAGTTACAGAGCAGTTAAAGCTCCTAGCAGTGCAAGCTAAGCGCAGTTATATAAAGCCTTGTACACTGTATGATTTCAAGCAATGAAAATTCATAATTCGATTTTCAGTTTGTTCTTCCTTCTCCCTATGAGTTTCTCTCTCTCTCTACTCTTTCAATTCTATTATGGTATTGTGAGCCACTTTTTTGGCGCCAAAGTCTGATTCATGGCAGAAACCGGAAATCCCTTCGATCCTCCTCAGGCAAACGGAACCACCACCGAAGCTTCATCTTCATCCTCGATGAATTTCAATCCGCCTCTTTCTGTAAAACTCGACGATCAGAATTTTCTTTTGTGGAAGCAACAAGTGGAAGCTGTGATCATAGCACACAAGCTTCATCGCTATGTTGTAAGCTCTAGCATTCCACCGATGTTCAATTCTAAGCAAGATCGAGCCCTAGGTCTTCAATCGGAAGCGTATCAGCTCTGGTTGGTGCAAGATCAGATGCTCTTTACGTGGCTACTCGGCTCAATTTCACCGTCAGTTCTTCCGCGATTCATCAATTGTAAGCAGTCTTGGGAAGTTTGGGATAAAGTGCACAAGTTTTTCCATTCGCACCTTCACGCCAAAATTCGGCAGTTCCGATCTGAACTGAAGAACATGAAGAAAGGTTCGCGATCGATTGCTGAATACCTAATGCGCATTCGAGCTTTAGTTGATTCGCTTCAGGCGATAGGGGATCCTGTTACAGAGTAGGATCACATCGACACAATCCTTGAAGGATTACCAGAGGAATTCAACTCATTTATCATGATGATTTACGCGCGAGTTGAACCGGTTCCGGTCGATGACATTGAAGCTCTGTTGCAAATTCAGGACGCTCAATTTGAGAGGTACAAACAAGATCTCTCTTCCTCTTCAGTTTCCCTCAATCTTGCTCACAAAGAATCCACTAATCAGTCCTCTTCTTCTGTTTCACGCTCGGATGCTGAGTTGGCTCCGAGTCGTGATAACTATCAGAACTCCAATCGGGGCCAAGGACGTAGTGGCCGCAATCGTGGTCATGGTCGTGGAGGTCGAGATAGTGGTGGTGAAAGGCCAACGTGTCAGCTATGCCATAAGTATGGCCACGATGCATACAACTGCTGGCACAGGTTTGAGCATGACTTTGTTCCAAGTCAATCAGCATACAACCATGCTGCTAGGCCTCAAACTCAGTTTCCTCAATCACTCCCTCCAAGACCATCGGTAATATAGCAAAATCAGCCCTCTGCATACATAGCTGCTAAGACTTATCATTATCAGCCTACTTAAAACATGGTTCCTCAGTCATATCAGTGTACACCTATGTTCCTCAATCATATCAGTGCGCACCTACTCAGAACAATTTTGTTCCAACTCCTACTCAGGAACTCTCAGCCTCTCAAATGTGGTATCCAGATCCAGGAGCCTCTCATCACATTACCGCTGATCCTCAAAACCTGAGTCAGAGCACTACCTTTGGAAGCCATGACCAAGTTCTGATGGGCAACGGGCAAGGTGTCCCTATTTCTTCCATAGGTTACTCTAAGTTCATTTCACCTAGTCACCCACACACAACTTTATCTTTAAACAAACTTCTGCTAGTACCTAATATAACCAAAAACCTGGTCTCTGTGTCTAAATTTGCTAAAGACAATAATGTCTTCTTTGAATTCCATCCTCACTCATGTTTTGTCAAATCAGAGGGATCTAACCAAGTCCTCCTTGAAGATTCTCTAGGTAGTGATGGGCTGTATTGTTTGAAGCACATCAACATTCTCAAGGAACCTTCTTCCTTAGTCATAAGTTCCCTACCCCTTACTACTAGTTCATACTGTAATTCTAATAAAGTCAGTGACTCTTCTTTTTCTGCTAATGTGTATACAAACACTGTTTCAAATTCCTATGTGACATGGCACAATAGGCTAGGCCATGCTCACCCTAATGCTGTAAAGACCATTATGCAATTGTGTAATATATCTTGTTCAAATAAAGTGGCTACTGAAATTTGCCCTGCATGTTGTTTGGGCAAGTCTCAGGGACTTTTTGCCCCTCCATCTCTTACTGTTCATACTACACCTTTTGAACTAATCCATTCAGACCTATGGGGCCCTGCACCCATTACATCTTCTAATGGCTATTCCTACTACATAGCCTTTGTGGATGCATATACCAGACACTCTTGGATTTATTTCCTCAAAAAGAAGTCTAATTCTCTTGCTGCCTTCAAACAATTCCATGTCTTGGTGAAAACTCAGTTTTCAGCAAATATTAAGGATCTCCAATCTGATTGGGGAGGTGAATTTAGACCATTCACCAACCACCTTGCTGAATTGGGCATTGTTCATAGACTCACTTGCCCACATACATCCCATCAAAATGGGACAGTTGAGAGAAAACATCGGCAGATTGTTGAGATGGGACTCACCCTTCTCTCTCATGCCTCTCTGCCCATGTCCTATTGGGACCATAGTTTCACTATGGCTGTTCACTTGATAAACAGACTACCTACTGCAGCTCTTTCCAAATTCACTTCTCTTTATCATGCCTTACATGGTACTATCCCTAACTACACTGTACTAAAAACTTTTGGTTGTGCCTGTTTCCCTTTCTTAAGGCCCTACAACAAACACAAATTACAATACAGATCCAATGAATGTGTCTATCTAGGAATATCTCCTCAGCATAAGGGTTACAAATGCCTTGACTCCTCAGGTTGCATCTATGTGTCCAAAGATGTCCTCTTTCATGAAACTCGCTTTCCCTATCCCTCATTGTTCCAAAGTACAAGCTCACTCTCTCAGTCAACTGAGTCCACCTATCCTTCTGTTATTCCTATTCTTCAAACTCCTCTCTTGAATCCCGTGCTTATCACTCAATTCCCTCCCCCATCTCCTACATCCAGTGCTCATCTAGAGTCCCCTGGTCACAATCTCACGCCTGTGCAGTCTCAGTCACCCTCTAATGGCACTACCTCACACTCTCCCTCCCTACAGGAGGTTGCATCGAGCTCCCCTGCATCCTCCTTGAGCCCTTCACCCACAGAACCAATTCCTGGTCCCCTGCACCCAATGTTAACTAGGTCCAAAACAGGGTGCCTTCCCCCGAGGCTCTATCTCACTCATGTGGAACCTCACTCAGTAAAGCAAGCCTTATCTAGCCCTGAATGGCTAAGTGCCATGAAAGATGAGCATGCTGCTCTGCTAAGAAATCAGACTTGGTCATTGGTTCCTCTCCCTGCCAGCAGAAGAGCCATTGGGTGCAAATGGGTATTCCGAATTAAAGAGAATCCGGACGGCAGCATTAAGAAGTATAAGGCAGGATTAGTTGCCCAAGGGTTTCATCAGCAGCTTGGCTTTGACTACCATGAAACCTTCTCACCTGTTATCAAGTCAGTTACCATTCGGGTCATTCTCACCATGGCTCTCACCTCCAAGTGGGTGATACAGCAGATTGATGCCAATAATGCCTTCTTGAATGGCTTATTGACTGAGGAAGTGTACATGACACAACCTCATGGATTTGAATCTGAAGATAGGTCCCTAGTGTGCAAGCTGCACAAGGCTCTTTATGGCCTTAAGCAGGCCCCGAGGGCATGGTATGAAAGGTTAACCAGCACCCTGCTACAGTTTGGATTTGTGATAAGTAGATGTGACCCCTCTCTTTTTGTCTACAACAAAGAGCAATCTGTCTGTATGTCTTGGTATATGTGGATGATATCATCCTCACTGGCTCCGCACCCTCACTCATTTCAGAATTGATCAGGAAGCTTAATGCCACCTTTGCTCTTAAGGAGCTTGGCAACTTGGACTACTTCCTTGGTGTGGAAGTGAAGCATCTTCCCAATGGCAGCCTGCTTCTCACTCAGTCCAAATATGTCAGGGACCTTCTGTCCAAGGCCAACATGTTGGAAGCAAAGGGAATCTCTTCCCCTATGGTCATTAATTGCAAAATGAGCAAGTTTGGGACTGACACTATGGCAGATCCGAGTCTGTACAGATCCATTGTGGGGGCATTGCAATATGCAACCCTCACCAGGCCAGAAATTTCCTTCAGTGTCAACAAGGTTTGTCAGTTTATGTCAAACCCCTTGAAAACACATTGGCTAGCAGTAAAGAGGATATTGAGGTATCTAAAGGGATCTCTGAATCATGGGTTACTTCTCAGACCAGCTTCTCCCACTGCTCCTCTCTCCATCAAAGCCTATTGTGATACTGATTGGGACAGTGACCCAGATGATAGAAGATCTACTTCTGGGTCATGCATCTACTTGGGTCCTAATCTCATCTCTTGGTGTTCTTGCAAGCAGCAACTGGTGGCAAGGTCCAGCACTGAAGCAGAATACCGGAGCATGGCTAATACCACAGCTGAAGTTTTATGGATCATGTCATTGCTTACTGAGTTAAAGGTGCCCTTCCTTACTCCTCAGCTCCTTTGTGACAACCTAAGTGCAGTCTCCATTGCACATAATCCAGTGTTGCATGCCCGAACCAAACACATCGAATTGGACATTCACTTTGTTCGGGAAAAGGTGCTGTCCAATACACTTTCAGTCTATCATGTCCCTGCAGCAGATCAGCTAGATGATTCCTTCACCAAGCCTCTCCATCCAAATTCAGTGCACTCAGACCAATCTCAATGTGGTTGCTGCTCCCTCTCAACCACCTTGAGATTGCACGGGAAATGTTAGAGTATAAGCTTATCTTTAGCTTAGCTTTAGGACTGTTGTAACTCAACTAAATTGCTGAGTCAGCATTCAGTTGAGAGTTAGTTAGGACTATTGTAACTCAACTGAATTCCTGACTCAGCAATTCAGTTGAGAGTTAGTTACAGAGCAGTTAAAGCTCCTAACAGTGCAAGCTAAGCACAGTTATATAAAGCCTTGTACACTGTATGATTTCAAGCAATGAAAATTCATAATTCGATTTTCAGTTTCCGTTCTTCCTTCTCCCTATGAGTTTCTCTCTCTCTACTCTTTCAATTCTATTAACTAGCCACCAACAAATTTCACCTTTGACCATTACTGCCCGTTTGCTGCCTTGTTTCATGCCTTCAAGGTTCTGAACACAAAAATTCAAGCACAGCTATTCCGTGGGTACTGCTTTAATTGCTGTTTATCTATTTGACCTGGTGCATGTTAGATAGTAAGAAGTTTATTTAACTTGTTCTCCAAGGAATAAAAAGAAACAACAAATTTTTATTCTAGAAATTTTCCAATCAACCAAATTAACTTATAAATTTATTTTGAAGTTCTCTAATCCAAATCTATTTAGAACTTCCTACAAACATTCATTAACTAGAACCTTAATTATGTTTTTATGCCTTTATGGTTGTAGGGAACAGGAGATCTCATGACTGCACTTCTTCTTGGTTGGAGCAATGTAATGCCTTTGCTTAATAGTCATGGCTATAGTTATAGAGCGTTGCTGGTAATATAATTATATTAACTAAATATGTCTTCACTCATTCCAGAAATACTCAGACAACCTTGAGTTGGCTGCAGAACTTGCAGTGTCAAGCTTGCAGGTATTTATTCTCTTGATGTGTGAAATTAATCTTATTCATTTCTTCCCTCTTCTCTTGATATTGTGCAAGTACTGTTGCTGAAATGGAAAGCCTTCCATCTTACATGTTTGACCAATTCTTTACTGCTTGCTAGTAACGTGAGGACATTAATTTTGAGATTTTTAAACTCTGGCATTCATGTTGGTGATTGAACCCACAATTTTTGAATAACTGATGATTTTCACCAATTTGTGCAGGCACTTTTGCACAGGACACTCAATGATTACAAAAGCGCTGGACATGATCCCCAGTCAACCAGTTTAGAGATCAGATTAATTCAAAGTCAGGATGATATTCGCAGTCCATGAAGTCAAATTTAAAGCTGAAATATATAGCTAAGTTGACATATGATTTGATTACGTTTGTGCCTATAGTATTTAAACTTTTTGAAAAGATGTTAGAAGCTACACGCAGTTCAGAAAGAAAGTTGCTTCATTCTTCACCTATTTCTTGCTCAAGTTATTAAAAGCCAAGTTTGCTATTTACCAATGTGTCATTAACTCAGATCGTGTTTGGTAAAAGGTAAAAGCCAGCTCCACTTGTTTATTTTCTTGATTTCTTCTTTCCATTCTTGGCCATTTAATATCTTCCAGTTACTTCCCATTTCCTTTGTTTGTTTAAATTGAGAAAATAAAATAAATATACTCTACAAATACCTTTGCTCTGGTATGGACACTTGACATTAAATTGCTACATGGGAACATTAGCCATAAGCGTAGAATGATGACCGAGTTGTGACTTACTAATAAGGATTCTTAGTTTGGATAAAGTTTGGACTGTATATTTAGTGAGTGAAAATTTAATTTGTCTGAACATTTTTGTATATTTGAAATTTGTGTCAAGATCAGAATATGCAGAGCTTAGATAGAAGGCGTAAAAGAATATATTTAGTCCCGTAAGAACATACAAACACTCATGCAAGAACTAAATGACACTGTCCTATTTAAATAAAAGATGTGTTTTAAGTGATACAAAATAGATAAAGCTGTCATCTAAGTTTTTTTTATATATTTTTTTTTGTGCAACACTGAAATAACTTGGATCCTTGTGCATTAATACTCTTTTTAGCCCTATTTTTCTTTCCTTACTAGTTATACAATATGACTAGATATATTTAAACTCAGGACATTGGCTACTCTTGCTCAAAATGATCCTACTGTGGAATACCCATGTGCTTATTAACTGTATATTAACTAAACTGCTTAAAATTGATTTGACATATTTTTATGTGATTTGATACAGCTGACACTTTGTAGGAAAAGTTGGTTATTAGGCAAATTCTGAACCTAGTAAGAGTCGAAGTTAAAAGGCAATGAGGAAAACACTTGGTTTGCCATTTCCTGATGCCTGTGAGCATTCATGATTGCATCATTCCTAGTTGGCATCTCCTGCATATGGATGTTAGTTCTCCAGGGTAGATGATTGTTGTAGTATAGCTGTATCATCTTTCAAGGATGATAGTCATCGTAATATCCATGTTTGTTGGCCATTGGAGATGGTTGATGACCATATTCACTAATTGGTGACACTCCAAGGATGTTCCATGTCCATTCTTGACTCCCTAAGCTAGAGTAATTAGTACCGCTATTCTCTTGAAAACTTGTAGGCCTCATCATGGGTATCGTGCTGTCCTCCCATTTGGGATTTTCATTTATTCTGGTAAAATTTTGATCGTTGGAGTTGTTAACATCTTCCAAAAACAATGGTGCTGCCAAATGTTGATTGATTTCACTTTCTACAGCTCTAACACCCATGTCCTGATTAAGATACCATTCAGGTCCCCAGTGATCTCTGCCAAAGGTGGGAATCATATACTGATTTTCAGAGGCATTGGAATCGTTTATTACATATTGAGGTTGATTCTTGTTCTTGTCTTTAATATGGTTCGGTTGTTCTTGGTTGTAATCTGCACTCCAGATCTCTGCATGTTTCCAAATTTTGCCAACTTCTGGATCAAAGTAGTAGGATTGACTCTGCATGTGACAATTACCTTCTCCTCTTCGGCATTAATGCCTACTCTGTAGACACCTGATCCAAATTATAGAGTATCTTAAAAAATTATCAATATGAAATCATTTTAGAAACAAAGGAAATGGCTAGCCTACATCTTCTATCTGTACATCTTCCGTTTTGGTTTTTAAATCCAACACCATTCTTACAAGCTTGAGCTTTTGTTGAATCAGTACTCCTCCTTTTACCTGTAGGTCTTTTTGTAACCTCTGATCTAGGATTTTAACTTTTTAGGACTGATACCTCTGGGTAGTTTTGATAATTGGATGTGAGGGGAAGTTGATTCATGCGTACATGTGAATTGAACCCTTCAACCCTTTAAAACCATGTTGGTAAGACGTTCCAACTAATTAACTGACAAGTACATTAAAAGGGGCAGTTTAGTGCATGAGGCTCCCACCTGATGGGGATATGGGGAGACTAGATTTATGCAGCCTTATCCTATAAGCAGAGAGACTGTTTCCAACAAACTAACTGACAAGTAAATTAAAATCAACAAATACTTGCTTCTCTAGGGAAACACTAAATAGTTTCTTTATTGTGAGTTCAAAATTTCCAAGAGTTACTGAATCTCAACGTGCAAAGGCTTCCACAGCCTCAATGCCAGCAAAAAATAGTCTCGCGGGTGGGTTCCTTAATACATAATATAATTACCTTATTGAACAAAATTGTTATGTTTTGTTTTTGAAAAAATAGTTTCAAAGTGTCAAGGGCTTGTCAGAACTCAATTTTCAATACTTACCATTGCTCAAACTTCCTTTTGCAGGCCGTATGATCCATAGTATATATACAGCATGTATGCCCATTATATGACCAGGGAAGTTGATACATAATGCTGCTTAGAGATAACCATAGAAATTGAAAATAGTAAAATTTAAACTTTTACCTTCAATTTTTCGGAGTACTTTCTTTACTTTGTTCATGCATCCTTGACAGTTCATGTGTACTTTGAGAACAACCGTCTGAGCAATCCAAATATACAACTCAGCCAAAATGGAAATTAAATTTAGTGAGAAGTGAAATAAAAAAAATTAAACATGAAGTTTAGAAAGGCGAGTGACAATATGCAGGGACCTCAATCTTTAATAACTCGTTCGCTTGTTGACATTTCCAGCAGTGCTCGAGTCTGACTATAATAATATCAGAAAAGAATGTTTCTTCCCGTTTTCTTCCGTCTTCTGATGTGTTCTTTATTTGGAGTGAACTCCCTTTTGCATTGTGAGTGCTGGATTGGTAAAAGGGAGAAACAGCTCAAATAAGAACCTCAATAGAAATGTACTATGCAGACAAACAAGGTCTGCAATGAGGTTGTTTGAAAGGACAAAAAGGTACAGAAAAAACCAGATGGTTAGGAAATTGTGATTTGACTGGGCTTACTGTCCTTGCCATCTTGTCAGGCAGGGTCCATGTGCCTATCATGCACACAGCGCCAGCTTTCTCTTGATTAGCAATCTGCAGATTCTGCACAATGATCTTGTGACACAGTTGCACGGCTCATAGGTGTAGGATGTGCCAGTATTAGCACATTTGACCCTTCCAAATGTAGAACACGCACCTTCTATGCAAAATAACTATTAACAAAGCAAAAAATAGCAATAAAAAATTTTACCATAGAATTTTTGAAGAAGCTATTAAGCTTCAAGTATCAAAATCCCGATGAAACAAAGCTTGCATCTAGCAGCTTTCGAAAATCTTATATCTGGATTTGGTTTTTTCCTGTTTGCAATGAGAAAAATCTAAACCAAACACGTTCTAAAAAAGCTTAAACCTCATATTAACTGAATTAAGTTTGATAATTTTTTAATTTGTAACCATCGCACTTTTTTTTATAACTAAAAAGGGGCAAAGGCTCGTAAAAAGGAAATTACAAGGAAACCGAAACAATACAGGATATGGACGTCCCAGCTAAATCATCACAAACTAGATGAGTTAGATCACTAGAGGGATTATGAATCACATGAACCCCCATATGTTGCCCCACAGCCCAGTTAGTCAGCCAGTCAGCACACTGATTTCCTTTTCTGAAAGTATGGGTGAATCAAATCTCACTTTACAAATTACCGCACTTTAGCCAACTTGTAACTATTGCACTTTACAAATTACAAAGAAGGGTCTTGTGAGGGTATTGACCAATGAATCCAAAAAAGATAAAGTTCGATTGAAAAACAAAAAATCCAATTTCTCAATATATCAACTACATTGCATTCCCTTATAGTATTTTCTTTTTAATTTTTTCCTAAAAAAAAAGAGAGAGAAAATCTTCACACCCTCTTTTCAACGATATTTTTTCACAAGATCATGCTTATCTTTACTCTATTTCACTTTTTTTTACCTTCTTTCATTTTAATCATGAGAAAGCCAAAGTATTACAGTTGCATGGATTGTACAGAATAGATTCATGCACAATTATAAATATAAAAGGGCAAATTCTAACCTCCTCCTGTAAAATCCGTGATGACCCTTCCCCTTTTTTTACTGGTGATAATAGGTTATCCGATTACAATCTTCATTCTTATTTTTTATTTTTCATTTTTTAAATCTAAAACCCTCGTTCCCAAACACCTCCCTTCTCCCTCTGCCCTCTGCCTCCAACGAAAGCCAAAGGGTTGTAAGGAAGCTGGTAGTGTGGTCGAGAGAGAGACGGAGATGGTGGTTGATGATTTTTCTGCAAATGGGGCAGGATGGTGGTGGCCACGATGACCGAGATTAGCGGGTGGCGACAAGCTGCTAAAAACCTATCTCCTTGAGCTTTGTTAAAGATGAATGGCCACTTATAAATCTGTAAATGAAGCACTCCAGAAATTTTTATGTGGAGAATGCAGGCTCCAGGTTCGAAGGTATGGCCAATGATAGTGATGGTGGCCATGCGGCCACCTATAATGCCATTTCATTTGGAGATTTGTGGATGCAAGCAACACAAGTATCTGCAGCTTGCAAAGCATGATGGCAACTAATGAACAATACTTGAATTATCTAACTTAATGAATTCAATTATTCTAAGTTGTAAGAATCAGGTCCATGGACCATGAAGAAATCCTAAAAATTAATATCATCATATCTCCATGAAACATCGTAAACTGAGAAATGTAATGGAATACCAGAAATGTAAATGTTGATGAAACCCATCATGAGAAGTGAAATAAGGGATTTTATACCACTCAACGAACCAAGGGCTCTAGAATTGGCTCCAGCAAATTCCAGATAGTATCTCTACAACTTAACACAGAGGCGGAGGGACGACAGTAGGAGGGGAGAGATGGCGGAGGTGGACAAGTTTCAAGACCAAAAAACCGGCTTCAACAATTTCCAAGTAAAAAATCTGGAGATTGCTTTTGTATAATAATAAATCTATGGTTCAAAAAGATGGAGAATGGATCCTCCAAGACTTTATGGAAGGATGTTAGAATTTGCCATATAAAAGGTGCAAAAATGCTAAACAGACACACGTTTTAAGACATCATACGGTTACACCGTATGAATATGAACACGATCTTGTGATTTGTCAGAATCTTATCTAGAAGAAATCTTTTTTTAAAAAAATTTAAAAAAAATTTATAAATAATTTTTTTGATTAAGTATGTGTCAATATCTGGTGGATCGGGTACAAATATCTGATGAATTCAGTTCATTATCTGGTGAATGAGTTTTTTTGAGAAATAATTTTTTTGATTAAGTATGTGCAAATATATGGTGAATCCGGTATAAATATATGGTGAATTCAGTTCATTATCTGGTGAATAGGTTTTTTTGAGAAAAAAATTGTGGTTTAAGTATGTGTAAATATATGGTGAATCAGGTATAGATATCTGATGAATTCAGTTCATTATTTGGTGAATATGTTTTTTTTTATAAATAAATTTTGTTGGTTAAGAATGCGTAAATATCTGGTGAATCGGGTACAAATATCTGGTGAATTCAGTTCATTATCTGGTGAATAGGTTCATTATCTGGTGAATATGTTTTTTTTTTAGAAATAAATTGTGGTTAAGTATGTGCAAATATATGGTGAATCAGGTATAAATAAATGGTGAATTCAGTTCATTATCTGGTGAATGTGTTTTTTTTATAAATAAATTTTGTTGGTTAAGTATGTGTAAATATCTGGTGAATCGGGTACAAATATCTAGTGAATTCAATTCATCATCGGGTGAATGAGTTTTTTTGAGAAATAATTTTTTTGGTTAAATATGTGCAAATATTGGTGAATCAGGTATAAATATCTGATGAATTCAGTTCATTATCTAGTAAATAAGTTTTTTTGAGAAATAAATTTTGGTTAAGTATGTACAAATATATGGTGAATCAAGTATAAATATCTGGTGAATTCAATTCATTATTTGATGAATGTGTTTTTTTAAAAATAAAAAATTTATTTTTTTAAAAAAGTCAAAATTAAAAAAAAAAAAAGGTGTTACTAGAGTAGTACTACAATAACAATGTCGCACGTGATATCAATTTTTCCGTCTCTGTTTGGGACGCCTCATAAAAGGTGCAATAAAGTCCAGACCGAGTCTATTAACCACTCCCTCCTCCCAAATAAAAAAGTGTGGACCGAATCTCACAAAAGTGGGGTATACTGATGCCTTGATTTGAAATTTCAAAGTTCAAAGCCCTCCATTTTCTTTTTCAATGAAATTAAAGATACCACGTGCATCTATTTCAATTAATTAAGCATAAAATGTCATCCAAGAAATATATGTCCGTGGAATATTTAGTATAAATAGTCTAGATAGTACTTTTGAAGTAACTTATCTTACTACTACTTTTTTTTTTTTGATAAATATCTTACTACTACTTATACATAGTAATAATTAGCAATTGATGGAGGATATAGCAAAATTCTAATTAATTAATGTGTTTTTGTTAATTGTTAGTCAGCAACCAAGACGGCATTGAAATTTGACAAGTCATAATAATCTAACTGTTTTGAATGGTCGCGGCAATATACAGTTGCAAGAGAGAGATTTTAGGTATTCCCGTTGTAAATATTAATTAATATTCGTAAGAGGATTCGAATGTTATTTAAGGATTGTCCATTTCAATCAATTTTTTTTTCATATACAAGAATGAAAAGCCGAACCCCCAATCACTTATTTAAGAAATCCGAACTCATTATCACTCATACCAATCACATGCAAAAGAGATCGTGAGAAACAAAGAAATAGAACTATCTTTAAAAATGAAAAACCTACTAGGCTAGGATAACCTCAAATGAAACAAATTTCAAACCATGGAAATGGTACTAATGTTTTACTACCTTACTGTTATTAAAGCATATATCATATTTACATCTGCATGAGGTATATCTATATTCACTCACATCTCATATGTTCCACAATGATATTATATTTTGGGGTGTAAAAAAAAGGTAGATTCTAACATGAATTATGTTATTTATGGGTATACCCATATACCATTAAAATCCTTATTTTATTTTATTTTTTTATAGAAAATCTCATTTTCATCCTTATCATCAACATCTCCCCACCCTTCACCACCACCCTTCACACCTCATCCATTGCCATCGCCCCACCGTCTGCCACCACCCACCACCACCACAACGACGGCCACCTCACCAACTCCACCACCCCACCACTATCGCACCCACGACCACCACCCCCGCCTCCCAAATATCTTTGCTTCAGATCCATAAATCTTTGAGATTTGGGATGATGGTGCGCACGTGTAGTTCGACAGGGATGGCTGGGTGGATTCCGTCCACGGTGAGGCAGGTCTGGTGGTCGTTGGTCTGCGTCTAGTTTGGTGAGGCAAGTTGATCTCCTTCGACTGGTTTGGCCTGTGTCTGGTTTGGCAGGGTTCCGCTCGTGAAGCAGAGGCGCACGGTGGCGGTGAATGGTCGCGAAGCGAAGGCACGACGGTGGCGGTGGGTCCCCGCGAAGCGGAGGTGCCCGATGGCCCCAGTGGATGCTCTGCTCTCCGCCTATTTCTGATGTTGATTTACCATCATCTTGCTTGTTTATGTTTATGGGTTTTCTGGGTTTCAATGATGAGGATGGTGGGGTGGCGGAGAGGCGAGGGTGTTTGCAGGTAGGGTGGCAGAGGGGTGGGGGTAGGGATGAAGAGGGCGGAGGCGGCGACGGCTGGTTGGACAACCGACGGGGGGATTTTAGGGTTTTGATGGTAGGGTGGGAGGGGTGAAGGGCAAACTAGTATTTTTCAAAAAAAATTAGTTTTCAAAAATTTTTTGGATCAATAAATCCGAACGCTTCATTAGTTAATTATTATATCTAATGGTTAAAATTTAATCCTGATAACAAAAAATTAGGATATATCAATATACCCATAAATCACCTACTTCATGTTAGAATCCCCCGGGAAAAAAAAAAAAAAACACGTTTCCCTTAATATTTTCTCTTCCGATTCTTCTCCTTGCTCCAAGTTGCTCATAAAGATAAACAAACCAAACAGGCGGCCAGGTCAACCCCGTTAAGGTTTTGTCCATCTCGATGGTCTAATAATAAAGAAGTTTTCAAGAACCCCAAAACGCATGACACCCCGTTCACACGGATTAAGATTATTTATTATCATACCATCTCATCTCTCCACTAGTAATATATATATTATCAAGTATTTTATTTTTTTAATTTTAATTTATATAATAAAATATTATTGATAAAAAAAATTTGATACATTAAAATGAGAAATGAGACATGTGATCTTTATCATGTTACCTGACACGACCGTGACCATGACACAATCCAATACGTACTTATACACATAACATAGAATTGCGTGACAGCTAACCTTCTTGTGGAAAAGTCCTTGAGCTTTCAAACTTGTGCACACTTGTTTTTTAACTTTCTTTCAAGGCCTTCTTGCCTTTGCAAACTTCTTTGTTTCAAATTGGAAACTTCAACTTGCAGCTGCTCCTCTGCTGGTTACACTGAAAAAAGGAGACAAGAGAGGGTTCTGTGTACTGTGTTCATGGGTTGCTGCTTTAGTGCAAAGATCAAAGCTGAAAGCCCTCCCCGCAATGGTAACTTTTTTATTCTATTTAAACCCCCTCATCTATTCCTTTTTACTTGGTCAGCTTGTTTCTAAGCTCTATTTCCTCAATTTGGAGATAGTTTGGATTGGAGTTATTGAATTCTGCAACTTGTGTACTTTTGGTTAATAAAATTTGGCTGCTTGATTAATAAAGGAAGGGGAAAAAGGGATTTTGCTTTACTGTCTATGTTTAATGTATGATTCACAAGTTACAACTAAAAAAAGGACTTTTTTTGAATGATGAATATTATATGTGATGAGTTATGTAGTATTTGAGAAATTCTAGCATGCTTCTGGAGCAGCAATTAATGCAAGGAAGATTTCTGCAACTTACATAGTAAGTAGAAATGGATAGCAAATGGAACATGGAACCATATTATTGGTTTGGACTTTGGAGCAAAAACAAATGTGAAGGTGTAAGTTGTTTTGAAAACTTGAAAGATCCATTCTTCCTATGATGATTTTCCCTCTATCTTCAACTCAATCATGCTTTGTTTAATTGTTAAGAATAAATCTAGGATATGAACCAAACGTTAAGAATCAGGTCCTTCAAACCCATGCAATGCAAAGGGAACCTTAATATGTGTGTTTTTGAGCTAATGTCTCACATTACCATACCATCTGGCATATGGGTTGCTTATGTTATGTAGTTTCCACTTTAAAATTTTGGGCCTTTTCATGCTCTTTTTACAACCAAACAATGTACCATATGATTGGCAGAAAGATTGTTACCCTCCCAGACTCCCTATGCACCAAGACCTAGGTCTTTTCAATGAAGCATAAAGCTGAGTTTGTAATTAGAGTGCTTATATATGGCCTGAAAAGTGGATACATTTTTTATTTTGACATATGCAGGTTTGAATTCAAAGGATGGTAGCAGAGGGGAGGATGGTTTAAGCAGCAAGGTGTCCACTACCTCTGTGCTTCTAAATCCTCGGACAGAGGGTGAGATCTTAATGCAGTCCAGCAATTTGAAGTGCTTCACATTCATTGAGCTAAGAACTGCCACAAGGAACTTTCGTCCGGATAGTGTGGTGGGTGAAGGTGGTTTTGGTTGCGTATTCAAGGGGTGGATCGATGAGCAGACACTTGCCCCTGCAAAACCAGGGACTGGACTTGTCATTGCAGTGAAGAGGCTTAACCAAGAAAGCTCCCAAGGACACAGTGAATGGTTGGTGAGTGTCACTTTCACTTAACAGGGCCTTTTGAACATTGGAACTTTGCTCAAAGCTTGAAAATGTCAAATTAGTTTAAAGACGTGTCCTTGGGAATATTGGTTTGGATAAGAGTTCAACTTTGATGCACGATTAATGTAAAAAAGTCTTCCAATTATGTAATATCTTTTACAAAATTGATGATATTCTAGATTTTATTTTTATGATGATGCAAGTCATGTGACTAATTAGCCGCCTTCTATAGACAGAAATCAACTACCTGGGGCAGCTGCATCATCCTAATCTTGTAAAACTGATTGGTTACTGCTTAGAGGATGACCACCAGATTTTGGTATATGAATTTGTGGCCAAGGGCAGTTTGGATAATCATTTGTTTAGGAGTAAGTTATTTCTTTTCCTTCTAGTATTGCCATTCTTTCAAGTTTCTTTATGAGTTGACTTTATTTAGTAGATAGTACCTTAAACACCTTAAAATCTCATCTATCTAATGTTTATGGAATAGGGGCTTCTTACTTTCAACCACTTTCTTGGAACATCCGTATGAAGATCGCTCTTGAAGCTGCTAAGGGTCTTGCATTTCTTCACAGTGATGAAGTAGATGTAATATATAGAGACTTCAAAACTTCTAATGTCTTGCTTGATTCAGTAAGTGAATCACATTGATGTTACAAGCTTAGAGATAGAAATTATTAGTTAGATTGGCTTTCTAACATTCCCTTTTTGTTGATGACAGAATTATCATGCTAAACTTTCTGATTTTGGGTTGGCAAAGAATGGACCAGAAGGTGATAAGAGCCATGTCTCTACAAGGATAATGGGCACCTATGGCTACGCAGCTCCCGAGTATTTAGCCACAGGTATTTCAATCTCTTTTTCAAACCAGTGTTAGCAAGTTCTTGTTGCACAACACTTAACATTTCATCCTATGATCATGCCTTGCATTTAGTGGATGAGCATTTGGACCTGGATGTTGTATGCAGAAACCTGAATAATGTGTAACCAAAATCTTGCTTGCACTGGCAGTTCCAATGTTGAAACCACTAGGAAATTGTTCTCCAATATACACTCCTTAAATTTGTTCAACATCTCATTTAGTTCTTTCCACATCCCTCCTTAGGTGTGGTCTGCCACATCATTACTTAGGCACTCAAATTATATTTGGTGTACATAAAAACAGTTTTAAAGATTATTTTATTTTTAACATGGTCTCCATAAATTTACATATGTCAAATAATGATTTGTGTGACTGTTAAACAATACCTAACTAAGAATTACTTTTCAACACAAGTCCAAAAAGTAACTTTAGAACCTTCCATTTTGAGTAAATTACTTACAATTCCCCTCCCTAACTACACTGTGCTGCTTCTCCTCAGTCCCCACCTCAGGAAGTCTCCAAGTGAGTAATCATTACTGCATCTAACAACAACAGAGAATCAGAAATAACCAATATTTTCACTCCTGATTGTTGGAAAAAATTCCACGGACCACATGCCAAGGGTCGAAGATGGGAACACATACAAAACACATCACAAAGAAAGTAATAGAACACATGTGAACTTGATTCGGCACCTCTTGCCTACATTCATCGAAACGGTTCAACAAAATGTTCATTATCTCAAACAAGATTACATGTTTTATAGAAACTTGAAAACCGACTCGAGTTGTGTATCATCATACAAACCTGAGTATCCCACTAAAGAGTTACAAGGAATAGTAAACACTCACTCACAAGAGACGCTCTCACTACAAGTGATCACCCACACTCGCTCACTTCTCTTGGACTTGGAAGCTTCAACTCTTCACAAGATCCCCTTTATATAGCGGAGGGAAAGTGACTTCTTTCAAGAAGGGATTTACATATTAATCATTTCTCACATTTACAAAGCCATTGAAAAATGTTACTCCTTCTTTCAAGAATGAATTTAGACTTCCCAAGATTCAAACATTGAATTCCACTAACATACCAAATTTACTATGCATCAGAATCACCTACTTGAATTAATCTTTGAAAATTTGAATTGTTTTCCCGAACACTGATAATATTTTCCCATTGTCTTTTTTGTGAAGGTCACTTAACAAAAAAGAGTGATGTATACAGTTTTGGAGTTGTTATCTTGGAAATTATGTCAGGCAAACGTGCAGTGGATAAAAACAGGCCATCAGGGGAACATAATTTAGTTGAATGGGCCAAGCCATTCCTCACTAGCAAACGCAAGATCATCCAAATTATGGATGCACGTATTGAAGGCCAATACTCATTGCATGAAGCAATGGAAGTAGCACACCTTGCAATTCGGTGCCTATCAACAGAATCCAAATTCAGACCAAACATGGATGAGGTGGTGAGATCATTGGAACAACTTCAGGATTCTAAAGACAAAGGTGGAGTGGGAAGCTCTAGAGTTCAAACCAGTGGCCATAGCTCAAACAGCAATGGTTCAAAACAACATAGAACAAGATTCAATGGAGAAGGTACTGCTACTCCAACACCATCTGCTTCTCCTATTCATACGTAGAAAAAGAGGAAATGCATGGGACACAATACATATATCTCAGTTTTTCCATTGTTTTGAAGATATATATAGATGGCACTCTGTATAGCATGAGGTGAAGCATGTCTTGATGTAAAGATTTTGATTACTTAATGTTAGTAATAAAATAAAAATTATTTCTTTTATTCCTGTATTTCTCTCTCATCAAGATTAACATCATTCTAACAAGATTTGTGACAAAATCTGAATGAGAATTGTGTCAAGAAACTTTGTAGTACATTATTAATCGTGTTCTATTTCTGCAAATGATAAATTTTGTTGGGGGATATTTAGGGTCTTTTTATTTTCTATTTTCATTAATAATTATAAAAATGTCATCCAAAATGATATTTTTGCAATTATTAATTATTAACAAAACCGAAAATAAAAATTGAAAACGTTTTTCAAATCAGATCAACACTATACTTGCATGTTATTGATATTCAATACTACTAAGAGTAGTATAAGCTAAAACTATTTTAGAGTTGCTCGCTTACATTTCACATTCAAGTAGTTATTTTTTTTTTTTTTAATAGACCAAAGACTCCAAACAAAATACTAGGTAACTCTGTCAAAGAGTGTACCAAAAAAATTCTGGAATGAAAGCAATAGTGAGGAACGGAGGAACCTAATCTAAGATCTACACTCCCCATTGAATTGAGTGACCATTTTTAGTCGATATATCTCACAAGAAAGACTCATTTAAAGGGGGCAAAACTCTTCAAACGTGTATTTTTTCATACACAAGACTCAAATCTTACTTAAGGAGAACCAAGTTCCTTACCTAATGCTCCATCTGATCTAATTCCAAGTGTTAACCTCTTCTTCAAATTTTTAAAAAGTGTCTCTTTTTCTTTAAGACGGTTAGTATAACCAAATATTAAATTTAAGTAATCAACAATCCACCTATAATTAACCAAGGATTTGTGGTAGGAATTGTGAATGTGATTAAGGACGTATTTGGATACAATTTATTAAGTATTTGTTTAATAAGTTTTTTTTGAAATAAACTAAAAAAACTTATTTTTGTAAGTTTCCCTTATAAGCTTATTGAAATAAACTAAAAAGAGAATATATAAAGATTATAAATTATTTTCATAAGTTATTTTCATAAATTCGAATTTATTATTAATTAAGAATATAAGTTTGATATTTAACGAACATGATGTGAGGTAATATGTATAAAGTGCTATTCCGCATTAATTTATCTGCTAGTGCTAATACGCCATGCTTCAAACAGTGATTTTTCACTGCAAGTGTTTCTAAGTAAAGACTGAGGATAAAACATATATAGAAGCCTAGAAGGCACCGCTTGTCCCTTCCTTTTGTGCTCTATGCCTCCATGTAAGCTAGCTAGCACTTAATTGACAGAAATTGGCATTTTATTTTGTTTGAAGATATTAGTGATAGATATAGAACACGTGCTCTAATGTTAGATAGCACTGTATTCTGTTGAATTCTGTTAGCAGCTAGCTAAGAGGTGGTTATTCTGTTACAACCACACTCTGCATATCACAATCGGTATATATACTCCTGTTGACACTACACAATTCAAGAAATGAAATTCAGATTCTCAGTTTTCATCTTCTTCTATTTTCTCTCAATTCTCACTTTGTAATATGATATCAGAGAGCTTCTCGATCCTGTATCCATGGCTTCCCAAAGCCCTTTCTCAAATCCTAGCAATTTTACACACCCTATCTCCATAAAACTTGATGAAATTCCTCTTCCCATCAAAGACCTCCCATGCATCTAAGGCCACCACCATCACAATATCCTGACAATGTTCCACCAAGACCTCAACATGCTCATGCCTTGCTCACTAATACAGATCCTATGTTCAGTAATCAGCAATGGTACCCAGACTCGGGTGCAACCCACCATGTGACCCCGGATCCAGTCAACATGTCAGATTCTTCATCTATGCAAGGCTCAGAGCAAGTTTACATGGGTAACAGTCAAGGTTTGTCTATCAGTTCAGTTGGTTCCATGTGTTTTTCCTCACCTTTGCAACCTCACACCACTCTCACCCTTTTCTAATTTGCTCTTAGTCCCTTCAATTACTAAAAATCTCATGAGTGTAAGTAAATTTGCTAAAGACAACAATGTTTTGTTTGAATTTCACCCAACCTTTTGCCTTGTGAAATCTCAGAATTCCTCTAAAGTTTTGCTGTGAGGAAAAGTGGGTGCAGATGGTCTCTACAGCTTTGATTCCCTTCCTCCTTCCTTAGGTGTATCTTCTTCTCATTCCATTTGTAACAATAAAGTTGAGAATAATGTAGCTCAATGTAATTCAGTTTCTGTTCTTCTTAATTCTTGTACTCAGTCTCATTGTAATCAAATATCTTGTAACAATTGTACTCCCTCTGTTGATGAAATAAAATCTTCAGTTAACAATTCTTCAGTTGTTTTGTCTTCTTATGGTTTATGGCACTACCGATTGGGGCATCCTCACCATGAGGTCTTCAAATTAGCTTTACAAACTAATCACATAAGTCTTCCTCACAAGTCAGCTACTGACTTTTGTGCAGCTTGCTGCATGGGCAAGGCACATCGCCTCCATGCCCCTTCTTCTACTAGTTTGTATCACACACCATTTGAAGTTGTAGTGTGTGATCTTTGGGGCCCTGCTCCCATTCAATCCTCATGTGGATACAAATATTTTATCACCTGTGTGGATGCTAGCACACAGTTCACCTAGGTTTTTCCTCTCAAACTCAAGTCTGACACTTTAACTCAATTTATTCATTTTAAGTCCATGGTAGAATTGCAATTTTCCACCAAAATAAAATATGTGCAGAGTGATTGGGGTGGTGAATTCCGCCCTTTCACCAAATTCGAGTGAGTTGGATATTGTTCATCGCCTAACCTGCCCCCACACCCATCATCAAAATGGGTTGGTTGAGCGTAGACACCAACACATTGTTGAGACCGATCTAACACTTCTAGCTCATGCTGGTATTCCCTTCAAATTCTGGGACCATGCATTCATTTCTGCCACATATATCATTAACAGACTACCCTCATCCACACTCAACATGCAATCTCCTTACTCTCTTCTTCTAAACAAATCACTTGACTATAAGTTCCTCAAAGTGTTTGGGTGTGTGTGTTTTCCTTTTCTTAGACCTTATCAGTCAAATAAGCTCTCTTTTAGGTCTCAGGAGTGTGTATTTTTGGGCTACTCTCTATCTCACAAGGGGTACGAGTGCTTAAGCCCTGATGGTCGTATCTTTATTTCTAAAGATGTTCTGTTCGACGAGTCTAGATTCCCTTATAACACCCTATTTCCTTCATCATCTATTGGTTTCTCTTCTCTTCCCTCCATACCATCTCCTTATATCCCCTTTGTTCCTCCACTCTTGTCATCTTTTCCTCACCTATCTGCACCTACTTCTCCTCTCCCGGATCCTGGTTTATCACCATACTCACCTCATCTCTCACCTCACCAATCTCCTTCCACTCACCAAACCTTGCAACCCACCACATCTAGTTCTGAAACTATAGCTTCCACTTCCACTCCACTACCTGAACACTCATCTCCCAACCCTTCTCCTATCTCTAGTACTTCATCTTCTTCTCACCTAACACCCTTAGTCCATCCCCTTAACTGCCACCCTATGCAAACCCGAGCCAAGTCAGGCATTGTTCTTCCTCGTATTCATCCCACACTTTTACTCACACACATGGAACCTACTACTGTTAAACAAGCCTTGGTTGCTCCTCATTGGCTTGCAGCCATGAAAGATGAATATTCTGTACTATTGAAAAACAACACTTGGACACTTGTTGCTCCTCCTCCTAACCGGGTTCCCATTGGGTGCAAATGGGCGGTCCGAGTTAAGGAGAATTCCGGTGGAACAATCAACAAATACAAAGCCCGTCTTGTGGCTAAGGGCTTCCACCAACAGGCTGGCTGTGATTTTAATGAGACTTTTTCCCCAGTAGTAAAGCCTACAATTGTGCGAACTATTCTTACACTTGTTGTCACAAACAGGTGGCCTATTCGCCAACTCGATGTGAATAGTGCCTTCCTTAATGGGCTGCTCCATGAGGAAGTTTACATGGTTCAACCACCGGGCTTTGAAGTGAATGATAAGTCCTTAGTGTACAAGTTGAACAAAGCTCTTTACGGGTTAAAGCAAGCACCACGTGCTTGGTTCGAACGTCTCAAAAAAGCTCTAGTAAAACGTGGGTTTCAGTCAAGCAAGTGTAACCCCTCACTGTTCTTGTTTCAGCACCAGGGTATTCAAATTATATTCCTAGTTTATGTTGATGACATTCTTGTCACAGGGAATTCCACTCCTCACATCCAGACCTTGATTGACCAATTGAATGGTGAATTTGCACTTAAACAACTTGGTTCACTGGACTATTTTCTTGGAATTGAGGTATCACACCTTCCTAATGACTCATTGTTATTATCTCAGTCAAAGTATATTCATGACCTGTTGGCAAAAGTTCATATGGAATCTGCAAAATCTATTGCTACTCCTATGGTTTCTAATGCTATACTATCTAAAGAGGGCTCTAACTATGTTGATGATCCATCACTCTATCGGTCTATTGTTGGAGCCATGGGGTATGCAACTCTAACAAGGCCCAAAATATCTTATTCTGTCAATAAAGTCTGCCAATTCCTTTCGCAACCCCTAGAGGAGCATTGGAAAGCTGTCAAAAGGATATTGAAGTGCCTAAAAGGCACCATTGGTCATGGACTCCTACTCCAGCCTGCTGCCCTGCACCAACCCCTTTCACTTACAAGGTTTTGTGATGCTGATTGGGCATCCGGCCTAGATGATCGCAGGTCCACCTTCAGAGTGTTTTTCTTGGGCCCAATATCATCTCTTGGTGGTCCAAGAAACAAACACCGGTGGCCCGTTCAAGTGTAGAGGTCGAATACCGAAGCTTGCAAATCTCTCTGCTGAAATGCTTTGGGTACAGTCCTTGCTTACTGAGTTGCAGAGCCCCTTCAAGACACTCAGAATCCTATGTGACAATCTAAGTACTGTGTCCCTTGTACATAATCCAGTGCTGCACTCACGCACTAAACACATGGAGTTGGATATCTTTTTCGTTCGGGAAAAGGTCCTCAACAAGAGCCTTATAGTTTCACATGTGACAGCTCAAGACCAATGGGCTGATGTGCTCACTAAGCCTCTGTCAGGCCAGCCAACCCAGACTTGTAAGGGGGAATATTAGTGATAGATACAGAGCACATGCTCTAATGTTAGATAGGACTGTATTCTGTTGAATTCTGTTAGTAGCTAGCTAGGAGGTGGTTATTCTGTTACAACCACACTCTGCATATTAGGATATTACAATCAGTATATATACTTGTAACGCCCCGATTTTTTGATTACTCTATAATCTGTACTTATGCATGTCTGAGAATAATTAATATTCTAATTTTTGAGTAAATTATTTTAATGAATCTAAATTATTTTCATAATGTATTTTATGGTAGAAAACTACTATAAAATTTCCGGTAGAAAATTCAGATGATTCTGGTTTGAGTTTTCACTGTCAGTTAAGTAGTACTGACCCGAAAAATGAATTTCGATTAGTGAAATAAAATTTTTATTTTTCCAACCCAATTTTAATCATTTCCATGATTTTAAAAAATTTCTTTCACTATAAAAAATTTTTGAATGGAAAATTTACGAAATAAAATACGATCGATTTTCAATGACGGGAACAAATGGGAACCGGAACGAACCAATTTACCAAACTCAGATTTTATGCAGATTTTGAAGAGACTTGATTGAGGTAAATAGTGACTATATTCACTATTTACACATCATTTCTTACACAAATGATTATTTTTCTCCACTTTTACAAGAAAACATCATTTTCATCATTTTCACTCACTTCATACTTTCACCATAACATACTTACAAGCTTTGAAAGCTCTTCTTGTTCTTGGAGAAACCAAGCTCTTGCTCATCATTCTCATCATCATCAACATCAATCAAGGGTATAAACATTCTACTCTATTCTTTGATCTTTTCAAAAACCTAACTTTTATTTACATGCATGTGAATGATTTTGTGTTTCAAGTGATTTTCTTATGATGCATGTCCCTAAAACCAATTTATTTGAGCTTAACCTTACCTTTGTCATCATCTACTACTCTTGCATGTCACAAAACTACTTTCCAAGGCCAATTTTGATGTGGTGGCCGAAACCCGGGGGGGGCTTTATTCAAAATCCTCACATGCATGTTAATGATTCATGTTGCAAGTGATTTTCTTTTGAATGCATGTTGGGGGGGGGGGGCTTTATTCAAAATCCTCACATGCATGTTAATGATTCACGTTGCAAGTGATTTTCTTTTGAATGCATGTTCATCAAAACTAATTTATATAAACTCTTCATCATCTTTACTTTCAACTTCTACACTTGCATGTTATAAAAATGTTCTCCAAGACCTATTTTTTTATATGGCCGAAAAACACATGAAGAGGAAAGTTAGTGTTTTGTTAAGATTTCTACATGCATGTCCTTAAAAATCCTAATGTATGTGATTTCTAAGCTTGTGAGTTTCATCCAAAAATTTAAGTTTTTATTTCTATTAGTATTGATAGGGCCGAAAACCCTAAGTGGTACCAAGTTGGTGTTTTTAGTTCAAAACTTACATGCATGGCTTAAAAACCTTTAATTGATGCTAAATGAGTTCATGAGCAACATGAAATTTTAATTCTATATTAACTTACTGTGAGCAAACTCAAATTTTTAGAGTTGAAAAGATTTTGGTTTTTATTTTGTTTAGAAGAAATTTGATTGAAAATCACTATTTTATTTGCATGGATGTGTTTATGAAATTGGAAATCAAAATTTTTGCCTAACTATGTGTGTAGGCTGAAAACTAATATTTATAGTTAAGAAAGTTTAGTTTTAAAATTTTTAGAAAGTTGTATGTTTCAAAATTCACATTTTGAGTACATGCAAGTAAGTGAAGTGTTGAAAAACAAATTTATAGTATTTATTTTTTCAGGCCGAAACCTATTTTATATAGTGTGGAGGAATTGAAAATTTTATTTTTTGAAGCTTTAAGACTTGATTTTATTCCTATAATGCTTAAGGATCATTGATCCAAAAGCTTGTGGAAATTTAAAGTTTAAAACCTCAATTTTTCTAGCAAGGCCGAGACATGCATAAGAGATTTAGGGTGATTTTATAAAATTTTAACTTATTTAAATACGTGGTTTTGTTTAGATTCACAATTGTGATCGGAGTCCGAGTCCGAGTCCGTTCTCTTGAAACTGCAAGATAACTGCACTCCTTTTTCACTTCGCTTCAAGGTAAGGGGAGAAAGCCTAAGGGATAATTATGTTATGATGACTATATGTCTTGTATGCTTGTTTGATGTGTTTGATTGTTATGGTTCTTGTTGTGACTGATTTGGTTGGATTTTTTAGTTCATGTTGTGATTGACGATGTACTTGATGCTTATATGCCTTAATTGATGATTTATGAATATATACATGATGCTTATATATATATATATATATATATATATATATATATATATATATATATATATGTTGAAGTTGTGTTGTGACTGTTTCATGGAAGCCTAACCACTGGTTAGAGCTCAAACAATGAAGATAAAAGCTTTAAGAAAATATTGACAAAGAGAATCATAAATAAATGTTTCTTTTAACAAGGTTTTGATAAAAAGGAAAGTTAAGAAAATTTTGATGATTGGTGAAAACTTTAGAAAAATCAAATTAATTTTTTTTATAAGGAAAGTTCAATTAAAAAAAATAAAATGATTTTATACAAAAAGAAAAATTAATTTCTTTGAAAATGTTTGAAGAAAATCAAAGTTTATTTTGGAACTTGAAAGGAATTTATTTGAAAATTTTTAAGTGTTTTAGGAAAAAGAAGATTTGAAAATAAAATGGTTTTATGGAAATAGAAATGGATTTTCCAAAAACTTAAAGTTTTAAAACAAAAGGATTTCAAAAGAAAAGTTTGTGTTTGCGAGATTTAATTTGTTCAAAAAGAAAATGTCCGATAACTTGGATAAGTTACGGAAACTTTCGGTTTTGTATTTGTTTTACACTGAACAAAAAATAAGACGAAAAGTGAACCTTGTAACCGAGACGTCGGGATACTAGAGTTATGGCACGTGGATCCATGATCCGTATCACAACACTGTGGATTGTGTGTCCTATATATGATATTGTGGAATGTGTGTCTTATACAAGTTGTTGTGGACTGTGTATCCTATATATGTTGCTGTGGACTGTGTGTCCTAGATGCGTTGTTGTGGGCTATGTGTCCTACAAACGTTGTGATAAACATGAGAAAATGGAGTAAAAAGGGTAAAGACTGTTTTTCTACTACCACAAAGTTATGGGCTAGTGTATAGGTCTAGGACTGTTGTGATTGGACACTCGGACCTTAATGTACTGTGTTGATATTAAAAGCTTTAAGACATTTAAAAGTCACGGGAGGTCGTGAGCTTTGAGCCTCAATAAGGAAAGAATGAAGCACAAAGAAAAGCCGCGAAAATAAAAGATTTTACATGCATTAATGTTTTTGGCAGACGTGCCGATTAATCCAGATATATTGACAAACGAGGTATTCGAGACGGTGTTATTCCGAATATCTTGGTAGATGTACGGGGTATTCGAGACAGTGTTATTCCGGATATCTTGGTGCACGAGGTATTGAGATGGTGCGCCTTTGTGGCAATTTGAGCCCGTGTGGCAATTAAGCTTGATCAGCTCACTGTTTTTCAAAAAACTGCATGGTGAAGGGATCTCTGGAGATTAGGATAGAATGATGAAATATAGAAGTGTCATGTTTTCAAAAACGACGACGATTGGTGATTGATGTGATTATTTTGTGAGAAATTATATGTTGAACATGAATATTTGCATATACTTGCTGCTTTGTGTTTGGGCATTTAGTCGTCATAATTCATCCATATATTGGTATCTCACCCTTACATTTTTGTTGTTTTCATTTTCTTGTTATATGTATATGTGTTGTATACTTGAGAATAGATGGATCCATCAATGATACAGTTAGTACACACCCGGTCTCGGGTTCTACTATTTGAGAACGGAGATGATCCTGCTGCGTGGACTTTTGCTCCAGGGTCTTCGCGCGTAGTTACTTGTACGAGACCCGTATGTACCGTAGAGGGTTCAGAGGAAGCATTTATGAGACGAGTTCATACTGTTGAGACTGTTCATATCCGACTGCCACCTATGGAGCTTTATCTGCAGCATCTGGCCAACCTGGGCCTCTTGGATATTGATATTCCTCAAGTACAGCCTCAACCGGAAGAAGCTCCAGCTTCCCCGATCGAGGAGGATCCAGAGGAGTTGGTGGAGGAGGACCCCATGGAGCTGATGGAGGAGGAGCCTCTGTTTCAACCTATTGTAGATGACGATGATGTCAATGCTCCCGACGAGGGAGTAGAGATGGAGGTGGTTGCACCAGCTACACCTCTTAGGGATGGGGATGACTACCATGGTCTCCCTAATGGGCATCTTTAGTTTCGGCCAGCTCTTAGTAAGTCTTTGTTTTGGGGTAGTTTGATATGAATCGTGTATTTTGAAAACTGATGTTTAGTTATGACTTTTAACCTTAACTTTAACTTCAACTTAGTAATCATGTAGTGGATCTTATGAATTATCACTCTGTAAATTTCTGTCATGAAGCCTGACTATGTAAAGGCTTAAGTATTAATGAACTTGTTATGCTTTCAGAATTTTGTCTTTACTTTGTGCATGATGGTATGTATTAAATTGTTTAAGTAAGTAAACATCATTATTAGAAAATAGTTTTTTTTTTTAAATCCTAAGTTTTCCGAAAGTAAATCGACAACTCGTTAAAAGTGATTAATTAATGTAATTAATGTGATACTCAGGTTAAGGGAGTCACAATACTCCTGTTGACACTATACACAATTCAAGAAATGAAATTCAGATTCTCAGTTTTCATCTTCTTCTATTTTCTCTCAACTCTCACTTTGTAATAGAAGAAAATAAGTTTTTTTTAATATAGATTTTGAAGAAAATAAGTTACCTTAACTCAATAGCTTGGATGGGATGGTATAGGTCTCTTATAGCTTAATTAATGGTCTCGAGTTCGAATCAAAGTCCCATGAGCAATAGCATTAAAACTCTTGAGGAAGAGCTTTGTCACCCTTATGATCCTATCGAGCTTGATGAATTAATCTCCACAGATGCACGCGAGATACCCTGAGAAACAAAAAACATAAGTTACGTCCAAAAGCTTCACATACTCTTGTGGTACACCAAAATGAGAAGGCAAATCCTCATGTGTATTTTTAAAGGCTATTCCATGTTTGCATAGCTTAATTCTCCAATACTCCACTGCACTCTCACCCCTGCCTTCTTACCATATAATGCTTGGCTCTCATTTCATTATAGCCAAATTCAACTAGAAAACGACCCTGCCAACTAGGCATTCTAACAAGTAACAATATTAGGCAAATGATAAACATTATGAAGGTAGCGTTTAATATTCATGTATGTTGCATGCAACGTGAGGTAAAATAATAACAAGTCCTAATCTAGAACCATTTCTCCTTAATTTGATGACAATTCGATCAAACTGGGTCAGAATCGAACTCCACTAGGGATATTCATGCCCCTTTTGAACGAAAATTATAGATTTGACAGTTGAATAATAAGATTCAGAGAAGACCAATTTAGAACCTTCGTTTTTTTAATCTTTGTTTGCGTGTCATGAACCTACAAGTTGAGATGTGAGAAAAATGAGCTACGCTTAAGACTTAGTCTTGGCTTTTACCCTTTTTTCCAGGAGGGAATAATCTCGAGTTGCCTCTAAATGCAAAGGGTAAAAGCAATGACATTATAATAATCTCAAATTTCACCTTTAGTTATGTTAATGCTTAATACCAACTTAACTTTATTTAATTTTTTTTTTTTTTTTTACATATGACAAGTATTTATCACGTGATATGACTAATGTCAATTATCAATTATTTACCAAGGTAGGTAGCAGCCCCATTGAAGGTTTACAGAATCCTTCACAACTTTACTAGTGGCAATTGACAATAGTTTATTTTGGTTTTGGAAATGGGATGCCCGTGATTGAGGTGGTCGTGTAGTTGACTGGGTGTTAACCAGTCTTCATTCTTTGGATTTTGATCAATGCAAGTTGCTATAGTCTTTATCTTATTCCCACAACTCATGCTGCGTCCTCTATATAAACCAGGTACCCCTTCCAACGTTAAAACAAGACACTTCCTAGTTTTTATACATACATCGTAAGGATTTTGCTGAATTATTATAATCTTCAGAGACAAAGACACAACACACATCTTTTAGACGGAGAAAGAGATGGCAATTGGGATCATGGAGGTGCAACTTGTGAAAGCAAAAGGGTTATATAACACTGATTTCTTTGGTATATATTGCCTCATTTTGTATTCAATTGTGTTTTTACCTTCCTTATGATGTGCTTGAGCTTCCATCAAACATATCAAATATCTTTTTACATTGGCTCGATGGACCGGATTTGGATTCCCTGCAATCACTTATACTATGATTTAAACAAAAACCGTGTATGATTTTCAAAAATATATATAGTGACTATAGGATACAATGATTGCAAGGAATATTGGTCATGTGGATTTAGATTTCTTACTGTCACCTATACTATGGTTTAAACGAAACCGGTTTCCAGGCCATACGTGGTGTGGGATTCTTTTTTCTTTGCATTATTAGTGTTCTTATTTGTTTCAAAATTCAAATGATATAGTTAAGAAATTCTTATTAGTATTTAAGTTGCTACATCCGTTTCCCAATTCTAACAAGGCTCATTATCTTCGTATTTTCTCTTTTGTTGGTAGATGATATGGACCTTTATGTTCTGATACAATACAAAGGCCAAGAGCAGAGGAGCAGTGTCGCTAAGGGTTAGTTCCATGCCATATTCAACCTGACATTCAAATCATGAATGAAATACTTTGTAGTTACCTCTTCTTTTTGGCTTTAAATTACAATAAAGCTATATATAAATTTTAGAGACATTACACATTATTGATGTAAATGATTCCTTAATCTAAGTTTTTTATTCGACTCTCTTTCAAAAAAAGAGTTTTTTTTTCAACTCTGTTAAAATGACTTGAGAAAATCTTGACTGAAAGCTACTTGTGAAGACAGTAACTTCTGAAATATGTATTTTGATGAGAATCAACAGAACATAATAATTCAGGATAGTGAACATTTATTAACATCTTGTAACCGTTTTCAAGCCAAAATAAAAAATGATTGCTTGATTTCTTAAAAATTACTTCATTTAATTAGACATTGCATACGGCTTTTAATAGCGCACACTCTAATGGTGCATGCAATTCACAGGGCAAGGCAGAAATCCAGTATGGAATGAGAAATTTGTGTTCAAGGTAGAATATCCTGCACCAAGGGACCAATACAAGGTCATCCTCAAAATCATGGACAAGGACTTGTTATCTTCAGATGACTTTGTTGGCCAAACCATGTAAGCATTCAATAGCTTCAATATAGTGAAATATAACATGTCACCAAGAGATTAGAGATAGGTTCACAATAGCAAATTAGCAATTGTCATTTATACAAGTAAATCTCACCTTTGTTATTTTATTCTTGTTCATGATTAGAGAAAATATTTTTTTTCTTTATGTAGAATCTATGTAGAAGATTTATTGGCCACAGGGGCAGAGTATGGGGCAGTTGAGCTGAAACCTCTAAAGTATAGAGTGGTTCGTGCGGACCAGTCTTATTGCGGCGAAATCGATGTTGGCATAACTTTTACTCAAGAGGTAACCATTTTTTAGGTTCTCCTCCTATCTCATTGTTCTGTACCACATTATATTTCAACTAATATTATATTGCCACATCATTTAAAATTTAATGTAATGTTAAGAAAGTAAAATATGTAGCAATATGATATTGGTTGGAACATAGTATAATACTGGAATATGAGACAGGAGATTTCTATCCATGTTCCCAATGCTACTAATGATGCAAATAGTTGAAAAGAAAGCTTACTTTAAATGCATTTACAAATGGCATGCTAGTTAGTATGACACACCTACAATAACTAATTGATCATGCTAACCATTATCCCAATGGCATTGGTTAAGGAAACCAAAAAAAGAAAAAATTCATTGAAAAACTAGGTTTATCATACTTCAAAATACAAAATATACCAAGTCCCAATGAAAACCTAGTTAAAAAATGTAATGAGAGGTAAAGAATGATATATTTGATCTGATGATTACAGTGTACATATATAGCAAATGCTAGCAATACATGATCCTATCATTAAAGCTAGCATTAAGATACTACAAGAAAATAAGGCAACAAATAATGCTGACAGCCATTGATTGGTAATTATACTAATTACAATGATTGACAGTGTCAAGGCAAATCATTGGATCCACACATTAAGGGATCTTGTCTCTAATTAACCTTCTCTTTTTAGATCCTTAACCAATGCCGTTAGGGTACTGATTAATTAGCATTCTCCTACTAATTTTAAGGCACACTATATGGTAATGGAATATGTTACCTGTTTGGTTGATGTTGCTCTTTGTGGGAATTCATGCACAGGTGGAGGGAGGATTTTGTTGAAGAGATAGGAGGATGGAAGGACGGTAACTAACAACATCTGCAATAGCAGTTAGGAAGCATGTGAAAACCAAGTGTGATTCAGATGTAGGTTTTGGAACTATCATTCATTATGTAACAAAGTTTCATCAGTTTTATCTTCCTTTAATCCTTTTAGCAAATAGAAGCAATATACATTTATTTAATTTTTTACCCTCAAGTTAGTATGTATTTTCCCTCTACTTTATTCTTTTGATGATTAGTCTCATTGTCTCAACCTTTGACTTCCTCAACATCAAGAGAGTTGATAAAACTTGTATTGCGCTTATATGCCAAAATAAAATGACACGTATAATTAATTTATTTATCATAGTCGCGTAATAAAAGTGACCTAAGTCAAGTGATACCTCTAAATAACATGCTAAGCATTTTCATTTGAAAATCGATTTATCTGCCATGGATGTATTGTTTGTTTCCATCACATAATGGCTACAAATATGTCACCCCAAACTTGAGCTCAAGTTCAGCAAGTGGATTCTACGTTTATAGTTTGCCTATCAAACTTGGTCTATTTTTTTAATTGGTAAACAAGAGGGCCATAGGCCCAAAGCGAAAAAACAAAACACCTAAGACATAAATGGGACCACACCTCTAGTAGTAGTACATATTCCAAGTGCTTGATAATGATATTATTCTAAATTTAGAAAAACTAATTTTATTACTGATGTATTGTGTGGATTTGTTAAATTAGATGTTAATAATTATTATTTAAAATAATATTTTGTTTTTTGTTAAAATTTAACAATATACAAAATAGATTATTATTTTAAAAAATTATTTATCTAAACAAAAATAATATAATTCATAAAAATTAACATTATTATAAAACATTTGACATGCTAGTAGTTTCGGAGGTTTTTTATATTGCAGAAAATAACTTATTTCATTTCAAAAGCAATAGTAGCGGAGGGAATAACATAAAAAACATGAAGCCTGGGATATCTAGTAGTTGCGCTAGCAAGGCTATGAGCAACAATATTGCATTGTCTCCTAACAAACTCAACCTTGAGATTTAAATTAGAACTAAAAATCTCTCTATAATTCATAATAATATTCCCAAACTCTGCATCACAGTGATTTATAGAGGTAACCGCAACAACAACACTTTTGCTATCAACTTCAAAAATAACATTTTCCATGCCCATGTTTATAATCCATTCCATACCAGCTAGGAGAGCATCCGCTTCCCCCCGCAGTTTCAGAGGTTAAAAAAAGGGATTATGAATAATAAGAAACTTTAAATAAAGTAGAAGTAAGGTGGAGTATAAAAGTTTAACCAGAGGCGCATCACCCCTATATTTAAGGTGAAAATTGGAGACTATATCACACCACAAGTCATACAGTTTAAATATCTTGGGTTCATCATATAAAACAACGGAAAAATAGAGGAAGACGTATACCATAAGATTCAAGCGAGGTGGATGAAATGGAATAGAGCCTCAAGTGTTAACTTAAAGCCTTAAAGCCTTAATTTACGTATCAAAGATACAATATGTGTTAGTCGATAATAATGTCAGTGTCTTGCCCTGGGTCGCCAATGAACTAGTACGGTCCAATGAACTAGTACAGTGACCGATTTAAGGTGGCAGAATAGTGTTTCGCTATAGTAAAAATTAGAGGAACCAAACTCGGAGCCGAACCCGAAATTCCAAATCCAAAATCACAAAAGAAATTGATAGAGAAAGAAGCTATGCAATTTGAGTTGAAAGGAGGAAGAGCGTGTTGTGGAATCAACTGAGGAATTGATGGGGGACCTTGAGGAGGTTATTCCTCTTGATCCTTTTCTTTGGCAAAGAGCTCCTTCAATCTCTCGTTGTTGTCATGGACGGAGAAATCGGCCGTGACAGAGAAGGTATGCTCATAGGCTTTGGTGAAGTTGCTCCCGTCGACCAGGAGCTCCTGGGATTTGTAACGCACTTCGCTACATTAGTAACCCCAAACAAAATCGATGAAAAATCCTTTAAATTAAATAGTTTTAAATTAAACAAACATGTCATAAAAATTTCGCGACTTAATCGGGTCTGAAAATACCTCATATTAATTAAAATAGATATAAAGTATCCAAGTGATAATATAATAATAAATCCATACATCCAAATAAAAACCCCAAGTCTCAAAATCGGGCGCCTACTAATAAACCCAACGATAAATAGATAAATAAAAACGTCTAGCCACATACGGCTCCTTATTTGAGAAAATACTAACCAAGCCAGGAATAATAACTAAGAAAATTCACTAGGTCTTCAATCCTCTCCAGTCCTAGTGATGTCGTCCTCGTGCTCTGAAAACAACACTTTTAATGAGATATTATCCCAGTGAATAAAAATAATCGTTTGATAAAAAGGTTCGCAAATAGTGTTGTTTTCAGCCGGCGCAGTAACCGGAAAAACATTCATGGTACCCGCTAATTTTTAAAATATCGAATATATTAAACCTCTAAAATAATAAATATATATAAATAAAATTAATGTCAAGCATTTAGAGTACAATTCATAAGCTCAGCAACGGTCACATCTCATTGCATTTAATCACATTCACCATGCAAACTCTACACAATGCAACTCCATGAACATGACTCGGTGATTCCCAGAATCACTTAACTTGACTCTTTGGTTCCCAGAACCGGTGTGAATCCCTGATCCACTAAGGTCTATGAGCTCATATCCATGCAATGACGTCCCACTGCCTTCCCCATCCCGGATGGGGGTATCTAATATCCCATCCCAGATGTGGATATTTTCAATGGATTGATATCCCATCCCAGATGGTGACATCTCTCATCCTATTCCCGGAATATAATGTACAACCGTCATCCCTTCCCGGAAGGTGATGACCAACTCGTATGTACCATACAATATGTCATCCCAGATGACTACCAAATATTTTCTCAAATTCCATATATCACAAACAATGATATAATGTCATGCCGAGTCAACGTTATCACATCATAAAATACATATAGGCATGTCAATCAACAATAACTCATACCAACCAAATATATTTGTTAACAATTACTAAAGTATTTTATATATATATATATATATATATATATATATAACAATCAAAATAATTCAAAGCACCACAAACATAAACTATGCGTAAGGGACATAATAAGGAATTGTGGTTCCAATTCATGTGATTAGTTTTATTCTTTTAAAAGGAGCATTTGACGCATAGGGTCTATTCTCCATTTTATGAATTATAAGACTCAGGGAAGCATGGAATTGAAAACGGGAATTCACGTGAGACTTCCTTTGGCAATTGTCTTTCCTTAAAACAATTAAAAGAAAGATGTTTACACAATACAATAATTTAATATAAAGCTATTTCATTATAAATTTCAAGAAAATCCGCTTATTAAATTAATTCCTCAACACAACCAATATATTTTAAGAGTCTCAAATCAAGAACCAAGAACCCTAAAATATTTTACTATTTCCAAAAGACAAAGTTACATGCAGAAGCATCAAATTATCTGTACCATGAAAGTGTGAGAAAAGTTATTTTTACTCACCTTTTGCAAACCTCCAATATGCTATAAAAATTACGTATGATAAGGATTTACGTTTCCCTAAAAATTATTCTCTCGTTTGGTGACATTCTTGGATCTGTGTTGTACTGGCAAGAAAAGGAAATATCTTTCTCTCGCTACATTGTGCAACGCTCCTCTCAAATACTCCCTGTACGGCACATCACTCTCGTTCTGCCCCGTTGCTGCGCACGGCGTCCATATATATATGTGTACTTTAGTTTCCGAGTGGAACATAACATAGGGTTTTTAAATTAGTTTTTTTTTTCTTTAGCCTTGCATGGCTGCTTGGGCTTAACGCCCAAGTAACCTTCTTTTCTCTTTTTTTTTTTCACACACACACACATATATATATATATATATATATATATATATAATTTTGTATTATCTATAATAGTTAATAAATTGCAATAAATCCTTATACCATCACTTCTTTTAACTAAATCTTCCCTTTATATTTTATTTGCACTACACTTTTTAATAACTTATTATTATTATTATTATTATTATTTATTTTTTCAAATTAATTATGTTAGAATTTTATGATGTTACAGGATTTCTCCGTTTCTTCATCACTTGTCAATGTTGAAGCGAAAAACAAGGAATCATGAGCAATGTTAAGGGGAACTCTGGTGGAAGAGTTGGGCCTTGGTAATTGTGGTGGCGACGGTGATGACTCAGGGTGGTGGAAATGGTGATCGGTTGTTGGTGGTTGAAAGGCTTGTGTGCAACCCAGACTTGTTTTGTCGTGGAATGGATATCAATGTGGGTGAAGCCGGGGGGGTTGATCTTGAGGGTGGAAAGTGTAGTAGCAATAGATGAGAAGGTACGCTGACAGATCTGTTGGCTATGTAAGATTTGATGAAGAATGGACTCAATGTTATAAGGGGAATGGGGAGGTGAGGCCATGGCAACAAAACCATCTATTGTAAGGTCCTAGGATGATAAAAGGTAAAGTTGTAGAAAAGAAAAAGCTCCTTTTGAAGGAAGTAACCTCCTTGCAAAAGATTAAAAAAAAAAGTTTCCTTCAATATTCTTTTGTATCCCATTTCATTCATCAGATATATATATATATATATATATATATATATATATATATATATATATATATATATCACAGTGGCCATAACAGAAAAATAGAATGAGTGACAGTGTTATGACTCATAGAAATAAAGCTTCTAGATCCTTCTATGTTGAATACACTTATTTTGCACCTAGGTAAATTTTGAATCTACTATTATGCCTATAGTTTGGGCCATAACAATGTGTTTCTAATCTTGCTGTGTTTTGGGTATAGAAAACTGTAGTCACCATGATTTTAAAAAATTCAATTCGTAGTTGGCTACATAGTAAATTTTTAGCTCAACCTCAGTACCTAACTATTTATGTTTTAAAATAAATAATAGTATTAAAAATATGATAATAAAACATATAAAAATATAATAAAATTTATGTTAACATTCAATACATTTTTTTTTTTGTTAATAACACAAATAAATATGTTTCTATTACGCACTTTAAAAATCATTTATCAACTGGGACAAATTTCTAAAAACTTCCTTAAAGAATATAAGAAGATATTTGTCTTCCATTGTCTAAGATCAAAATGTTTAGACCTCTTTTATTTATCTCTTAATCTAGATATATAGACTCAAAACTGAACTCTGTGTGTGTTTGGATGGGGTATTTCAAAATTCCAAGGAATTTGAAATACCCCATAAAATACCCCATAAAATCCCTTTATTTATAAAATTCTTCATATTTAATATCCAAACAAAGTATTTTAGAGTGAAGTATTTTAATTACCCTCTACGGTCATTGCAAAGTAAACACTTATTAAAAATTTCCCTGAAGACAACTTTAAAGGAAAGGTTGCAAATGACTTAACAAAAAATTTTAAAAATAAAAAACTAGATTGAAAGAACACCAAACGTTTAATATTTGCAAGAATATTATATGGTTTGATAAGGCACATGTATCAAGTAGGAATTGGCATAGGAAAACACTTAGCGAGGCCCTCTTGCTTGATATGTTAACTTACCTTTATATTTATACTCTTAACCCTATCACTTTCTTTCCTCATTTCTAACTTAGTCGCCGCTTATTGCAACATTTCTTCCATGTCCATTCTCTAAAAATCTCATTAGGTCATTTTCTCATTTCCTTTTCCTACACTGATTTCAAGTTGGAGTCGATTTTTATTCGATACCTTTGAACCGTTACCTCAGGTCCATCCTTCATCCTTTGAAGTTTGAAGCACATATTTTGTTTATGGGTTTACATTTGTTATGTTTGTCGCTCTATAATTCTATATTTTTGATGCGATATAGACTACTCTTCGTTTTTGCTTATGATTTCATAAAGTAATTTCACTTTCTTGGATTTGAATTTGTGATTTGCGGTTATCGGGCTTTGTTTTGAACCAAAGCTTTCTACTTTCATATTGGGAGATTTGGAATGCATTTCATGTTAGATAAAAAAAAATTGTAAATAACTATAATTGTTAAGATTTTGTTAAATATTTTAAGGGTATTTTTACATTTATATCCTTAACCTTATTATTTTGCTTTTTCTTCCTTTCATATCTCCCTAAATTTCCCTTTGCTAATCTCATGTTGTAATCAATTTCTCTTAGCTACCTAGTGATTTGAATTAATATATGAAGTATATCTTCCTCCTTAAGTTTAAAGTATTTATAATTTTTTATAGGTTTGCATTGATTTGCGTTTATGCCTTCCTAATTTCATGTTAGAATTCAACTTATGCATTTTCAGCCGGCCAGAATGAGACTACCTCGTCTCATTTACAAGACCTTTCAAATTTGTAAAAGTCACATCATACCATAAGATGATAAATACCACAAGTAATAATCGGAGTAAATAGTTATATGTATAAGTCAAAGATGGCCATGAGTTAACATCAAAAGTTTAAAAATCCAAAACCAAATGAAGTTCTAAAACTTCAAAATAGTGGAGATATCCCATATGACAAAACTAAACATAAAAGCAACATCAACTGCCCGCACTGCTCGTGCTTGGACTCTTTGAGATGGCTCCCCTCATGGAATACTTGAGGCTAAACCAAAAAGGGTGGGGGTAAGTCCCAAAACTTAGGTTATGTTTGGGAGGATGGAGTGGAGTAGTTAGTAATGGAGTGAGATGGTTAAAAAGCATTAACACATTGATTGAGAGTTTATTTAGTAATGGAGTGGAATTGTTTGATATGGTAACCCAAACCACTTCTATCATCCCACCCAAACCCCAATTTTTATACTCTCCAATTTGGGGATTCCCTTACTAAACTTTCAAATAATAGAGTGATATATTCATACATTTTCACATAACTTCATTACAAACCACTTCATTACTAACCACCCTACTCCATCTCCTTCAAAACTCCCAAACATAGCCTAAAGGTAAACAAAATATAATAACAATAAGTGTAAAACATTCATTAAAGAATAATTTATCATACAATAAATTCCGATATTTGAAACCAAACATAGCGATAATCTACTTGCCACATTCTCAAATTACCCTTAAGCAAGATGTTTGTATTCTTCTTAGAGTTTTTCACTAGAATCTCACACCCAAACGGATATACATATAATAATACCCTCTTGGGCATTACATGACTTTTTTTTTTTTAAAAGGCAAAGGTATGCTAAGCATGATGATAAGGCAAATCATCCCAACTAGATTGGCACCAAGAGCCTTAACTATCATTAGTAGCAACCATCAATATATTGAATAATAAGAAAAAAAGAGTACAAGATGGGGGGACATTAAGCCAAGACCCAACGAGAGAAAAAATCACCTAAACCTGAAATTAGGTAAGGATAACCTATCATGAAACAACTCATTTCTAATGAAGGCGGGGGCAAGATCCCACCAGGAGTTGCTACCAGAAAGAATAGCAAAGTTGGCTAGCCTATCAGCACAACAATTACCTTCTCTGAAAATATGTATTATTCTAAAACACATACTTTTAGTGAGATGAATACAATTCAACCATCTCATTCTAAACTTCCAGGGGGCCAAAGTAGGCTTGGAGAAGGCCAAGACAACCATGCTAGAGTCACATTCCACCCAAAGCTTGTTCCAGCCCTTACCATGAGTAGCTTCAATGGCGAAAATAACAGTAAGGAGCTCAGCAGTAAAAGCAGAAGTAATGCCATAATAATGAGCATAACAACCTGCTATTTCAACATTCATGCCTCTAAAAATACCACCTCCACCCGCATGACCCGGGCTACCTTTAGCAGCCCCATCAGTGTTGCATTTTATCCAACCACAAGGAGGAGAAATCCAGTCCACTCGAGTGATAGTGGGAGCTTTCTCAAGATGACCTGAAACAGCAAAGTTATTTAGAAGCACAGAATTTTTAGTGGAAGAGGAAATTGTTCCTTTAGACAGGGTCCCGGATATAGATGAGGCAGCCCTAATCCAACGATGACGATTTTAGGATGAATCCTCTTGTCTTCAAAAATGGATTTATTCTGCGGTGCCAAATGAACCAACAAGTATTTATGATTACTTGCCCGATAAGATCTTTAGATTGAGTAGGCCAATTCATGTTGCAAATAGAGAGAATGGAGGCAAAAGAAGACAAGTCCAATCGAGCATTAATGGAATAGCTAACCCAATTCCGGATGAACCTAGCAAAGCGACAATCAAGGAATAAATGCTTGAGTAGTTTCAACACTTTGCACCTACAAAGGCTGGAAACATAAGCTATATTACAACCCCTTTTCATCAAATTGTCATCTCGTTTGGAAGCTTTCCATGCAGAGTTCTCCAAACAAGAAAGGATCTAGAAGGAGGAATCACAGCAGACCAAATGGCTTTGTGCAAAGGAATGATATGCTGAGTTGGATATAGGAAACTGAAAGCATCCTTGAAAGACAAGCAACCGGAATCCGTGCCAGTCCAAACCAGTTTATCATTGATGTCAAACATTGGAATTATGACTTGCTTGATATCTGCAACAAGGTTTGGGAACCTGTGGGCCAAATCCTGATTAATATCCCACGAGTTATCTCTGATAGAATCTGAAACATTAGAATGAAGGAGAGCATGGAGTTGAGTAGGAATCTACAATAATTCCACAATAGGGCAGTTCAGCCATTTATCTTTCCAAAAGTTTACCAAATGACCATTACCAATTTGCCACATTGAGTTCTGAATGACAGTGCTCATATGAGCTTTAATACCCGGCCAGATTGATGATTTAGTGTAATGGACTATAGGATTGTTGTACCTAAAGAATCTGGCTTTAAGGAAGCAAGACCAATCTGTGTTGGCACTGTAGATTTCCCAGCTGAGCTTCAACAAAGCAGCATTATTGATGGCCCTTAGAGACCTTATACCAAGGCCTCCTTCTTCAATTTTGCTACAGGCTGTGCTCCAAGAAACACTGACCAGATTCCTTTTATTAATATCCCCAGTCCAAATAAAATTTCTAATGCGCTTATCAATGGACTTCAATAAAGCAACAGGCCAAGCATATATGTGGAAACTGTATGTTAAAGTTCCATAGATGATAGAATTGACTAGTTGAAGCCTACCCATTGCAGAGAGCAGAGAGCCCTTCCAATTAGCCAATTTAACTTTAACTCTATCAAAAATAGGCATTAAGTGTATCCTCTTAGGCTTTCTTTTAAAAATTAGCAGACCCAGATAACCAAATGGCAGCCTACCTTGATTAAAACCAAGCACGTTGGAGATGTCTACCATTCTGTTGTAGGCCAAATGACTTGCATAAAACTTACATTTATGTAAATTGAGAAACTGGCCAGAAGCATGACCATATGTCTTGAACAAGGACATTAGAGCTTGCAAGTTCTTCCTAGTAGCTTTGCCAAAAACCAAAACATCATCAGCATAAAGGATGTGAGAAGGGGCTTTGATACCCTTTGGACCTGTCATTGGCTTGAAAGTACCATCACTGACCAGAGAAGAGATGCCACGGCTGAGAGCTTCTTCATCTAAATGAGCGAGAATAGGGGAGAGAGGATCACCCTGTCTTACACCTCTTTTACAGGATATAAACCCCACTGGCTTGCCATTAACCGAAAAAGAAAGCTTAGCAGCATGCAGGATAGTACAAACCCAATCAGAAAATTTGGAATGAAAACCAAAACCTTTTAGGACATTAAGCAGAAAACTCCAATCCAATGTGTCAAAAGCTTTTTTGAAATCAAACTTAATAGCAATGTTTCCACCATAAGATTTGTAATCAAGCAGATTGATAGATTCAGAGGCAAGACTGATACATTCAACTATGCTTCTGCCTCTAATAAACCCTCTTTGCTGGTCTGAAATCAGCTCAGGGGCAATTACTGCCAACCTATCAGCAAGAATTTTAGTAATTATCTTGAACTGGAAATTGGCTAAGGCTATTGGCCTATAGTCCTCAATCCTATCAGCATTTGGCACTTTCGGAATTAAGATCACTAAGTTAGAGTTCACATTTGGAAGCAACCAATTCTGGGCAAAGAATTGAGAGACTGACCTGCACACGTCATCACCTACCACACTCCAAAAAGTTTGATAAAAGATTCCCCCAAAACCATCAGGCCCTGGAGCACCTCCCCCATTCATGGCAAAGACTGCAGCCTTGATTTCCTCATTAGTCGGCATACCAACCAGAACTGAGTTATCTACATCAGTTACGAGCTTTGGAATCACAGTGCCAACTAGCTCATTCTCTGTGCAGGCATTTTCAGAGGCATATAAAGAAGTAAAATAACTTAGCACATGTTGTTCCAGCTCAGCAGGGCCACTAAGGATAGCATCACCACTCTTCAAAATAGACATCCTCTTAGAGGAATTTCTAATTCTTGCAACTCTATGGAAATAGGCTGTGTTCCTATCACCCTGAGCATGCCAAGTTATCCTTGCTTTTTGTTTCCAAAAGCTCTCTTGAAAAGATAATGCTTGTTGAAGATAAATTTGAGCCTTGACCTCTTTCTCCTGGAGCTCCTCAGACCAACCAACATTGAGCTGATTTTGAATATTTTCCACATCAGCTAAAGCTTTATCAACCCTGAGATGGACATTTCCAAAAACTAACTTGTTCCAAATTTTTAACTCGGCCTTAAGAGCCTTAAGCTTTTGCATAAGAATAGACATTGGACAACCAAAGAAGGGTTTGGCCCAAACTTCTGATACAAGCCTAGAACAGTCCTCATGCTCAATCCACATGCTCAAGAATTTAAAGGGAACAGCATGGAATCCAGCACCTTTTTTCAAATCCAGCATAATTGGATGATGATCAGACTTGCTCCTAGCAAGAGTACAACATGAAGAAGAGTCCCAGAAGGAAAGCCAACTATCACTGCAGACAGCCCTGTCCAGTCTTCTTTCTGTACGAGCAGCTCCTCTTCTGCCATTGCTCCAGGTAAAATCTGAACCTCTAGTAACTAGATGAGTTAAATTGTTCAGGTCTGGCCAGTTTTGAAACTCTGCACAAGAAGCAGACAGAGGCAGACTGCTACCTCTTTGCTCATGCGATCCGAGAACAGCATTGAAATCACCAATAAAACACCAAGGCCCAACATATAAATTCTGCAATCCTGACAGCTCCTGCCATAAGGACCTTTTGATAACATGAGAAGTAGAAGCATAAATAAATGAAACATAGATCTGCTGACCATCTACCAAGAAGGAGAGAGATACTTTTTGAGCCGAGCTAGAAACAATGGATGGAGAGTGGAATTCAGAGCAAAACACCAAATGTTAGGAGATGGCTTGTCATTAACTGTAATAAGCTTCAAATTCAGACTTTTCCAAAAACCAGCATTAATCTGATCAATGGAGATCCAAGGCTCTGAAATAAAAAGGATATCAGGTTTATGCAGATTGCACAACTTCTTAAGGACTAATCTAGTATCTAGATTAGCTATTCCTCTAGCATTCCAATAAAGGATTCTCATTAGAAAACAGGAGAATGGTCTGCCCTGGAACGGGTTAAATATCTATCAGCATTGCCCTGAATTTTTTGCTGCTTTTTCAATTTCTTTTTCTAGCTCTTAGTCAACACTTTCTCAAATAACACTTCATCGTGCTGTTGCACATCAGAAGACTCTTGATCATCGTCATCATTGGCCCAAAATTTCGAAACAATAGCTAAATATCTCTGCATAGGTGTAGACTCCCTAGAGTGCCGAGTTTCATCAATACTGTCAAATTGATCTACACTATCTGCCACAACCTCATTAACATTACTTAAAGAATTAGAAACATGAGTTCCTAAGTCATTATCATTAAGAGGGCTGATAGGACTTTCTGTAAAGACAATCTCCACATCATCTTCATCATGATCTGAGATAGCTTGCTTCTCTGCATGTTGAGACCCTTCCAAAAAAACCGGATCTTCTGATCTTCTCAAATCTTTGTCAATTACCTGATCAGGTCCATAAATAGGATCCATATGAGCATCATCATTATTTATGGCTGCATCCGGCTTATAACAAGCAGCAGTGCTTTTGGGGACATACTGCTGAGTTGTCTTTTTTGGAATAGCCTTCGTGACATTAACCTGATCAATATTTTACTTTCTTTTGCATTTATCAGTGGCATGTCCTATCATCTTACAAAAGGAGAAAAAATTGGGCAATCTTTCATACTGGATATCAACCAGGAATGCAAAACCTTTCCTTTCAACCATAATCCTATCCCTTAGAGGTTTCGCAAGATCAACATCTACCAAAACTCTTGCAAAATGACCAAGAATTCTGTTGGAAGTTGCATCATCTAGAGACAACGGGACTCCAATTCCTCTTGCAATGGCAAAAATAATTTTAGGCCGCCAGTATTCTTGAGGTAGGCCAAGAATGCGGACCCAACATTGTGCATTCGTCTGCTTAACCTTGGCAGGGTTGAAGTCTGGAGACCATTGAAATAGACGAAGCAAGCCTTGATCAAGGCTCCAAGATCCCACAGACAAGACTTTCCTGAGATCCTCTATAGACGAAAAGGAGACACTAGTGGAAAATATACATTAGACGGTAAAGGTTTACGTCAGTTAACCAAAAGCTAGACGTTAAAAAGGGGGCGGTGGCAGTTTTGTAAATATCAGACTTCATTAATTCAATTTTAACGTCAGTTGTTTTAATGACTGACGTTAAAAGTGAAGTGACTCACTTTTAACGTCAGTCATTAAAACAACTGACGTTAAAAGTGAACATTTTAACGTCAGTTCGATAAAGAACTGACGTTAAAAGTGAGTCACTTCACGTTTAACGTCAGTCCTTACATCAACAGACGTTAAAGGTTATTTTAATAATTTTTTATCTAGTATACGATCCCTTCCGCATTGCCTTCCTCAAAGTTTCAGTTTCACATGAATTGCTTTGATGTTTTGTGTTTCTGTTTTGAAAACTAAAATATATGTGCGAAGTATAAGTTGAATCAATAACCCAAACCAGATCTCATTCATGAAGTGTAATACAGACTGATACAGAAGATTGAAAGGGTTTAAAATCCTATAAAAAGTTACATTGAAAGGGTTTAAAATAAACATTAAAGCTACATCCCATCAGAGAGTTTTATGAAATATGCCAAAGGGAAAACTATACTCTGAAGACCTCAGAAAATTGGGGGGCATGAGAGAGCTCAAGAGAGAGGCAAAAACAGGTGCACTAGATCTGTTTCAAGCAAAGGCAGTGGTTCCAGAGACTTCCAAGACGGTCACTTGCTGCCAAAGCTGAGGTTTTGGAACTGTGACCCCCGAGCACCTGATTAGCCCTCCAGCAGCTGATTCTCCGGAAGGTGATAAGGTGAGCAACTCACATAATGTAATTTACTCAAACTTATCACCCATGTAATGTAATTTACTCAAACTCAGAAGTTGTTTGACCATTAAGACAAAGACCTTTGAGTCTAGGAATAGGAAGAAAGAGTGATGAAGTTAATCTCCACGGCAGAGCCATATTGTGAAGCAGAAAATTAATTAAAAGGATGGAAGGAAGCTATTTATAGGAGCAGGGGATGAAGTTACTAAGCTATTCTGATTTTCTTGAAAACTTACCTATAAACTTAATGCTCATTAAGAGGATTGAGTTACAAGGTGCATGGGTAAGTAGCACAGTAGTCAAAGGAATGAATGTTTTTGCAGATATCTATACACTTTTAACGTCAGTTTTTTAACAAAACTGACGTTAAAAGTGTTTTTAAAATAAAAAATATTTATTGTTAACGTCAGTTTTTTAAAAAACTGACGTTAAAAGTATGATTTTTACTTCAGTTAAATAAATAGCTGACGTAAATAATCCTATCTATTATAAACGTGCCGAATGAATATTGGAAATAATGTAATTAATATACGGGAACTTGGCAGTCATAAATTAAGTTGATGTTAAAAATGAGGTGGTAGCTGTTTGTAAATATTAAATCACTATTTGCGTCAGTTCTATAAATAACTGACGTAAATAATTATGAAACTCATTTCATTGGTTGTCATGTCCCTGTTGTCCCTCTTAACGCAGATCACTCCATATAGTACTGCAGTTTATTTCTAAACCTTTTTTTTATACAAGTTTATTTTTAATTTTTATTAATTAGCTTGAATTAGTAAACAAATTCTTGTGCAAATTAAAATAAATAAACACTTAACATAAAACAAGTTATATGTATAATCAAATCGTATGTCATTGAAGCGATTCATAAGTTAAAATTACATGATTAAAAGATAAAAAATTTCTGCAACATAGCCCTAAAATATAAAAAAGTTTCTGCATCAACACCATTTTCTTCTCAGTCCTGTCATCAGAAACTCCAATGGATCGATGCATCACCTCCCTCACTTGAATTCCAAGATGCAAAGTAAATCCTCAGTCACTAGCAGCGAAAGCAAAGTGAAATGGATCTTTGCATCTTTCTTCTTCAGTGGAATTCCTTGATGCATCATATTGAATCCACAATCACTTGCTTCCAAAGCAAAGTGAAAGGGATGACGGGGATGAAATAAAGTGAGAGAATCACATTACGTGATTCACCCAACCTTAATATCCATGTAATGTGATTTACTCAAACTCAGAAGTTGTTTGACCATTAAGACAAAGATCTTTGAGTCTAGGAATGGGAAGAATGAGTGATGAAGTTAGTCTCCATGGCAGAGCCATATTGTGAAGCAGAAAAATTAAAAGGATGGAAGGAAGCTATTTATAGGAGGAGTGGATGAAGTTACTAGGCTATTCTGATTTTCTTGAAAACTTATCTATAAACTTAATGCTCGTTAAGAGGATTAGGTACAAGGTGAATGGGTAAGTAGCACAGTAGTCAAAGGAATGAATGTTTTTGCAGAAACTAATAAACTTTTAACGTCCGTTGTGTAATACAACTGACGTTAAATATATGACCTTTAATGTCAGTTCTTACTAACAACTGACGTAATAAGTGTGAGAGTTTTTAACGTCAGTTTCTTAAGACAACTGACGTTAAATATCATATTTAACATTAGGTTTTACTAAAAACTGACGTAAAATGTTGTTTTATTTTAGTTTACACCCACGCACCTTCTCCACTTCTCTGTACGTCTCTTTTCTCTTTTCATCACTCTCAACCCTCACTCTCACTCTCACTCTGCCCTAATCGCGAGCTCATCTCCAGCGCAACCACCGCGAGGGCTTCTTCGCCACCACCGTGAGGTACACTCTTAACCCCTAACTCTATCTTTCCCGCTCATTCTTTGCAATAACTTGACATCTCTCTTTCCCCTTCCCGTGCACTAACTCTCCTTGTCCCTCTACTCTCAGTAACCACATCGAACGTTGGCCACCACTCGAGCTCCCCCCCCCCCACCACCACCACCGCCACCACCACGCGAGCGCCTATTTCTGGTGAGTCTTTAGGGTACATTTTTTTAATTTTGGTTTTGAGTGCATGCATGTTGCTCTGCTGGTTGAAACTGTAGTCTCAGTAGTTGAAACTTGAAACTGTGAGTTTGAGTTGTTTGGAATGTCTCTATTTTTGGTTTTGAGTGTATGTTGAAACTGTAGTCTCAGTAGTTGTAACTTTAAACCGTGAGTTTGAGTTGTTTGGAATGTCTCTATTTTTGGTTTTGGGTGCATGTTGCTCTGCTGGTTGATCTGTCAAGGTCGTGATGCTCATCATGGCTAGGCCGTGATCAGTTCTGCCTATGAGGGTCTGGTTCAGTTGGCACGTTACGGCCGTGATGGACATCACGGCCAGGCCGTGACCAGTGTTTGGCAATCTTCAAAAACTATAGTTTTCAATCTCCCGTATTGTCCTTATATTGGATATATAGATGTTTTGTATATCTACAGGACCTATCTAGTTATTTTTATATATACTTCTGTATTTATTTTGAGTTATAACCTATGTTAATACATATATATTGTTTCTGAACAGGCATACATATGGATCAGTCGGATAGCCCACATGCACGGGAGGACACTGTGGGGGTTTCGCAGGACCCGATCATGCCTACACCTGATTCTAGTGTAAGTTTACATGTTATATACTATCTTTAGTCCTTCTTTTTAATGTAAGTTTATAATGTTACAACCCTCTATTTTATCATTTTTTTTGTCCACACAGACATCACAGGCTCATAGGAAACGGGGTAGAGGAGCCACCTCGTTGAAGAAACTAGAGAAGGACAGGCAGAGCGGACAGAAGCTTGAGGTGTCCTTCGATGCTAATCTAAATGCCCAGGGACCCCGTGCTAAAGAATTTAATAAGTGGGTGTTTCGACAAGCGAAGCAGCACGTAAGCATCAACTACAACCACTGGAATGACGTTCCACAGAACGTTAAGGATCAGATTTGGGAGGCTATCACGGTATTTTACCTTTACATTCGTTTGACTTACATTATTAGATAATTATCAGAGTTATAATCCATCCAGTTGTTATATATGTATCTAATGTGTAGGTAGCTTGGACTGTGCCAAATGACGAGGATCATCGTCATAAATGTATGAAAATGGCATCAAAGCGTTGGAATGGGTTCAAGCATGATCTTACCAGGTACTATGTATCTGGGAAGAAGTGGCTTGATAAAATGTTCTCGGATTATCCCTGGATTGATCAGGATACTTGGGATATGTTTGCCAGGAGTCGACAGGATGGAGAATTTCAGGTTGGTTGATTAAGTTAATTTTGTATGCTTATTATAGATCATTTAACTCTATTTAATTATGTGTTTTTGTTTGAATAGGCTAAGGCAAATAAGGGTCGGCAGAATCAGGCGAAGAACGTCCACCGCCACACCATGTCTCAGGGTGGGTACCAGACTCGGATCAAGCAGATGATGGCGGATAGGCTGAGGGCGAAGCAGGAAGAGCACTCTGCAAGGATTGAAAGAGGAGAGGTGTCTGAGGGCACACCATCAAGTCCTCCGTCGGACATCGACCGCGAGGATGTCTGGTTAGCCGGCCGCATGACAAAGATGGGATCTTTTAAAGTTGATGCCACTCGCGAAGTGGCAGATAAGATTGTAAGTAAATAATTAACTTGATTTCAATTGATATTTGTATAGATATTTGCAACACTTTTCACTTGCAAGTTTTTTCATTTGTTTTCATTGTGGATGGATCTTAAAGCAAAATCCTCCCAGTGCGCATTCGTCCCTTCTGGACGGCAGGACGTCTTGATGACTGCTCTAGGCAAGAAAGACCATCCTAGTCGGGTTCTCGGTGTTCCTGGGAACGTGACCATCAAACAATATTATGGCAAGTCTGCTTCAAGAAAGCGGGTGGTCAATGAAGCATCAATTTTGGCTGACCTTACTCAGCACCTCATATCCAACCCAGATATTACAACACATCTGATGCAAGGCTTACTATCCAACCCAGAATTCAAGCAGGCGCTTGCCCGAGAGCTTTCCTCCGTCGGTACATCCCAGGACACCATAGGGCTTGCCAACCCTTCATATGTGAGCACAAAAGAGAGTTTTAGTATGGCACATGTGGAGGACGATGAGTTGGCAGCTAGGGAGCGGGAGTTGGAAGTCCAGCGCCATGAGCTTGAGTTGGAAATGAAAAGGCGTGAGCTTGAGTTGGACTCCAAACGACGTGAGCTCGAAATGTTATCAAAGGTATTTATTCATTATTAATGTCCAAATTAGTCAAATAATTACTTGTGTTTTTTTTAATTATCAAAAACTTATCTATTTTATTTTTCCTAAACTGAAGGCCAAGTCGACGTCGGTGTCGTTGTCACCTATCACTCGTTTGTTCTCACTTGGTGAGGATTATGCGTTTGAGATTTTTGAATGTCCATTGGAGCACGATGGATGGGTGGCACGCCCAGATCAACGGAGGATATTTACCTTCTGTGGTGATGATCTCGGGAACGCCTGCAGAAATAACGTCTGGATGAACAACAATGTTTTCAGTCTCTGGTGCACGTAAGTTAATTTAAATTTTATAATTTATTTATTTTTGGTATTTTTCTATTTAATAATTTATTTTAATTTCAATATATATATTATGTAATTAACATCCACACCTTTTCATATCTTAGGTATCTCCATCGTCTTCAGCTTGATAAGGGCGTTGCATCAGTTTACGGTTTGTTAGATCCGTCAATCCTTGTGCCCGATTTCTTTACTGGCGATGCATTGAGTAAATACTTAGGGAACTTGTTGGGAGACAATCCGAAAGAAATATATCTGGCTCCCTACTGTATGAAAAACCATTGGCAGTTGTTCGTACTTCACCCGTCTAGGCATAGAGTCATATTCTTCTGCTCTCAACACCAAAACCTGCCACAAGAGGTGGTGAAAGCTGTAAATACGTAAGTAACTAATCTTAAATTTAATTTAAGTTTTAATATCAGTTGTTTTTAGTTTATTACACACATGATATATGAATTTGTTAATTGATCGACATGATTATTTGTTTGTGATAGCGCGCTGAAGGCGAGTAGCATAAGTTGCGCCAACGGGAGAAGTAGGACTTCTAAGGCTAAAGCAAATCTTGTATGGAACATCATAAAGGTTTGGTAGTTTGTTTATCAAATAATTAATATTATAATTACTAATTTATATGTATATTCAACTGACGTTGAAATTAATTTTGTTGGTAGTCTCGATTTCAAATTGACGGGTGATCGTGCGGCTATTATGTGATGCTTCATATGCTGAACATAGTCTCCGCATCTATTACGGATGGATGGAATAAGGTAATATTTAAACAACTTGTTAAATTATATATTATAGTTTTGAAGATGACTTGCTTTGATGTTATTGTTATTATTTGAACGTGTCTAGGCATTTATCGACCAATCGCCTATTGAAGAAGATGAGTTAAGAGACTTGAGGATGCGCTTCGCCGAATTCTTCTTCAAGTATGCGGCTGAAAAAGGAATAGGCAATATACCTCCGCAATACTTAGATAAATAGTTTTTTTGTTAGACTTTAGAAACTAATTAATAACATGTATATATATATATATATATATATATATATATCCTTAGATTAATAGTTTTGTTTTTTAGACATTGGAACTAAAATTTATTTATATATATACATGGGTTTGGTTTTAAGTAGGGGTGGCAAAATGATCCATTTGTCCACTATCCATCCAGTCCATCCATGAGAAAATTCATCCAATCCATCCATTAATAAAAAAATAATATAAATGGATTGGATGAATTGGATTATTTTTTTAGCGGATGGTTTATGATCCATCCAATATTTTTTAAAATCCATTGGACTAACAATCAAAAATGTAATGGATCAACTTTTATCCATTCCAAAACCAATTTATTTTTTTCATATTATTTTTCACCAAATAAAAAAAACCTCCATTTGTAACCCCCCCCCCCCCCCCAAAAAAAAAAAAAATACTCCACCTAATTTTTTTTTTCTTCACTATTTTTTATGTTATTTATCCGTTTTTTTTTCTTTTTTTGTTACATTAAGTATTACCTAATTAATTGTTCTCGAGCACCGGTTGTAGTCCATGTTATCACGTACGTTTTCTTTTTTCGTTGCCTTTTTTTTTGCTGAGAAACTTAAAAAAAAGTATTAACTAATTGAAAGCACAGAAAGTCGTAACAAGTTTCGTAAAACAATGTCATGGAACATTGTGGCAAAACAACCTCTGCAAATGCACATAATCAATAACTCCCATATAATAATAGAAAAATGGCCGTGATACAAAATGGTTGTGAGATAGAGTGGAGAGAGAGTAAAGATACAGAGAGAGTAGGAAAAAAAGGGGGAGAGAGAGAAAGGGTAGAGAAAGGAAGAAAGAGGAGAGCGAGAGCGAGATAGAGATAATATTTTAATTCTTTTTATAAATTATTTTATTTTTAAAAATATTTTATGGATGGATAAAAGAGATATATAATTATTTAATTTCTTAAAATAAATTTTAGTGGATGGATTGGATATCCATCCATGAAAAGTTGTTAATTGATGGATCGGATGGATTTTATTTAATGGATCATGGATGGATTGGATTTTTTTAATGGAATTTTAATGGATTATAATGGATTAATGGATTATTTTCAATCCATCCGTTAAGATCCGAATAAAAATTTATCCAATCCATCCATTTGCCACCCTTAGTTTTAAGTATTGTTCCATTTTTCCTTTGCAATTCTGTAATGTGTGTGATATTCTGTGTTACTGGGATATTTACTGAATGCGGGGATAGCTGAGGGGAGTGATATTTTAAAACTGAATTTTAAAAAAAAAACCTATTAACGTCAGTTGTATCAAACAACTGACGTTAATTGTATTTTATAAAATATAAAGTGCACTATTAACGTCAGTTGTTTATTAAAACTAACGTTAAAATTAAATCTTTAACGTCAGTTCTTTATTACCACTGACGTTAGTTTTAATAAAATTAATGTCAGTTGTATTAAAGAACTGACGTTAATAGTTTTATGTTTAACGTCAGTTGTTTAAAAAACCGACGTTAATTTTTACAAAATTAACGTCGATTTTCTTAATGAACTGACGTTAATAGTTTTATATTTAACGTCGGTTCTCAACGGACGTTAAAATATTAACTATTAACGCCAGCTGTATTTACGTCAGTCAGTATTCTGACGTAAAAAATCAATTTTAGCTGACGTAAAAATCACTTATTGCACCAGTGAGAATTCAAAAAAACCTTTTCCAATCGGAACAGCCTTCCAATTACCAATCGGCTTCCATAGCTTATCAAGTTGGATCGTAAGTCCTCAAATTTGATTGGAGTATCACCCTTAGACAATAACAGTCTGCCGTGCAGATTATTTTTACATCCTTCCAGTCCTTTAAGATATTCATCCTCTGGAATCTGAACTACCATTGCATCACCCTTGAGACAGGGAACAGGCAGCTGGCTTAGAGGGATATCACAGGCGTTATTTAACGCTTGTGCAAAGGTTTTCCGTTGAGGCAGAGAGGAGTGAGAGATAGGAGGAGAAGCATGGTTCGAAGGAGGAAGAAGAGAGGGTGGAGAGGGAGACGAAGAAGATTCAGGGAAAAGAAAATGCCAAGGACAATCTGAGATGGCTGCCATGGAGTGCAACTATACGGATCTCAGGAACCCTGGGCATTACATGACTAACACATTGCAGAAATAAAACTTAGAATAATAACTGGTTTACTTTAGGAAAATAATTTATATAAGTACTTAAGTGTCAGAAAAAAAAAAGTATATAATTTATTTTCCTACGGTTGCGGTAAGAACTTAAACATTTTATAAGATAATAACACCACATTTTCACATATCACTGTATAGAATTCGGTCATGTATATAAATTGTCAAGACCCAAAAAACCTAAGCCGTTACCGGTGCACAGGCTAACAATTCTAGCCTGGCAAGTCTATTTTCTTTAGAAACATACTTGAATACAGATCTATAACTTTTACAAAAAAAAATCAACAGAGTCTCCTCTATAATTTCAACATCCCAAACAAAAACACCTGCTAATATATTTATATTTTTATCCAAAAGAAAGGCTTTCCGAACCATAAACATACATACTATCATTAATCAACAACGTCTTAAAAACTAAGCTGGTCATTCTAAAAGACATTCATAAACATAACAGTAATCCAATAAAAGACTCTCAGAGCCATAAAGCAAACAATATGAAACTTCTCCAAAACTAAACTTGACTCGATAGACTTAACTGGTCGTACTATGAGACTCTTACTGGGAAAGACCCCATAGCTATTCCAGTAAATCAACATTCTTCAAAAGTCGGGACCAAACCCTCCAAATGGGGCAGAGAACTGATAGCTTGAATCTGCAAGTGAACGGCTTCGTCGTCAAGTAATAAAAAGATCGAACCCATAGAGATCGTGATGTTAAATAACAATTAATTATTTAATCAATTTAACTAGACAAGAAAAGGATTTGGTTTTTAAAATAAAGATTAACTAACAAATCAAATAGCTAAAACGCAATCAAATAAAATCGCAATCAAATCAAATCTGGAGATTTTCAACTTAAAAGAGATTTCCAGGAATTTGGTTACCAACAAGACTGTTCATGCTACTAAATTGACTACCCTTCTTGTTAATTATCGAAATTTGCTTTGAAGGTGAGTTTATCCTAAATAATTTAATGTTCCCTCTCGGGATACAGGAACCGTGCCCAATTAAACCAACCCCTACTCTCATGGTAATTGAATTTAAATCGAACCCTTTAAGCTTTGTGACAACTCAGTGAACCCTCGAAGGACCGCTTCTAACTCTCGTGATTTAAGTCCTAAGTTTGATTCCTATAGATCCAATACCGAAGTTCACCGCTAGGTTCCTCCTTAGAGTATCTATGACATGCAAATAAGTGCGCACCAAATTCACAAGTAATTCATGTAATAGGAATTAAATCGAAAGAAAATTGAAATTAATAAGAAGTAAAACGTTAATTCATAACATAAAACAAGTCTTTGGTATAGCCCCAATTCCTAGAAATAAAAAGACTACTCAAGCATTGCCATGTTCATAGCAAGCTTGATTAATAAAAGCATAAAAAAAACCCTAAGAGAGAAGAAGAAATTGAGAAGAAGAGAAATCCTAATTTTTTGTAAGGTAGCAGCCCCCAGAGATGCCTATTTTCGAGCCTCTAAGTCCTATTTATAATATAGGGTAACTTGGGATCAAAGCTGTTACAAAATCAGATCAAATCAGCAATTAAATTTCCAGATTTTGCGAGTCACGGTCGTGATGGGTTCGACTTGGAGATGGCTTCACCTGTTTGGTCCTGTCACACAGCGTGACCACCATCACGGCCTAGTCGTGATCGGTTCTGCCTGTGAGGGTCTGGTTCAGTTGGCATGTCACGGCCGTGATGGCTATCACGGCCTGGCCGTGACCAGTTCTGAGTTCAACCTTCTTTCTTTTCGACTTCTACTCGATCATGGCCATGATGCTTATCACGGTCAGGCCGTGATGCCTATCACAGCCAGGCCGTGATGGGATCTGTTTGGCTCATTTTTCTTGTACTTCAAGCTCCTCCTTCACGCAAACTCCAACATAACTGGTCTTGAGCATTTTATTCTTCAATTCCTGCACAAAAACACGACAAAACCACCTTACCCGTTCCAAGGTAAAAACTAACAAAAATCAAATTAAAAATGCCTAAACTACATGAAAATGCATGCAATATGATAAATAAATATGAGGTGTAATCACACTCATCAAACTACCCCAAGCTTAAGATTTTGCTTGTCCTCAAGCAATAACCAAGGCCGGAAAAGATAAACAATCAGAGCATGAACAGTGAACGTAGAACCCGAGTAATAAATCCAAGTAACAGGCATATCCAAATAAGTAACCAAGAGACAATCAATTTCAAGTCCAATTAGAAGCTTAGGTTCTCTAGATTCATGCGTCTCACTAATTCGGGCACTCTTCTCACCTCACTCAAGTGTTTAAGGACATATGACAATTCACTCAATTTCCTAAAGGAAGGTATCCTACCTTAAGCTTGACTATTAACGAAAATCTCTACTTTATTAATGAAAACACATAAGAATCAAGAGGTCTTTTATTTTGGTTGTAATGGGGCCATGGGATTAATCGTTAGGTGGGGAAACCAAGAAAAGGAACATTCAAGAAGGCTAACAAAATATAAAACAATGCAAAGCATGACAACCTTCTAAAATACCTTTTTGGGCTTTAATTCACTTTTCCACATTTCTTTCTTTCTCTCTTTCTTTTTTTTTTTCTCATCCCCTTATCCATTTTTTTATTATTTTATTTTATTTTATTTATTTGGAGAAGGGAAGATTTTCAACTTAAGAGAAATATTTTTCTAACTTTTTCATCCCACAATTTATTTTTCAAACCATCTTTTTGCCTTTTTTGCAATACTTTAAAAGGCGTCGTACCAAGCATCATTCATCAGAATAAATCAAGGTACCAAGAAAAGCATTTTATTCTATTAGGCTCAAAATTGGGCAGATAAGGGGTAGCATTTAATCAGTCAAAACTCAGAAGGCCAGAAAAATACCTAGTGCCTCAATCATTTTCAAATATGTTTTCAAAAAAAATTTAAGTTTCAAAACGGTTTCAAGTCAAGTTCTAGAGAATACAATCCAAGATGAACAAAACACTCAATCACAAATAATGGGTTAAATTTAGTGAGTTCCCCTTTTAGGCTCAAAAAATCTCACATTTAGTAGTTTAAAATCAATGAGAAACACAAATCTAAGGAACCACATGCTAATTATCAACTATCAGAATATCATCTCAAGCATTTTTATTTTTAGCTTATCACAAAAATACAAAAATTGGGTTCAGAAATTCACTGTCTCAGTTCATTTGGCACAAAGTTCTCACAATTGGATGCACACTCTAAGCAAGGGGCAATCTAATCATGTGATTATGCAAAACTACGCCTATATGAATGCAACATGGAAAATGCAAAAATACAAAAAAAAGAAGCAAAAATACCCCTACCCCAAGCTTAAAAATTTACATTGTCCCCAATGTAAATAATCAAGTCGGAGAGAGGAGAAAAATGGAACAACCCACCGAGGTAGTGGAGGGTGCTGGCTCACATGCCAGTCATAGAGCTGCTGGAAGACATGTCACGGCCGTGACGATCATCACGTCTAGACCGTGATCAATTCTGTTCTGTTGGGCTCCTTCGCGTCACGCCCGTGATGGCTATCATGGCCTGGGCGTGATGCCTTCTGGTTTCCAGCTTCTGGCCTATCACGGCTGTGATCCTCATCACGGCTAGGCCGTGATCTCCTCTGACTTTATTTTTCCATGCCTTTTTGCTCTTCCTGCCTTCATAACCTGAAAATACTTGGCAAAACTATCAATTAGTGATATTTCTTCTCTCAATCTTCTCAAATTATTCAAAAAACAAAATTCAAATACAAATTAAAAAAGGAAAGAAAACTTGGGTTGCCTCCCAAGAAGCGTTTATTTACGGTCTTAAGCTTGACCATACTCCTTTGGATCAACCGGGATCAGTTGGGCTTGGAAGTGAAAGAACACCTCTCTTCCAAGGAAGTCTTTCAAAGAGCCTATTTTTTTCATATGGCCACATGTGCTTTCGCTTTGCTCTTTTCACTCTGAGTTTCACGGCCTTACTTCCTCCCGGCGGAAGTTTTAACTCCACATGTTGAGCAACTCCAATTTTATCATTATTTGGTGCATCATTTATCATGCAAAGTTTGGGAGTTGCTTCCATGCTAAGCTCTTCCCTCACCTTTGGAGGCATTATTTCAATCCTGCACACATGATTCTCAAAAGGAGGGTTGTTATATGAGTTAGTCAAATCAAAATCCACCCTACCTTCCTCTACATTCAAAGAGAACTTACCATTTTTTACATCATTATTGCTCCAGCTATGGTCAAGAATGGCCTTCCAAGAATGATAGGGAATTTAGAATTCCCGTTCATGTCCAACACCATGAAATTGGTAGGAATGAAAATTTTCCCTACCTTTATGGGAACATTCTCTAGTATGCCTAGAGGAATTTTAGTTGAGCCATCCGCAAATTGTAAAGATAACTTGGATGGACTCAATTCCTTGGTTCTTAACCTCTTAAAGATCGTATGTGGCATCAAACTCGCACTAGCCCCGGGAGTGCACGAGAGGCAGAGCTGGGTCCATCTAGTCTCAACATAACAGGATACATACATATATACATGAAGGAAAATGCAAGGGTAAGATACCAATATATGGATAATTATGACAATTATATGCACCCAAAACACACACAAACATATACAAGTAACAAGATATCATTTTAAGCAGTACCTAGCAAGAGATAATCATTGCTTTTTGAAAACCATGACACTTCTATAATTCAACTTCTATCGTAATCTCTGGAGACCCCAACTTCAATTTGTTTAAAATGAGCTGATCAGACCCTAAATCTTTGCCATAAAAGGCACAACGTGTTAGTCCACTACACTGCCCAAAACTCTTGGCACAATGTGCAACGTGCGTGGATATCCATAGCATACTATCCAACTCAAGGCATAGTAATCAAGGCATATGGATTTCATTATCCGTCAAGGTACGATGATACAACGTAGCATGATGTACCCTGCCCTTCAAGGTACTCACACAAAATAACTTTGGGCACGTTTGCCAAATGCATGAAAAACATTTTATTATTGAGGCTTTTATTTGTGTATAATTCTTTCCTTGTCGAAGCTCAAGGGCTCACGACCTCCATAACTTTTCAATGTATTAAAATTTATAAACACATAACAGTTGAGTCCGATTGTCCAATCATGAGTCTTAAACCGATGCACCAGTCTAAGACTTTGTGGTAGTAGAAAACAACTTTACACCTTTACTGCATTTATCACATTTGTATAATGTATGTAGGACACACCGTCCACAACAACGTATAAGGACACAGTCCGCAACAATGTGACACGGATCATAGATCAACGTGTTTAATTACACTAGTAGCCCGACGTCTCGGTTACTAGGTTCACTTTTCAACGTTACTTTTCGTTCAGTGAAAAACAAAACTAAATCAAATTTCCATAACTTATCCAAGTTATTGGAATATTGTTTTAAGCAAAGTTTTTATTAAAAAAAATTATTTGAAATTCATTTTTCAGAAATCACCTTGATTTTAAAAATTCACTCTTTTTCAATAAAATCAAATTAGTTTTCCTTTAAAAAAATTTCTTTTAATTCAATAAATCAAAATATGCTTTTTCATAAAATTTCTAATGTTACCAAATTTAGAAATATAACCTTAACTTTCTTCTCTTTTTCAAACAAAACTTCTTTTTAAAAACATTATTTATTTGTAAGCTTCTTTTATGATCTTGTTAAGATTTTTATCTTAACTTATTATTTTGAGCTCTAACTCAAGGTTAGGCTTATATGCATCAACCAAACAATTACATCAATAAATCGACATATCCATATCACAATAAACATTTTATAATCAACATAAACACTTAAATCATGTAAATCAAATAAAATAAGCAATAAAAAATTCCATTAAGATTATATCCATATTTTACCATTAAAACATTGAATATAATTTGCGAAGCTTCTTAAAGCTTTTATCCCATTAATTTAATTGGGCATTGACCACTGTCAGGCTTCTCACACATCAACCAACAATTATATCACAGATATTTCCCAGGCAGATCATGCATCACAGTAGCATAACATAATTACAGATAAACAATTAAACGCAATTAAAACCACACAGATACAAATAACACAACATTAACAACTTAAATAAATACTAACAGACAAATAATTACAAACAAACACAGGATAGCATATAGCCATCGAATAAATCCTCAGGTGTTCCCCTCTTACCTTTCAGAGACTTTCTTGTGAATTACTGAATTCCTTCTGAAGTTCGGATATCGCTTATACGTCACACTCACTCAACCTTCAACCATAACAATCAAATAATTACAGATCAAGAAACTAAAACATTATAAACCTTAATACATAGTCACGACCTCTAGGGTTTTTGAATGACTAAGATTTCTAATCATGATTAAGTCATGGATTAATGATTCTTAATCAACTAAGATCATGGATTAGTGACTAAACAACAAAACTTGAAACTCAAAACTTCCTAACTCTTATATACTAAGATTCGGCCTCAACGTGTTCATAGGGTTAGGGTTTTTAGTTTAATAAACCAACTTGGATTTATTAAGCATACATACTAATAGCTTGATTACTAAGATCATTTATGAAAACTTTGAACAAAACTCATCAAATGTCACCCATCTAGGGTTCAGCCAACATAGAGATTTTTGAGTACAAATTTTCATTTTAATGAACTAACATGGATTAGAGTGTGTAGACATACATGTCATATGAAATACATGATCATACATGACAACACATGAACAAAACTCTACCAAACCTATTCTAATAGATTCGGCCAAGGCCAGGTTTTTAGGAAAGAAATTTTTTATTACATCATGCTTTTAGATTTAGATAATATGCATGATATCAAGAATATAGAAAGTGGTTTCAACATCATGATATTTTTCTAGAATTTATTATGACTTTTCAAAGTTCTAGGTTTAGAAACTTAAAAGTGATGAACAATTATGAAACAAACTTTGAATCAAGAAACTTATTAAAGAACATAGACATGATTAAGGAAGAAGATTAGGATTCACCTCTTGAATATCAAAGACAAAGGAAATCCAAGAACTTGCTTCACAAGGTAATGCTAAAAGACTTATAACTTAAGAGTTTTTGAACAAAAAGGCAATAAAAACTAAATGAAATGTGAGGGAGGGTATTTATACAGGTTGGGTGCGCCATCTTGGAAGGATCTAGTAAGGATGATTTGGCTTGTTCAAAGGATTTAAGTGCAAATAAGTCCTAGGGACCATTTTGCAAAGATTCCAAAAGTATAAGGACTATTTTGCAAATTGCCAATAAATTGTAATGATGACCATTTGCCACATTAAATGTGGTCTTATCTTGACTCATTTTGGACTGATTTTCTTCATGAGATATTTTAAGAAGAAACTAGAAGAATTTAGAACATTGGAGAATATAGTAGAATCATGTAAAATAATGTAGAAAAATGTAGAGCATTCTAGAACATTCTTGACTCATCCAAAAATGACGAGGGCAGCCCCTTCTCCCTCATGGACTTGCGCATGGGCCTAATAAATTTGGGCTTGGATTCATTTTTGTGGGGCCCACCAAAAGATTTAAGCTTAAGCATGACATAGGAAACTTGTAGGGTTTCAAATGGGCTTCGTGGAATTAATCCATGAACAAGAAATTTGGGCTTCATAGCCACAGTCCTATAAGAGATTGGGAGCAATGATTCTGGCCCAATTCACTTGAAAATCTTAGAAACTAACTTAGGGATCAAAGTGTAATTAATAGAAAGTTCAGGGACTTAAGCGTAAAATTCCTAAATTGACACTTTAACCCTATAGAACCTTCTAAACTTATAAGTATGATTCATCCCCATGAATCATCTCAAAATCCTAAGATAAACTCTTCATCTGCTCTTGGAAACTCCGAAATCCATTATGCCGCTCACCCGATTACGTATTTCGTCCGTAAAACGTAAATTATTCTATTTTTTCTAAAATAATTCTAAAATGCAGAATTGTAGGAAATAAAATAAAAACCTTAAGTCTTTCGTTCACGAATTTAAAATTAGGTCATTTGAGCAGTATTTTAATACATCACAATGGAATTCACGGGCCGGGTTTCACCTGACTTTCCAACCTAAATTTTAATCGTAGCTTCCTACATTCAAGTAGGATTGAGTGGTAAACTCCGTTTATTTAAAATAATTTTCTAAAACTCCAATAAACTTATAAACATATTTATATGTATTACTGTTATTTAAAACAGTGAAATACAGGGTGTTACACCGCCGTTGTTCTACGTCCAGTTCATCTTCTCCGCTACTTATAACGCCCCGATTTTCTGTTTCCTATTAATCTGTGCTTAAGTGTGTGCTTGCCAGTAATTGATTTTAAAGTTTTAGAGATTTTTTAAAAAAACTAAAATCATTTTCATAACTTAGTCTATCTTAGGAAGTAATAGTAAAAATTTCAGCTGAAAATTCAGACGAAACCCGGTCTGCGTTTTCTCTATCTGTACAAGTTTACTGATAAGAAAATGAAATTTTTACTCGTGAACGAAACGATTAGGTTTCTAATTACGATTTCTAATGTTTCCACTATTTTAAATTTTTCCGTTAAAAAAATTTATTTTATTGATTTTTCGGAAGCGATTTTCATTAGAAATACGATCAATTCGGTATAGATATTTAACCGAAACGAAACAAAAATCAAGGGAAGTAACCTGTATCAGATTTTGGAGTGTTGGGTGAGGAAAATCTGATTTTTTGTAAGATGAATAGTAATTTTATGAAACAAAATCATAATTATCATAATAAATTATTATATTTTAAAATTTATATTAAAAATACTTTTAATTTTTTTTTATTTCCTCTCCCTTTTCTACTGAAACCAGCGCCTTTCCCCCTCAATATATATATACATGTTCCCTTCTCACTTCATCACTTTTTCCTATCATTTCCACAAAGTCATTTCTACTACACTCACTTTCATTTTCTCTTGTTTTTGAGAAAGCTCAAGTCTTGCTTCCAAGCTCTCAATTTCTGCAGTACCTAAGTATAATATGTAGCTATTATACTTCAAGTTATTTCTATTTTCATCTTCTTGTACATGCATGTTGAGTTGGTTCTTGCAAAGCCTGTTCATTTTTTTGTTTTAAAGTTCTTTTACTTTAAAGTTCTACTCATCTTTACCACCATTTTCAACCATTGCATGTTGGAATGAACCCTCCTATGACCGTTTTAATGGGGTTGGCTGAAACCCTACGGAGGAGAGGTTGTGATTTTTCAACATATTTTTTACATGCATGTTAGTTTTACTATGATTTATGCTTGTAGTTTTAACTTGTAATCAATAAGAAATCATCTTCCTTTACATGCGAAAAATTTTACTACTTCTTGCTCATCTTTATTCTCATTTTAAATGGCTTGCATGTGAAGAGAAAATCATCCTCCCTATGATCATGGTGTAGCCAAAACACCAAGAGGGAGAAAGGATGAGTTTTTGCTAAAATCTCACATGCATGGCTTTAGATCTTTGGTTCATGAATTATTTTTTTTAACTAAAGCATTTTTTTCAGACTATGTATACCTTCTTGTGATGGTTCTCTGGCCAAAAATCTAAAATTTTTAAGTTAGTGAGGCCTACTTTTTAATCACTTGGAAGGTTGCATGGTTAATACACTAAGTTCCTTACATTAGTAGCTTAACAATGGTGCTTGAAAAATTTTAGTGTTCCTAGCCTTGTTGGCTTGTGATAGCCGAAACTCACTTGATGAGTTGATGAGGCTTGTTCAAATTTTTTAAAGCTAAACGATGCTTAGAACACTATAAAGTTTACATGCATAAAATTAGATTGATGAAAAATAGTATTTTTCTACCACTTCTTGATAAGGCCGAAACCCATGGTTCATGAGGCCAAGACTATAAAATTTTATTTTCAAGTTTTAAACTTTTATTTTACCTCCTTGATGCTTAAGGATCATAGATCCAAAAGTTTGTGAAAATTTAAAATTTTTAGCATGATTTTCTAAGCATGACCGAATGCATGCATCAAATTAGGGTGATTTTATAATTTTTTTTTACTTATGTTAATCACTTGTTTCTGTATAGATTTGCAATCGTAACGTGAACCGAGTCGTTCCTCTTTAAAAACCACAACCGAGTTTCATTACCATTTTACAGGTAAGGGAAGAAAGCCTGAGGGATATTAAAAATTATGATGACCATGTGTTACCTGTATTTGCTTGATGTGTTTGTTGAATGCTTGTTATAATGCTTGGTTTGATGAGTGATTTGATTTAGTTGATAATGGGAAAAATAAGGAATTTTTGGAAATATTATTATTTTAATAATTTATTACTGAAAAAGTGAATTATGAGTTACAATGAGCGCGAAACCGTGAAAATATTTTCGCACTGCTAATTTTTACGTAAGAAATTCCGGAATATTGCAAAATATTATTTTATGAAATTAATTGGTGAAAATAAGTTAATTATGATTTTAGAAAATTATTTAAGTGGAAAAAGCTAAATCATGGCTTAAAAAGCCTTAAAAATAATATTTGACGGCAAATTTGGAATAGTGTAGACGGCAAGTATTTCAAACTAAGAAGGCATATCTTGAAGGAGTTAAAACCTCAAGTGACTCATTGGTTTGTGAAAAACTAAGTTTTAATAATTAAAGATTTTATTGATGAATTTTCAATTTGAAAAGAATTTCTGAAAACAAAAGTTATTTCAACCGTGTTGAAAGTGCTGTTGAACTTAGTAACCGAGACGTCGGGGTACTAAGGTTCTGTGTTGTTATGGACTTGGGGTCCTTTGGACTTTGAGGTCCAGTACTGTATATGTGGTGTATACCGTATTTAAACATTGAAGATGTTTTCTAGTACCACGAACCTAAGACTGGTGCATCGGTCGAGAGGTGCCGTGATTGAGCACTCGAACTGTGAGGTCCTGTGTTGTAATGAAAGTTTTAAAGATGTTTAAAACTATGTGAGTCGTAAGCTATTTTGAGCTTCGGCAAAGAAAGATTGAACACAAAGAAAAGAGTTATAAGCAAAAGTGTTTTGCATGCATTTGGCAGACGTGCCCGCGGTTCCATGTATTAATTACCTGCGGCGTCAGGTAGTTCTTACTGTGTTTTTCTCATGTGCCTAGGGAGGACATTTGAGACCCCATCTTCGTTGCTACTGGTGCCCTGAGTGTGGACATTATGCAATGTATGTTTTGGCTGTGTGCCTGTGGCTTTGTGTGCCTGTGTGGATGGGAAGAGGCTGCGTGCCTGTGTGGTTGTGTGCCAGTGTGCCTGTGTGCCTGTGTGCCTGTGTGGCAATGGAGCCTGATCAACTCATCATGTGTTGGGATATCTCATGAGATTAGGACTAAAATTAGATGATGAATATGAAGTGTCATGCACAATTTTAAATCGATGATGTTTGGGGTGTTGAACACACTGATAAACTATTTGTTTATAAATATTTGTATTTGGTAAATGCTGATGTGTTTATGTGGTGGCTAGTATGTAGTTATTGAGTAAGATCCATGTATTGGTTTCTCACTCTTACGTGTTCAGATGGACCCGGATATACCATTGGTACAATCGAGGGTCCGATCGATTGTTTTTGATCGAGCGCAATATGGTGGTGCCTGGGAGATTAACCCTGGGGCACTCAACGCCACCTATCACGGTCCCAGCAGAGAAGTCATCGGCACAGTGGAAGAAGGACCATAGCAGAGAATTCATGTCGTAGAGACTGTCGAGGTATCTCTACCTCCAGTTTGGCTATACCTACAGTACTTGGATGAGCACAGATTAATGGATCCGCCACCTCAGCCAAATCCTCTTCAGATAGTAGGACCTGACGAACCTCCTGTTGAAGTGGAAGAGGATCCAGAGGAATATATTGAGGACGATCTTGAGTTTCAACCTCCTGCGGTGGATGATGGGGATTCTTCCGGCGACGAAGCGGGAGCGGAGGCATCTTCATCAGATGCATTTGGTGTAGGGGTTGATCATCGGGATCTCCCCAATGGGTTACATTAGCTTGACCAGCTATAGGTGTAGTTACGGGGTAGAGAGTCTTGTCGATTTTTGATCCTGCTCACCGAGAGCCATGAGTTTTGGTATGGTTTTAGACCACTAGTTGCTTACATGTATATGTCTTTCTTTTCTTTGCTTAGTTTGATGGAGAATAGCCTATACTTATGAGGGCTCTTTTGTTATCTCCTATTATAGGTAGGGTGTATGTAAAGAGGTGATGTATATATATAGATATACACATGTTTGTTTATGTTTATAATGGTTCTATGTGCAAAGAAAAAAAATTCAGCACTATTTTCGTAAAAGAAACAATCACTCTAAAATATATTTTCCAAAGTAACCAGCGATTATAAATTTAATTTTCTTTATTTGGGTAACTATGTGATGACCCTAGAAGGGGTGTCGCAGGCGGCACGTCGGGACTCGAGGCACGGTCGTCTCCTCCTCCTCGCGACGACTTCGAGTGATGGACAACGGACCGGTGCAGGGGCGGTGTCGATCCGAGCAAAGGAGGGGGGGATGAAGTTGGAGCTGGGAGGAGGAGGAAGAAGAAGAAAGAAAAAAAAGAGAAAGAAGAAGTGTGTGTGTGTGTGTGTGTGTGTGTGGGGGCGTGCACTGCTAAGGGGGAGATGAGAGAGAAAATCTGATTTTGTATTAGTGGGTATAATATGAGTGATAAATATTAAGCCTAAAAATAAACACGTTTTTAGTTTTTGAATCTATAAAATAAATGATGACAAATATATACTTTTAAATTTTGAAATAAAGTAGAGATTGATAGTTGAATTGATCAACTAAGAAAATACACAGTCCAACATTTAATCTCCGATTAATGTCAAACCAATTTATTTTCAAATCTAAAATTAAATGGAGTAAAATATGAAAATAATTTTCCTTCAATCATATCATTTAAAATATTTTTCTAAACAAATATTAATAGTGACAATAACATAACATTGACCGCGTTTGGGTAAACAACTTAACTAAGCACTTATGACATAAGATCTTATTGCATGAGAGCTTATGCCACAAGCGCTTAAATTCAATAAGTCATGTGCGTTTGGGTGCACACTTCGTAAAGCACTTATACAAAATTAAAACGTTTGGATACATTACTATATAAGCACTTATAAACATTTTCAAATTAAAAAAAAAAATCACCAGTTTACCAAAAAAAAAAATCATTATGAAGCCTCCATACGCCTAGCAACCTCAAGCCACCATACGCCCAGCAATCAGACCATCGCGAGTCAGGCCGCCGCTGTGAGTCCCCCACCTCCGGGATCCGTCCAGCTGCCGCTGCGAGCCCCCACCTCCCAAGACCCATCACATATCCGCGACGCAACTCCACACAGACCACCGCAAGTCAGGCCGCCTCCACCGTACAGATCGAACCTCCTATGTTCCTTCGCTGTCTCACTAGGTATTGATTCAAAACCACCTCGCTCCGACGTTCCCCGTGCACGACGGAAGCACGACGGTGCACGACGGAGATCGCAGGCGGAAGGCGACGCGCGAAGGATCTCACGGGCGGAGGCGGCGCTAGGGTTCCTCCACCTCTGCGCTGCTTAACAAAGAAGAAGAAGGAACATGTTGGACTCGAAGGAGAATAGAAGAAATAAAGATAGAAAAAAGAAGAATGGGAGGAGGCAGGATTTGAAGTGAAAACTTCGCTGCTTTGCTCCGTATAAGAGCTTTTGGAAATTTCCATAAGCTTGTTCCAGTAACTTATGAAAATAAGTCGAAAACTCCTTATGGAATGATATAAGTTCTTTTGATAAGTTCAGTCAAACACATCGTATAAGTGCTTATGTCATAAGATAAGTCAAAAGGAGCTTAAATAAGCTCATCCAAACGCCACCATTATTGTCTAGTAAAAGTACTTATATTGAAATAAGGTAGTGCTAACGCACTTAATAAAATGATTTTAAATGAATAATTAAAATTACTCAAACTAGACCACGTAAAAATAAATTAAAATAATTATTCAGATAATTAATCAATCCAAAATAAATAATATAAACATATATATTTACCGTTAATGAAGAACAGTAAAAACTGGGGTGTTACATTTGAAATGGTAACCCAAACCACTCGTATCATCCCACCTGTCGCGACCGTCCCATCCGGGAGCCGCGAAAAAGAAGGTAAAACAGAGGAGTCGCCACCAATATTTTTAGATTGGGAAAACATTGGAAAACCAATTATGTAAGGTAAACTGGTCTTTTTTTAAAAAAAGAGAGATGTTTTGAGTTCGGGAGTCAGTTACGAGTAGGGAAGGTGTTAGCACCCTACATTGCCCGTTTAAAAAAAACGGCACCTCCAGTTAATTGTGCAAAATGATTTTAATAACCTTTTTAAATATTTATTTTACCCTAAAAATTATTTACAACAAAACTATTTTTATTTTTGATATTTTGTATTTTGTATTTTATGATTTTTCAATTTTAAATTTATTATTGATAAAACCTAAGTGAAGTTGAACATGGCACATACGTCCACAGGGCAACCTCAAATCTAAGGGGTTGAATATGACACCGTGTCCATAGAGCATCCCTAAATATCACAAGTTTAATTATTTTGATTAACAATTTGAAAATAAAAAAGAGACACTAAAGTAAGGAAATTTTAAATTTTGGCTTGATAGAATGTTTGATTCTGCTCCTACGTATTCCCGGATGCGATGGGAAACTCAAAGCCACGTAGTTCTTTAGAAAAGATTTGATTTGTTGATTGATTTTCATTTTTTGAAATGGATTTGATTTTGAAAATATTTTTGATATTTTTGATTTTTACGCTTTATAATTTTTTTTTTGAAAGAAAGGATCTTCTTGAAATTTTGATTTGGAAAGAGTTTTTGGACTTAGAAATTTGAAAATATTTCTATATCATTTTTTCCATTTTTTTTGGATTTTTAAGAAGAAAAGAAATAAAATGGCCTACAACATTATTAAAACCAAAAAACTACTTTGACCCAACTAGAACTAAAATTGACCCCAAATAATACCCAGCATCAGCCCAAAGTAAGAAGCCCAATCACAAACAAAACACATAATAAGATAAAATAAAAAAAATATAATAAAATAAAAGAACAAACAAGAAGCTTTTGGTTTTTCACAAGTTACCAACTACATAGTACCAAAGAGATTGGCTGGCGTTATGGCGGAGGAGGCTGACCGACGGCGTACGCGGTGGTTGGATGTCGACGAGGACGGTGAGACGCGGGCAGGAACGACGGCACGACTGTGGTGGGTCGGAGGGACATACGCAGATCCGCGGTTGGTGGAGATGGCGGAGGACGCGGTGGTGCACGTAGATCTGGTACGGCGCGACGGGACTGTGAGGAAGACTAGTTCTGAGCGACGGCGGCTATGTGGCTGCGATGAGGGTGGCTAGGGGAGCTGCTGTGATGATGGCAGAGAACGCGGCGACGGTCGTCGATCTAGTGCAACGCAGCAGGACTGTATGGCGGTCTCATTCTGTGTGGCAAGGCGGATGTGGCGGCGGTTCGAGGTGGGGCTTGAAATGAGAGTCTGGTTGTCCCATGGTGGTGTTGAGGAACGGTACAAGTGTGGCAGCGCCGGCTCGTGGACGAGATCTGCAAACTTGGAGGTTCGAGGCAGTCATGACGAGGTGGGGGGCTTGTTGTTACGCTTGACCTGCTACGTGATGGAGGCGTGTCTCATGGCGGTACGCGGCGGCAGCTCTGTATGGGTCGTGTTCGGGGCGGCGGAGGTGACGACGGCCTGTGGTGGCAAGACCTCACTGCGTGATTCTGATCTATTTTTTTATTCCTTTCGTTTTTTTGTTTTGTTATGAGAGTAGTGATTGATGGCTGATGGTAGATGGTTTAGAGGATCATGGAAATGTAAGAGCAAGGAGGAGCTTGGGTGGATGGAGATGATGGTAGAAGGTGTGCCTTGTTATGAAGTGAATGGCTGGTGATGAAGATGAGAGGGTGAAGGTGTGATCAAGTGTTGGGCATGGAGAAGGAAGAGGGGTGGTGATTATGGTGGGAATGGAGGAGTTGGTGATGGCTGTGAAACATATCAGATTTTTGTTCTCCTCCTTCCTTTTCAGAATTTCCTTTTTTGCTCTCTATTTATGCTCCATGAAGAAAAGAAAGTGACAAAGAAATTATGCTAAGCCAGCTGGAGAAGGAGAAGGACGACAGTGATGAGATTTGTCTCATAAGGAGTAGTGTAGTGTAGTGATCAGTGTACCATTTTTGTGTTCTTTCCCTCTGACCTAGACAAATGCTTTTTTCCAAGTTTTGAAAACTACCCAAAAATGGGAGTCCATTTGCTTGAGCCCTTTTAGTTTCTTGTTATCTTCAAAAGTTGCTTGGATGTATGTTGGTTAAAGATGAAAGCTGTATGGGAAGGACCAAAAATGCAGCAGGAGGATGACACTATGTCGTTGGGGAGATAAACAACACACAAGGCAAATTTTTTTTAATTTTTATTTTAAAAGAAATCAGATTATAATTTTTATTTTGTTATTAAATAATTTTTTTTAGGTTAACTATTGGGCTTACTAAAAAAAACTTAGGTTTTGGGCCAAGATGAAACTCGACTAAAACAACCTTGTAACAAAACAAATAGGGCCAATAACATAAACAAATTTTTTATGCATTTTTTAATTTTTTCTTTCTTTTTTTTAAAAAAAATATTAAATAAAAAGAGACAATACCCGAACAAAATTAGGTGTTCACACCACCCAAACCCCAATTTTTATACTCTCCAATTTAGGGGATTTGGGGATTTCCTCACTAAACTTTCAAATAATAGAGTGATATATTCATACCTTTTCACTTAACTCCATTACAAACCACTTCATTACTAACCACCCTACTCCATCTCCTTCAAAACTCCCAAACATAGCCTAAAGATAAACAAAATATAATAACAAAAAGTGTAGAACATTCATTAAAGCATAATTATACCATACAATAAATTCCGATATTTGAAACCAAACATAGTGATAATCTACTTGCTACATTCTCAAATTATCCTTAAGCAAGATGTTTGTATTATTCTAGAGTTTTTTACTAGAATCTCACACCCAAACGGATATACATATAACTCGAGCTATTTTTGTATGACTTAAAAAATAAAATAAGTTTAAGGCCATGTTTAATTTATTGTTGCAAACGTATTTTTGGGTCTAGAAGTACGTTTACGACAAAGAAACTCTATAAGTATTTTGCCTCAAATATTTTGCAACTTCTGAATTATGAATCAAACACGCACTAAAACAATTGAATAGATTAATTTTTACTTTTAGAATGGCATTTTTTTAACTTTTTAAAATATTTTTCTTTTTCATATAAAAAGGTTAAAGTAATAACTTGCTCCCAATCCATGATATAGATTCTTTATTTAGTCTCTATATATAAAAAAATTAGAAATATAAAAAAATATAAATTTTTTTGGAAATGAGTCCCTGCATGTGTAAACGTTATGAAACTCGATCCCTACATATACAAACATCAACAAATTAGTCATTATATTTTTTGAAGTTCAAGGACCAAATCAATAATTTATGTTACATACAAGGACCAAATTACCAACGGCAAAGACGAATTTGTTAACGTTTACACATGCTAAGGGCACATTTCTAATTTTTGTTAGAATTATGATATTTGAACACAAATTTTGAACATCATATATGATATCGTATATATTTATCTCTATTTTTTACTTACTTTTTATTTTCTTTATATACACGTTTATCAAAAATACTTTCAAAAAACAAAAGAGATATCTTATAATATCCCATTTTTATATAAAAAAAAATCGTTTTTTTTTTTTTTTACTAAGAGAGAGTGAGAGACTAAACAAAGAATCTAAGGGCGCAAACCTTAGTTTAACCTTAAAAAAATACGTTTCTCTCGTGGTTCGCGCGTTGCAAACGACAATGGCAATTGTCAGGTCTTTTCCGCATTTTTATTTATGACATCGTTTTTCCTTTCGTGCCTCCCTCGCATCCTGGGGCTCTGTGTTTCACGCTCCAATCATAAAACCCCACGTCATCTTTTGCTACCGTATACCACGTGACATCTTCGAATAGTACAGAACCCTAAACTGTGTGGTTCGGTGAAGAGTGTGAGTCAGTGACTCAGTGTGATGTTCGGGTCAAAACCCAAACAAAATGAAAACAGATCAAGTTGATTCTGCAATGTAGAGCGTTAGGTCACACTAATTTTCACCAGATCCACCTTTGAGGGAAGGTTCCAATTTCTCAAAGGTGAATCCTCTCTCTGTTCCCACACAAAATTTCTCATTTCTCGTTAATTTTAATTGCTCACAATTCTTCTTCTACACATGGATTCTTCTCATGCATCTGCTCTTTTGACACTTCCCACTGTTATTAGGGTTTGATTTGGGGTTAAAGTGTTTCGAATTGGACTTGGTTGGCTTTAATTGTTTTTGTGCTTGAAAATGTGCCTTCGCTCTTCTTCTCAGTAAGTCAGAAGAGGGGAAAATAAAATTAGAGCATAATGTTAGTTGTAACTATGCGCATGCTCCGATTTGCTCACTTTTAGGGGGGAAAAACGTTTTTTTGGTAATTTTTTAGATTTTTTTTTAAAAGATCTAAGTAAGACTTTGATTAAAAGTTATCACATGGTTTTGTTCATGACAAAGTTTTACCTTGGGTGTGAGTCTTTTAACACAACCCTTCTCTTTTTAACGGGTTTGGAATTGGCTATTTATAGATTTCCAATAAAGCACAATATAGGCATAATTTTTTTAGACTATAAGCCATTTATGGAAAAAAGGAAGCTGAGCCCAAATGCACGTTAGAGATATTGATTTATCAGCTGTTTTGAACATCGAACAAAGACTAATGGGTCACTAGTTGATTTCTGCATGCCTAAGAATTTGGGAATGTCATTGTTTTGATTGTCTGTGGGAAAATTAGTGCATGGTATTAATCTGAATGGCTTTGGTTATTATACTTTTCTCATTTTTGATTCCATGGTATTTATTTACTTCTTGACTTTGATTCCTGGCTGTGCATGTTCACACTTGATCTCTATGGTATTCCGTTTGATTTACATTTGAAGGAACTTGTACAATTTCTAAGGTTTCAAGTAATGGAGGAACTGTTTCATTGAAGCGGATTTATAAAAATTTCTGTTTGAGTTTAGTGTTTTACCCAGTCGCTGAATTTGCAGAAAATGGGTGGTTCTAATGAAGTTTAATGTAATCAATCTGTAAAGCAACAAACAAAGTCAGTACTAACACTAAATTTTGCTTTTCAGGTCGCATAATTTTAAGCCTAGGAGGAACTATAATGGACCACAACTCTGACGAGGATACTGATATAAGTGAATCTGAAATAAGTGAGTATGAAGATAAATCTTATGAAGAACTGAAGAATGGAAGTCACAGTGTGAAAACCTCGGACGAGACTTTCACTTGTCCATACTGTCCTAAAAAGAGAAAACGGGATTATTTGTACAAAGAACTTCTTCAACATGCTTCTGGGGTGGGTCAGAGTAGTTCACAAAAGAGAAGGGCAATAGATAAGGCTAATCATCTGGCTTTAGTGAAATATTTGGAAAAGGATCTTATGAATGTTGATGTTCCATCAAAACCTGCAGATGAAAGTGATCCTCCTGTTAATTCTAATGAGCAGTTTGTGTGGCCTTGGATTGGAATTGTTGTCAATATTCCTACTAGACGGTCAGAAGATGGACGCTTAGTTGGGGAAAGTGGTTCCAAATTGAGGGATGAGTACAAACGCAGGGGCTTTAATCCTTTTAGAGTCAGTCCTCTTTGGAATTTCCGGGGTCACTCTGGAACTGCTCTTGTGGAATTTAATAAAAGTTGGCCAGGCTTCCATAATGCGTTGGCATTTGAAAGAGCATATGTATCAGATCATCATGGTAAAAAGGATTGGTTTGCTAATCCTGATCAGAAGTCTGGTCTGTATGCATGGGTTGCTCGAGCAGATGACTACAAAATGAACAATATCATTGGGGAAAATCTGCGAAAGATGGGGGATGTCAAAACTGTATCTGAACTTCAGGAAGAAGAAAATCGAAAGCAGCATAAACTTGTGTCCAATTTGACTAATATTATTCAGGCCAAGAATGAGCACTTAAAAGAGATCGAAGTAAGATGCAATGAGACTACGGTCAAAATGGACATTGCAATGGGGGAAAAAGATAAGCTTATTCAAGCTTATAATGATGGTATCTTATTTTATTGAGCCTAAGTTATTTCCCCCTAATTTGGATTAGGACCATTCTTAGTGCGGTTGTTTGTGTTTCATGTTTCTGATTAATTTTCTAGTTGTGGAAGGCCAAGTATATGGTGCAACTTCCGAAGTGGCAGTTTCTGGACCAGGTTGAATCTGAATATGACAGGAAGTTATTTTTTTGTAGAATCCAATGGTCCAGAAATTGCCACTTACTGCTTCAATCAGTATAATGGTTGCACCATAACATTTGCCACTGTAAAATTAACATCGCAAGAATATTGTGCTGGAATTCCATTTTACATGCATGCAATTGATTATTTTTTTAAATGATGCTGATCTATTGTGACAACACTGTTTTATGCCATGATTCCTTGTATTCAGAGATAAAGAAAATACAGTCAAGTGCAATGGGTCACTTTCAGAGGATTTTTAATGATCATGAAAAGCTTAAGATGCAACTGGAATCTCAGAAAAGAGATCTTGAGTTGCGGAAAATTAAATTGGAACAGCGTGAGGCACATAATGAAAGTGAAAGGAAAAAGTTGGAAGAAGAGATTGAGGAGGTATAGTGTTTTTCAGGTTTTTGCTGCATCTCCTTCTACATCCTATGATTGAGATTCCTATGAAATTAAGATTGAAGGAACAAAATTATTGTTTAAGGGTGATTAATTATTATTTAGATGGTTGATAGTTAGATGTTTCAGTACCTTAGGAAGGAGTTAGCAATCAAGGTTAATCAATTTTATGCTTTTACTTTTCAGGTTTGATGATCATGAAATGATTGGTTGGAAAAATATTTTCAATTGAATTTTGTGGATAATTAACTCTACGAAATATGATAAAACTGGTTTCTGTTTGAGTAGTATGTCATGGTAGGCTATGAATCCATTGCTAGTGCATTTACTTTTGAAGGGAAAATTTTTAATGACCCAATCCTCAGTGGCAGCTCACAATCTCTGTGTGTGATTTTGATCTAGGCAGTGGTCCCGTCACTTTGTCATGATTACATGCTGTAGAATGTATGCAACCAATATTTAACAGTTGTTGAATAATTTTTTTTTTTTTTTGATAGGCAAAATGTTATTGTGTTAATGTTAGTATTTTTTTGTTAGTAGGTGGGGTTTGAACCCTCAACCTCATTGTCACTCCACCCCTCAACTCCCCCACCCAAACCACCTTGACCACCTTATGACTCCCCAGTTGTTGAATAATAATTAATGTTATAAACTCTATTCAGTGGTCATATGGTATGTATTTAATGAGATGAAATTTGGGGAAAGGGTGGGGCTATATGACTGTCAGTCAATCCTCAGTGGCAGCTCACAATCTGTGTGTGTGTGTGATTTTGATCTAGGCAGTGGTCCTGTCACTTTGTCATGTTACATGCTGTAGAATGTATGCAACCAATATTTAACAGTTGTTGAATAATTTTTTTTTTTTTTGATAGGCAAAATGTTAGTGTGTTAATGTTAGTATTTTTCTGTTAGTAGGTGGAGTTTGAACCCTCAACCTCCTTATCACTCCACCCCTTAACTCCCCCACCCAAACCACCTTGACCACCTTATGACTCCCCAATTGTTGAATAATAATTAATGTTATAAACTCTATTCAGTTGTCATATGGTATGTATTTAATGAGATGAAATTTGGGGAAAGGGTGGGGCTATATGACTCGTCAGTCAAGAGTTGTATGCTGAAGAATTTCATACCAGGGTTTTTCTGTTTTTTCCTGTACTATTTTTCCTCCCATCGAGGATCTTGCCTAAGTACTGTATAAACTAGAACTCTAATGTAATTTGTTCTTGTCGTGTCTTTGAAGTCCTTTAATAATAATAATGTGCTTAAGAATGTTGTAGAAGGTTTTGTTTACCACTTTTGCCATTTATTGTCTTTTCAGAATGCAGTGAAAAATAGCTCTCTTCAGATGGCTACTCTGGAGAGCCAGAAAGCTGATGAAAACGTTAGGAAACTAGCAGAAGATCAAAAGGTCTATCTTACCTGTCTTTATTCTTAAGTTTTGTTAATGATCGAAAGTGTCCTCGTCAGCATCAGAATAGTATAGTATTAATCCTATTTGAATATTTATATATCCAGAGAGAAAAAGAACGACTACTTGCTAAAATCATTCAACTCGAAAAACAATTGGATATGAAACAAAAGCTGGAATTGGAGATTGAGCAACTACAAGGAAAATTAAATGTGTTGAAGCACATGGAAGATGATGAAGATGCAGAAGTTCTGAATAAAGTAGATACTTTACTCAAGGATTTAAGAGAAAAGGAACAATCACTTCAAGACTTGGATGCTCTGAACCAAACATTAATAGTTAAAGAGCGTAAGAGTAATGAAGAACTCCAGGAAGCTCGAAGTGAATTGCTTAAGGTATGTGTGTTTTTTCTTATGTATCTTCCCTTTCTAGTATGCTGATTCTTTAAATTAATTTGTAAGAGCATTTGGTTCAATGAGGTCCAGTTATACGATTCTTTCATATTTGAATTATTTGGCTGATCATGCTTTTATGATGATTTTTCTTGCCTGTTCAAAGTTTTATTTGAACTGAATATGATATTCATTGGTTGTTTAAACTGCTCGCCTCGGTATCTCCACAATGGCATAAATGAAAATTGCTTTGAAGTACACATGTTTTCTTACAAATTTACATATTCTTAGTGCATTCCTTTTAATTTTCTCTCTATTTGGTCAACTCTGTTGTTAATTTTTGTGGTTAAGAGCAAGGTAGCAAAGTGACTTGAGTAGATCTCGTCATTTCTATTTGGGAAAATTACATCAACCTCTCTTGAGGTTTGACTTGATTACACTTTATATCTCTTATTTAAGAAATTTCATTGACTTACCTTGAAGTTTATGTTGTCATTACACTTACTTCCCTGATGTTAACTAGCTGTTAACATTACATTTACACCCCTATTTTCAGGGGTCTCAGGTGTAATGCTGGAAAACCTCGGGGGGTCAATGAAATTCATAAAAAAACTCAATTGTCACCCTTAACTCTCCAGTCGACCCTCGGAGTCACTAACCGCATGACTCAATCCATCATCACCCTCAGTTCACTACCTAAAACCACTGAATCAACATTGAAGCCACTGACCATATAACTCAACCACCAGCACATCGGTGGATGGATCGTGGGTGATGACTATTGGATCTAATAGTGAGTTGAATATTGCGATCAGTGGCTCCAGTGCCGATTTGTGGTGATTCTGGGTAGCGAGTTGAGGGTGATAGTTAAGCTTTGATGTTGGTTTCGTTGACCTCCCTTGAGGTTTTGCGATATTACCCCCAATTCCCCTGAAAAGAGGAGTAAGAGTAATGTTAATGGCTAATTAACGTGAGGTATGTGTAATGACAACATTAATTTCAAAGGAGGTTAGTGAAACAAGAGGGCATTGGGGTGTAATTAAACAAAGCCTGAAGGGAGGTCAGTGTAATTTTCCCTTTCTATTTCATCTAATTGACTTATATCACCCAAAATGTTTTTGATGGTCCATCTGATTATGCAGAAAACATTTAACTTTGATTGCGTGGATATTTACTGCTCATATATTACATTACTTTAATCATGGACATTATGTTCTGAAAATTTCATGCATTTTTCAAACCTTCCTTGGACATGTTATTGTCCAATATTGCTTTCAAGATCTAAATAATCTCTTTCTCTCTTACAGTTCATTAAAGAAGCACCTGGTCGTGCCAATATTGGTGTAAAGAGAATGGGGGAACTTGACACTAGACCATTCCTTGAAGCTATGAAGAAAAAATATAATGAGGAAGAAGCTGAAGATAGAGCTACAGAATTGTGTTCATTGTGGGAAGAGTATCTGAAGGACCCAGATTGGCATCCCTTCAAAGTTATCATAGTTGATGGGAAAGAAACGGTGCGTCTTTGTTATTGATGTGTATATCTCCTGAAATTATCCTGTAGTTGCATCAGTGTTATCAAATAGCGGCGCCATGGCGGATTGCGGTGACGGATTTTTGCCCAACCACTATGGCCAATTTGTGAAGGATGGCGGCGCCATGGCGTTTTATGGCGGCTTGAAATGGCGGATTTTTAGCCTTCCGCTATGTTCCGCCATCCGCCATCGATAACATTGAGTTGCATATCACTCTTATCTCTTAATCATATTTTTTTCATCCTGTTATTTATCTTTTTGCTTTACTTTTTCATGGAGGCAATGAATATTTTGGTGACCCCTGTACCCTAGATTATAACTATTTGGCCTTCTGAACCTGTAATTCTTTCACATCGTGATATCTAAGGGTCTTTATATCGATCCTTTCACTTTAGGATCTAATATTTAATAGAGTTGAAGAAGTTATGGGCTGATTAGAAGTGTCATAGGTGATAATAATAGGTAAAATGATCGCCTGACAACCAAGAATAATGGCCAACTTGTTAGCATTTTGAATTTTGGAGTTTGGACCTCCATCACAGCTGGAAATGCATTTTCTCCTTCTGAATCTGTTGACCTGGAAGGCTTGAACAGCACAAAACTAAATACTTAGCAACACTTTTACAAGTGCTATGTTCAAATATTAAAATGATAGTGCAATTAACAAATGGAAGTGTGGTTTGTCCGGGATACCTATTTACTACGTAGCCCCTTTTCGAATGCCTACAGGGGTTGCTTAGCAGATAGAAGGGTTATGAGGAATTTCTTGTTGTCTAGTGTTGGGATGATATCCGAATTCATTTTGTGTTAATTGGGAGAATTGTAGAAGACATAAAAATGTTGTTGGTTTGGGTCTTGGTAACTTGCCCTCCAAAAACATTGTCTTGTCAACCAAGTGGTCCAGGCTCATAGTGTTTACCTTTAGAGAGAATGTATGGCATGAGGTCATTTGAAGTAAGTATGGTCTTCAACTCTTCATCTGAATGGTTGGAATGCTAATGGTGTAGCGGTGAATGCGACTCATGCAGCAACATCATCAACAACAATGCCTTATCCCACTAGGTGGGGTCGACTACATGGATCAAACGACACCATAATGTTCTATCATGAATCATGTTTATAGTTAAACAATTGACCTTTAAATCTTTTTTAATAGTTTCTCCTATAGTTTTTCTTAGCCTACCTCTGCCTGTAGCGATTGGATTGCCCTCCGTCTGGTCTACTCCTTACTACGGAATCTACAGGTCTCCTCCATACATGCCCAAACCAACTAAGTCAAGATTCAACCATCTCTTCTACAATATGTGCTACCCCAACCCTCTCTCTAATGCTATCATTCCTAATCCTATCTCATCTAGTTTTTCCACTCATCCAATGCAACATTCTCATCTCTGCTACATTGATTTTACTCTCGCGTTGATTTTTTTATTGCCCAACACTCCGTCCCATACAACATCGCAGATCTAATAGTTGTACGGTAAAATTTTTCCTTTAGCTTGAGAGGTACCTTTTTATCACACAAAAACCCAAAGCCTTCCTCCATTTCAACCACCCTGATTGAATCCGATGGTTTACATCTCCCTCGATTTCTCCATCCTTTTTTATAATAGACCCTAAGATATTTACACCGTGTGACTTGTGGTATGTTGTGATCTCCAACTTTCACCTCTAAGTTAGATCGTGTTTTACCTTTTGCTAAATTTACACTCCATATACTCTGTCTTGCTTCTACTCAAACGGAAGACATGTGCTTCTAAAGCTTGTCTCCAAGTCTCCAACCTCCCATTTATATCCTCTCTCGACTCTTCAACTAGGACTATATCATCTGCGAAAAGCATGCATCGCGGTGCTGACTCTTGAATATGCTCCGTAAGTACATCCAAGACCAAGGTAAAAAGATAGGGGCTTAAAGCTGACCCTTGGTGCAGACCTATAGTTATTGGGAAATCTTCTGTGGCTTCACCCTGTGTTCTTACACTAGTCGTGGCCTATTCATACATATCCTTGATAGCTCGAATATAGGCAATCCGGACACCCTTCTTTTTTAGGGCTTTCCACAACTTCTCTTGGCATCCTATCACACGCTTTCTCCAAATCAATGAAAACTATGTGTAAATCTTTTTGATCCCTTCGATATTGTTCCATCACTCGTCATAGCAAATAAATTGCTTACATGGTCGACCTCCCGGGCATAAAACCAAATTATCGGTAATTTTGGTTTCTTTTCTTAGTTTCCGTTCAAGCACCCTTTTCCATAGCTTCATAGTATGACTCATAAGCTTAATCCCCCTATAATTTGCGCAATTTTGTATATCTCCCTTGCTCTTATAAATCGGAACCAAAGTGCTTTTCCTTCATTCGTTCGGCATTTTTTGACCTCATAGTCTCGTTAAAGAACTTCGTGAGCCAACTAATGCCTCTATCTCCTAGACTCTTTCATATCTCCACAGGTATATTGTCTGGTCCAACTGCCCTGTCATTATTCATCATTCTCAAAGGTTTTTTTACCTCGTGCTCTTGAATTCTACGATAAAAAGTGTAATTTTGGTCCTCCTCTCTGACGTCAAGTCCACGTGAGCACGATAAGACTTCATACCCTTCATTAAATAACTTGTAGAAATAATTCTTCCATCTATCTTTAATATCATGTTCCTTAACCAAAACTTTACCTTCTTCATCCTTAAAACATTTCACTTGGTCAAAGTCTCTTGTCTTTCTTTCCCTAATTTTAGCAAGCCTTTCAGATCCATGGAAATTTGTTTCTCAAATATTTTATTATTTTATAAATTTGGTCTCTTTAAAATTGGGAGATGTGCAAAAATTAGATATGGGGAGGATAGTTGGGTGGGAGATATGCCCCTTTAGTAAACTATTTTTTGAAACCTTTTGTGACTCAGATGAATGCTGCCTATATCTAGGAAAGACGATAGGATGTGTCATTGTGTTTGTATGACTGGTTTGGTTCATTGATAATTGTTGTAAACAGGAGCCGCAGTTTATTCTTAACTTTCATTCTTTCTATGTATGATGCATTGTGTTAGGTTCATACTGCTGCTGCTTTAGGACAATATCTTTCCAATATAGCAATTTGATCTATACAAGGATTTGCAGATTCATTTTAATCTGAAATTATATTGCATTATTTCTCTAATGTATTTTCTGGTAAATTTCTAATGCTTACACTTTGTTATCTGACTTCACTTTTTTTTTTTTTAATTTCAGGAAATTATAAAAGATGACGATGAAAAGTTGAATGGGCTGAAAAATGAGATTGGTGAAGGGGCATATAAAGCAGTGGTGACAGCTTTGAAAGAGATAAATGAATATAATCCTAGTGGGCGGTATATATCATCAGAAATATGGAACTATGGACAGGGAAGGAGAGCAACTTTGCAAGAAGGAGTACAATATCTGTTGAAGCAATGGAAAATACATAAACGCAAGTGGGGAGATATGTGAAGGTTGGTATGCAATGTATTTAGGTTTCTGCATTTTTCTTTTGAACTGTGTATAGCACTACCTAGAAAGAAAATGATTTTAAAGGCTGATTGATATATGGCTTAGTTACTGATAAGGAACAACCAACTAGATTTCATCATTTCTGAAGAAATTACTAGTTGATTTCTAGCATTCAGAGGTTTTTTTCTCCTCATTTGACTACAATTACTGTTTCTATATTTCTTTTAATTATGGATTATATTGCTGAATGGTTGATGTTTTTACAGAAGTTAACCTGTTGCACCTGGAGAAGGGAATATTGTGCTTCACAGCCGGGTAGCATGCATCCATATTTGGAATGCCGCCCCACTAAATATAATTGTGTGTAGTTTTAAGGGGTTTATGATGATGTTAAACTTTTTAATTTCACTTGAAACTTCATAGTTCTTTGGGCATCTTGCTGAGAATCAAACTACTTTCATAACGGCAGCCTTAATACTGTCTCTAGCGTGGAAGAAGACATTGATGTTAAACTTGTATGACTATATTATTTAGCTTTTATTTTTAGCATGTTTCTTTGAGCAATTGGTTCAGATTTTAGAACTTTGATTTCAAGTAATTGACCTATTAAATTGGAGTACATTATCTTAAGAGTGAGTGAGTCGTATTGTACTTTCTTTCAGAGAATGTCACTTTACATTTTTAACTTTTCTTGAGGAGCTGATATCTTATTATACTCGTGCCATTTTTAACCTTTTAAATTTAAAATCTTTCAATCTAATTGTTTTGTCGCTTGAATATGTTGTGTTCTTAAAAATATAATAAGTTTTGGCTTAGGTTTCAACTGTTTTCTAAGATTTGCATTCAGTGTTTTCGAAACTTTTGTTTTAGTCGTTGCAACTAGTGAATTTTTATTTAGTGCTTGTGACAAATTGAAGTCCCATTTATCGATGTAATATGTCATTAACTTGTCATGAGTAACTGAGTTAGTATTCAATGAAAGTTCACCAATGACAGCGACTAAAAATAAAAATATTATTGAAGCTTGAAAATTATTAAGAATGCACTCTTTATCATACTTTTACTCAACACTATTATTAGGTGGATTTCATGTGAGATCTATCAAAATACATGGTTTCACATGAAATTTATCCAATAATAGAGTGTGATGCTAACATTGCTCGAGAAACTTATATTAAAACCAAAATAATATACATTTAAATTAATAATGTTATAATTTTAAGAATATAAAATGTATTGAAGGTTTTTATTCTTTTAAACTATTATTATATTTATTATCTTTGAGTTTTAAGCATTTTTTATTTTAATTTATATTTTTTGAAGTTTTAATTTAATTTTAAAAACCTTGTACTTTACTAGAAATTCATTATTTCTTTAAAGTACTTTTTTTCACTAGACATTTCACACTTGTTTTTCTAAGAGGAGAATCATAAGAGGCCTTAAGAAGTTTGTGTAAGGTATGCTATATCAATCTTTTGTATTTGTCAAAACTGAATTACTTCATTGCATTGATAGGAATGGCTTTATATAACCTTTTACAAACAGTTCTGGTACACAATAGAAAACTAACTAAACTAACTAACTCTCAACAGCAAACTAACTGACTATTAAGAACTTATACAACTAATAAACTGTAAAAAGTTCTAACAAAACCTCCCTTAAACTGAATTGCACTTTGCAATTAGTTTAATTCTGACATTTTACATAAGCCTAAACTCCCACGAAGCATCAGAAAAGCCTCCAACTTCAAAGACTTGGTCATAATATCAGAGACTTGATCCTGTGTATTGCAATGGACCAATTCAATTACTCCATCTCTGGTAAGGTCTCGAAGAAAGTGGAATCTCACATCAATATGTTTGCTTCCGTGCAATACTGGATTTTTTGAGAGCTTGATGGTTGAACTATTGTCACAGAAAACAGTTGTACACCTCCCTTGATTGTGACCAAGTCTTTCCAGAATCCTCCTCAGCCAAATTCCTTGACAAGCACAGGTTGCAAATCGCTTATAAACTCGTACATTGTTGAAAGAGTTACAACCAGTTGTTTCTTAGATGACCAAGATACAACTCCTGTTCCAAGCAGAAAAACATACCTTGAAGTGCTCTTTCGATCATCAACATCACATGCATAGTCACTGCCTGTAAAGGCAACTAAGTTTCTTTCTGCACCTCTTATGTAAAATATTCCAAGCTCCACGATTCCCTTCAGATATCTCAAAATTCGTTTGACAGCTTGCAAATGTATTTCTGTTGGCTTTTCCATATATCCATTGATCAAGCAAACTGAGAACATAAGATCAGGTCTTGTAGCAGTCAAATACATAAAAGGCTACCCACCATTTGCTTGTATGTTGTCACATTCACTTCCTTTCCACTTCCCTCCTTTGACAGCTTATACGTTGGAACAATTGGATTGTTAACCATGTTACTTTTCTTCATTCCAAATCTCTCCAACACTTCTTTGGCATATTTGCTTTGACTGATAAAAATACCATCTGCATTTTGTATGACTTCAACACCCAATAAGTACTTCATTTTGCCTATATCTGTCATATCAAACTCCATTTTCATTGATTCTTTGAAATTCTCAAACATTTCTTTGTCATTACCTATGAAAATCAGGTCATCAACATAGAGACTTCTGATCAGTAGCTTCTCCTTACTGTCAGACTTGACAAACAAGGTGTGCTCAGATGGACACTTTTCAAAGCCCTCCTTGATGAAATAAGATTCAATCTTGCTATACCAAGCACGTGGTGCTTGTTTTAGGCCATACAAGGATTTTTTAAGCTTGTAGACCTTGTTCTTTTCCCTTTGCTTCTGATATCCCTGAGGCTGCTCAATAAACACTGTTTCAGTCAACTCTCCATGAAGGAATGCCCTCTTGATATCTAGCTGAAACACACACCACCGATTGATAGCTGCAAGAGCCAAAATTGTTCTAATTGTATCCCATCTAGCCACAGGAGCAAACACTTCATTATAATCAATGCCATACTGTTGAGAGTACCCTTTTGCTACAAGCCGAGCTTTGAATTTCTCTATCTCTCCATTCTCATTGTACTTTGTCTTGTGTACCCATTTCACACCTGTTTTCTTTGCATCAGCAGGTAGATCAGTTAATTCCCATGTATCATTTTTCTCAATTGCTTCCATTTCCAAATCCATGGCCTTCCTCCATACTTTGTTTTTAACTGCCTCCTCAAAAGAGATTGGATATGTAAAAGGAGTGAACATAGCTAAATTGTGTTGCTCATCATCATCATACACTCCTTCTGATGTTACATAATCATTCATCCAAGCAGGTCTTCTTTTACTTCTTCCTTGAGCTATGTTTGGTGTGTTTTCCTCGGGTGTTTCATGATCAGGGAGGTGAGTAGAAGGATATTCCACATCATCTTCATATTCAGCTTCTTCTGTTTCATGATCTGCATCTGCTGCATGAACATCTTCATTTTCTCCCTTTTCTTCACTCCATTCTAGAGTTTCAGGCTTTGTTTCTCCTTTTGCCTTACTCCAATTCCACCTCTCAGCTTCATCAGACACAACATCCCTGCTGATTAGAACCTTCTTTGAGACTGGATCATAAAGCCTATAGGCTTTTGATTCTTCACTCACTCCCAGAAGAATACATTTTATACTTTTGTTGTCCAGTTTCTTCCTTTGAGTGTCAGGCACATGATGTAACACCCCAAGATTCACCCTTATGTTTATATGTGTTAGTTTTGGAATATATATGTTGTTATATGTTTGATATTTATGCATATGTGTATGTTAGAGGTAGTTTAGCCTTTGGAAAGGTCTTAATAGTGAATTCTGGTTTTCTAAGATCCGCCCAGCCTAAGTTTTTTGAGCCCGGCCTAAGAGTCTGCGCCCAACCTAAGTTTATGAGCCCGACCTAAAATGTAGAAAAACTCACATTCTAGTTTTCTGCAGAATCCGCCCGGCCTAAGCGTCTGCTCCCGGCCTAAATTTTCTGAGTCAGGCCTAACGATACTGACAACATTTTGGGGCTTCTGTTTCGGCCCAGTTGCACCCTAATTCGTTTTAAACCTCTAAGTCACGCCCTAAACCCTAGTTTACACGACTCTAACACTCAGAAACAACCTCCCACCTTTCTCTTTGAGGTCTCATCTCTTTTCTCTAAAAACTATCTCTCTAGGGACCATTTTGTTCATCGTTTTCCACCGTTCTTCAATTGGGGAACACCGTTGCGAACACGTGTTCATTGTGTTTGCTGTTTGGATCTCTAAACCAGGTAAAATTCGTGCACCTTGTCATCCCTTTTTGTTAATCTCCTTTCTTCTCCTTGAATTGGGGATTAATGGTTTCCCTTTTTATGTTTTGACCAAGACTCGAGGAACTCTTTGAGCCACTCGAGGGAACGCGTTTGGTTTACCGCTTAGCTTTTGTTGGGAATCTTCATACCAGGTATGAGGAGAAGGATAGTGTATACATTAGGCAAGGGGGTAGCGTAAGATGATGGGTCCCCATAACCCCGTTATTGTTGTTAATTGCTATGAATGCCTATTCGTTATATGTTTTTATTAATTGTTATTGATATTGCTACGTTTAGTATGACTATGCCTAAACTGTGTTGATGCCATGATCTGCCTGGTTGTATGAGTTAATTGTTATAATTGCTCATTGGTTGATGGTATGCTCATTGTTTATGATTATCATGTTGTTTGTCAACGATATATAATAATTGAATCTATTCATGATCTGATTATGATCGTTATGTTGCTGTTGCTATGCGTTGATTGGCCGAATGTTGATTGACTGAGTGTTGGTTGATGTTGAACATGTTAATAAGACCTTAATTGACTCATTAGGACTCTTAATTAACATAAGACTTAAGGGATTAATTCCCCAATATTTCATAAGACATGAACTATTAGTGAGAGGTGTGGTTTGATGCCAACTGGATTAGTCAAAGGACTCTAGGATATGATTTGAAAGTGTTAGGGAGTTTTGGCTCCAAGAACATAAGTTGAATCTTCCCAGAACAGTACGTCTGGCCCAGGAGCACGACCATGCTGAACAGGGAGCACACCCGTGCTCCTATTTGAATTCTGGAAGATAGTCAGGCATTGAGCACGGCCGTGCAGGACAGAAAGCACAGCCGTGCTCCACTTAAGAAGTGTCAACACGATCGTGCTAGGGTGAGCACGCCTATGCTCCCCTTACTGGTCAGAATCTGAGATTAAAGGAATTAAGTGGTGTTTCACCCCAAATGTCCCCAATAATGTAATAATACACCAAGCGAATGAAGAAGAGCTAAATAACTTAATTAAATATTAATTAAGATAATAAGATTATTAAGTTGGTTAAGTCGGTGCCCATTGGGTTGCCGCACGTTGTTATGCTTTGGTCCTTTTTGGCCAAAGTGGCCTCGATGCTTTTCGGTCGAGGTGTTGATGGGATGAACCTTAGTGCTTTTTGGCTAAGGGGGCCTTGACCCTATGGTTTAAGGTGTTGATGTTGACGTTGATGACGGTGATAAGTCTTGGGTGCTTATTGGCCCAAGCAAATGATGTGGTCACCTTGTGTGTCGTTTGCTCATGCATTCATACGTTGAAGTTGATTAGTGGGGGATGTTCAACATAAGGGAGGTCGTCCAAGTTATGATGATCTGGCCTAAGTCTTGGGTGGTTCACCCAAGGTTTGGTGAACCGTGCGCCCCCGAGGTGGCGTATCCAGTTATGATACGTCGGCTATCCAAAGGGTTCACCCATGGTTTGGTGAACTGTTGGCGTTGGTGCTTTTATGGCCAATGTGGATATGTAACTCCGAAGTTGACTTCCTGAGATAGTTGGATTCACATGTATAACGGAGTAGTGTTGCACCGCATTGCATATGTTGGTTGAGATGATATGTTTTTTATGTTGTTTAATATTGATGTTACGTTATATTGCTATGTCATGCTATGATGTATGTTTATCTTGCTTAACTACTTCCATGCCGATGTGTTTACATGATTTCTTACTCTCTGTTTTCCTGTTTTTGTTGTTGCATGTATCTCTTTCTGCAGAGGACGGTGAGCAGCCAGTGAAGGAGTGACTCTGAGGAGCCGCGACTCTAGTTAGGATGCTTAGCTTTATCAGTAGTTATAGTTTGTTGTTAGTTTTCAGTTTCAGTTGTATTCCGATGATTTATTCCGGAACGGTTATACTATCTCTATATGTGACATCAGGGTTGGGTTATGTCCATGCTATATGTTGTTTATGTTTTATTGTTTTAAAACTATGTTCTTTCCGCTTTAAGTGTTACAATGTGGTATCTTTCTATCAAGTTTTATTTTTATCAAATGAATGCATGTTTTTATATTACCTCTTTTAACTAAATGTTTTATATTAACATGCGAGGTAGAAGGGTGTCACATTTAGTGATATCAAAGCAGGTTTGTCCTATCAGACCGTGGTATGAGTCTGTTATGAGTTTGTTGTGTGCTCTTGTTTGAATTGTCTATATTTATATAGACAATGTTACGTGGTACTAAGTACCTATAGCTTCACTTTGGCTTGACTTACTGCATTTGGTGGTTTGTCTTGGACGATCCAAGGAGTCCGTGAGTGCTTCTTGTATTAAGAAAGGTTGTTCTATTATCATTTGATAATGAGAACTTTTTTGTTGATCTTGTATGCTTACCCCTAAAGGACCTTGATGTTATTCTTGGCATGGACTAGTTATCTTCCAACCATGTCCTTTAAAATTGTTTTGATAAAACCTTGATTTTTGGAACTCCTGAGCAGTCTAAGAATCCGACCTTTCTCTCTACTAACCAAGTGAAAGCTTCAATGAAAGACAAAGACCAAGTGTTCATGATGTTGTCTTCTCTGGAAGTTGAGAGCCCTCCTGATGTTGGAAGTGTGCCTGTTGTGCGGGAGTTTCTTGAAGTGTTCCTGGGGATGTTTACGAACTACCCCCCAGAGAGAGATGTGGAGTTCACCATAGATTTAGTACCTGGCACCGGGCCTATTTCCATAGCGCCCTATAGAATGTCTCCCCTACAGCTAGCCAATTTGAAGGAACAGTTAAAGGACCTTATCCAAAAGAAGTTTATTAGGCCTAGCGTATCCCCATGGGGAGCGCCAGTGTTACTAGTAAAGAAGAGGGATGGTAGTATGAGGTTGTGTGTCGACTATCAACAGCTTAACAAGGTGACCATTAAGAATCGGTATCCCCTCCCTAGGATTGATGATCTTATGGATCAGTTGATCGGAGCCTGTGTCTTTTCGAAGATAGATTTGAGGTCAGGGTACCATCAGATTCGGGTTAAGTCTAAGGACATCCTGAAGACAGTGTTTAGGACGCGTTATGGTCACTATGAGTACTTGGTCTAATCAATGCCCTTGTTCTGTTCATGGACTACATGAACAAGACCTTTCACCCTTACTTGGATAAGTTTGTGGTAGTTTTCATAGATGACATCTTAGTGTACTCCAAGACCAAGGAGGAACATGAGGAGCACTTGAGGGTTGTCTTGCAGACCCTTAAGGAGAAGCAGTTGTATGCCAAGATGTCTAAGTACGAGTTTTGGTTAGAGGAAGTTAGTTTCTTAGGTCACGTGATCTCAAAAGGTGGGATAGTCGTTGATCCGACTAAGGTTGAGACGGTACTCCAGTGGGAAGGGCCAAAGTCAGTGACTGAGATTAGGAGTTTCTTGGGTTTAGTAGGGTACTATAGAAGGTTTATTGAAGGTTTCTCTAAGTTAGCTTTACCCTTAACCTGTCTCACCAAGAAGGGACAGTTGTTTGTGTGGGACTCTATGTGCGAAGAGAGTTTCCCAACCCTTAAGAATAGGTTGACATCAGCACCAGTTTTAGTGTTACCCGATCCTAGTAAACCTTTCGTAGTGTACTGCGATGCATCAAAGCAAGGTCTAGGTGGAGCTGTGGTATTTACCTTAAAGATTTGGAGGCATTACCTTTATATAGCAAAGTTTGAGGTCTTCAGTGATCATAAGAGTTTGAAGTATCTCTTTGATCAAAGAGAGTTGAATATGAGGCAGTGTAGGTGGATGGAGTTTTTAAAGGATTATGAGTTTGATCTGACCTACCACCCAAGAAAAGCCAATGTAGTGGCAGATGCTCTAAGTAGGAAAACGTTGCACGTCTCCGCTTGATGGTTAGGGAGATGGATCTGATTGAGGAGTTTAGAGACCTGAGTTTAGCTTGGGAAGTTACCCCTAAGAGCATTAGGCTTGTAACCTTGAAGGTTACCAACAGTTTGATGGATCAGGTTAGAGAGGGTCAGAAGACATACCAGTTTCTCTTAGACTAGAGATAGTTGCTCGCTCAGGGAAGAAACCTTAGTTTTAAGGAAGGAAGTGATGGGGTTTTGAGGTTCAAAGATAGAGTCTGTATACCAGAAGTTCCAGAGCTTAGAAGTTGATCCTTGAAGAAGGATACATGAGTGGACTGAGTGTGCACCCATTTGCCACTAAGATGTATCGAGATCTTAAGAGGATTTTTTGGTGGCCTAGGATGAAGAAATATGTGGCTGAGTTTGTGTATGCTTGTTTAGTGTGCCAAAAGGCTAAGATAGAAGAGACACCCCGTTGTGCCCCATTGTATTATTAGATTAAAACCTTATTAATTATTTACTTAATCGCACGCTTATTGTTGAAAATACGTAAAAATTAAAACTTAATACCAATCATATAACTTCTACAAATTTAAAACACTCCAAAGTTATATTACATAAATACACACATATTTATTCGTTACATTACCAAAACACTGTTTAGGGTATCCTATCAGTAGGATCCTTCACAGATACTTATTCATAAAAACAGCTTATAACTAGAGGAAAATAAAAATGTCTTATTAGGCTCACTGGCCCTAAACTTACTACACTATGTCATTACGATCTATAGCTTGTCCTCCAGCATCAGCTTCATACAGAGTTTCATCCAACTCCTCAGCAACATCCGTTTCGTACAGGGTTCCATCCATCTCCTCAACAACATATTCCTCCATCGGGTCTTCTAACGTAATAAAATTGACATACACAGAAAAATACAGAAATATGGAGATAAGAAACAGTTCTATCATCCTAAGCGGAAAAGATTCATAGCATATAATACAATAATAGTCACAAACACGCATCACTCACAATCTACAATCATCCTTACTTTACGATATCATCCTTTACCCTCCAACTCATACAACTAAACCTTTATGCTGACGTGGCCACTACTAATCCTGTCACACATCCCTCGTTAGGAATGTCAGTCAGTGATCCAAGTGACGCGTTCCCAACGCTGGTGTACATTATCATCCATGGTGAGAATGCTCATGCAAAACAACGACACTATAGCTGCACAGTACCGTCGGTTCACACCCTGGTTCTCTCTCATCTCTATCAAGGGTGCTCATGCATAGCAATGACACTATAGTTGCACAACTTAAATTCTAATTTGGAATGGTCCACGAGAATCTCGGATCTCGTGTATCTCAAATACACGGTTATGAACAACAATGCAACATATGATTCTCACTGACTACTATCAATAACAACCTAGTACCTCAAGCTTTCCTCATAACCTCCACTTACATTCTATATCACATTACCTCTATAAAATAATAGCTGGGTACCTTTAATTTATATTCAAACTCTCACCCCAGACAAAATACCTCCGAGTAACATATATCTTTACCTAAAATCAACTAAGCAATTTATCAACACAGGCAGATCAGACATAACACAATAATTAATATAATATTCAAACACCAAAATTATCGTCACATGCAATAGAATACATCAACCAGCGTAACACAAAAAATTTAATAATAATAATTCAAAAATCCTCAATATTATAAAATTAACCTAAGGTGATAAACCTACAATCCCCAAATCATCATTGGTATTACAGAAAAGCTTCCAATGTGATTTTGGTCTTGTCGATTATTCGACTACTAGTAGGGTTTAGGTCACCCTACACCATTATTATAAATTATATACTACTTATCAGTTCCGATGATGGAATGGTTTTTTCTCCCACCTAAGTTAACATCGGAAACACGAAATCGACGATCCTCGATATCCCGCCACGAGTTACCAAAACCACCTTCAACCAAATCAACAAATTAACAAATTAATCAACAAATCTAAATATGAACCTATGATACTAGGTTCGGCCAACTCATCCAAATGAGGGTTAGAGTTCTTTTCTCAACCTAAGCTTTTGGATACTAATTACTTAGGTCCTGGATAGCTCAGATACATTGCTATAACATGAAAACATGAACAAAATATTCTAAGCCCTATTTAATTGAATTTCGGCCTCGCATAGAAAAATAGGCTAGGATTTTCAAATCAACTTAATCTCTTAGATAAATGATCTTAGAGTGTTAGAGAGCATGAATCAAGCATTTGATTTCACAAATCAATCAAAAAAATTTCAACCCTTTTATGTTAGGGTTTCGGCCTCTATAAGAAAATTAGGCTAGGGATTTTTGTTGAACCTAAGCTCTTGGATTTAAGCTATACAAGTATTATAGAACTTAGATCAAGTACTAACTTTCAAAACAAACAATAAAACACCAAACCCATTTTACTACATAGGTTCGACCAAATAGGGTTCAATAGGAAAGAAAATGATTTTGATCACATGCGCTTGGATAATGAAGGTAAAGTTCGTTACTAGATTATAGAAATTGGTTTCACGTTTTTAGGATTTTTCTACAATTTTCTAGAATTCTTTTAAGTTCTAGATCTAAGAAAATAAAAACATGAAAAAATGAAGAACAATATCTTAGAAAGAAAGGAGATGATCATGTTACCTCACTTGGTTGAAGGAGGATGATGGACCTAGCTAGCTTGTTACAAGAACACTTGAAGCTTGGGAAAGTTCATAGTGGAGTTTAAGTGAAGAAATAAGAAGAAGATGAAGTGAAGCAAATAAAGAGAAAATGGGGAGGGGGCTGTGGTTTTGGAGTATATATAGGAGTAATCTTATGCCTTGTTTGGTTCTTATCAATTTAATTAATGGGTTTTGTGAATATTAAATAATAATAGTTAGCTAATGGTTAATAAATATGTGTCTCACATTTAGTGGAGGGTGTGGCTGATTTTAGACCACACAAACTAACCACGGTTCCTTAATCATGGTTAAAATCTAACAATTTTGGTTAGGTTAAGCTAAAAGGGCATTTTGGTAATTTCACCTAAATTTACACTTAATGCTTCATAAATTCTTGGTGAGTCATGGTGGTGACTCACCCTATAACTCAGATCCTCCGGTGTCTGGTTTTGTCTCTGCACCTCCCTTCTCGACTCTGTCAGTTCCCCGATTAGGGTTTACGCCCGTATAAAAGCGTAATATTTCGTTTTCGACTGAAAATTTTCAAACTAACCAAACTCGTTGGAAATATGATTTTAATATAAACCATTTTGTTCACGAGTCAAAATTAGGTTTTCTGATCATTAAAATCTTGCTGTCAGTGAAAATACCGACTGTTTTCTGTTCGAACTTTCGATAAAATTCGTCCGAATACACCTAATATTTTATTTCTGATCAGAAATTTGGAAAGTAGACTTCTTCACGGAAAAAATATAAAAAATCTAAAAATTTCAGTTTTCGGGCCAAATTAGGGTTTTTCTGTCAGTATAAAATTATGTTGTCGGTTAAAAAAACGCAGACTGGTTTCCGTCTGAGTTTTAAACCCAAAATTTCACCGTAACCTTCTACCATAAGATAGAGCATGAATATGATTTTGTTTTATCCAAAATCATTTTCTTGTTCTCGAATAAAAATATAATTAAATATATTTTTACTGTTAAAACAACGTAATTAAAAACAGGCTGTTACATTACTACCTCTTTTAGAAAAGAAATTTCGTCCTCGGAATTTACATACCTCAAAAGTTGTGGATATTTTTGTGGCATATCTGCTTCACGTTCCCACGTAGCATCTCTAGTAGTTTCATCTCATACAACTTTAACCAAAGGAATTTGTCTACCGCGAAGCTCCTTAACCTCTCTATCTGCTATCCTTACAGGTAAAGCTTCATACTCTAGATTCTCTCGTAGTTGTATAGACACAGACTCAATAACATGTGAAGAATCAAGATAGTATTTTCTCAACTGAGAAACGTGAAAGACGTCATGAAGGTTAGCAAGGTTAGGTGGTAAAGCAATATGATAAGCTACTGGACCAATCCTTCGAAGAATCTGGAAAGGTCCGATGAATCTAGGAGTAAGTTTTCTAGTTTTGATAGCCCTGCCAATTCCGGTCTTCGGAGTAACTCTCAAAAACACGTGATCACCCTCATGGAATTCTAAAGGTCTCATTCTCTTGTTACTGTAGCTCATTTGCCTATCATATGCTTCCTTAATCTTTTCCCTTATCTTCCTAACTTGTTTCGTAGTCTTTTGCACCACATCTGGACCCAAGACTTGATTTTCGCCAATCTCATACCAACATAAAGGGGTCCTACACTTCCTACCATACAAAGCCTCATATGGTGCCATTCCTATACTACCGTGAAAACTATTGTTGTAAGTAAATTCAATCAATGGCAAGAACTCATCCCAACTGCTAGTGTGTTCCAAAACACAAGCTCTTAAAAGATCCTCCAATGATTGAATCGTCCTTTATGACCGTCCGTCTGTTTGGGGATGATAAGCAGAACTCGTCCTCAACTTAGTACCTAAAGCATTGTGCAACTGTTTCCAAAATCTAGATGTGAATCTAGGATCTCGGTCTAAGACAATGCTCGATGGTACACCATGCAACCTAACAACTTATTTGATGTAAATTTGGGTCAACTTCTCCAAACTATAACTTTCACCGATAGGTAAGAAGTGAGAACACTTCGTCAACCTATCAATGATAACCCAAATCGCATCATGTCTCTTAGGAGTTCGTGGTAATCCAACCACAAAATCCATAGCTATGCTATCCCATTTCCATTCTGGGATATCTAATGATTGCAATAAACCTGCCGGCTTTTGATGCTCTATCTTAGCCTTCTGACACACCAGGCAAGATAAAACATACTCTGCTACCTTTTTCTTCATCCTCGTCCACCAAAACAATTTCTTCAAATCCTGATACATTTTAGTGGATCCAGGATGAAAACTCAACTTACTCTTATGTGCTTCTTCTAATATCACATTCCTAAGTTCTAAATCCTCTGGCACACATATTCTATCCCTAAACCTCAGTACACCATTTGTTCCTCTACTAAACTCAAATCTTACCCTCATCTATACCTCTACTTATCTCCTGTAGATATAGATCCTGAACCTGTTTATCCTTAATATCTCTCATAAAATCACTACTAATAGTGATCATACCTAAGCAAATTTTATCCTCAACCAACTCCATTCCTAAGTTCAAATCTCTGAACTGTTCCAGTAATTCTAACTCTTTAACCATCATCACAGATACATGCAATGATTTCCTACTCAAGGCATTCGCTACAACATTCGCCTTCCCAGGATGGTATAGTAAATCAAACTCATAATCTTTGATAAACTCCATCCATCTCCGATGTCTCATATTCAACTCTTTTGGTTGAACAGATACTTCAGACTTTTATGGTCACTGTAAACATTAAATTTTGCACCATATAGAAAGTGTCGCCATATCTTTAATGTAAACACTATGGCTGCTAACTCCAAATCATGAGTCGGGTAGTTCCTCTCATGAATTCTCAATTGTCGGGAAGCATTAGCCACAACTCTTCCCTCTTGCATTAGAACACAACCTAAACCTTGGTACGACGCATCACAGTATACGTCAAACTGACCTAATGGATCAGGTAAAGTCAACACAGGTGATGTAGTCAACCTTTCCTTAAGCTTTTGGAAACTCTTCTCACAGTTGTCCGTCCATACAAAAGCTGTATTTTTCCTCGTCAATTGCGTCATAGACAACGCAATCTTCGAGAAACCCTCTATAAAGCTAAGATAATATCCAGCTAACCCTAGAAAACTTCGTACTTCACTTACTGACTTAGGCCGTTCCCATTTAAGAACTGCCTCAACCTTTTCTGGATCTATTGCTATACCTTCCTTGTTGATCACATGTCCAAAAAATTGGACTTCTTCTATCAAAAACTCGTACTTGGAAAGTTTACCATAAAGCTGCCCATCCTTCAAAACCTACAGCACCACTCTCAAATGTTCCTCATGATATTCCCATGTACGAGAATAGATAAGGATGTCGTCGATGAACACAATGACAAACTTATCGAGGAATGGTCTAAATATCCTGTTCATATAATTCTTGAACACTGCTGACACGTTAGTCACACCGAAAGGCATAACTAAATACTCGTAATGTCCATACCTTGTCCTAAAAGCCGTTTTGGGTATATCTTCCTTCCTTACTCTAATCTGATGGTATCCAGATCTCAAATCAATCTTGGAAAATATTGCTGCTCCTGTCAATTGATCCATCAGATCATCTATCCTAGGCAACGAATACTTATTCTTAATTGTTACCTTGTTCAACTATCTATAATCTGTGCGCAACCTAGCACTCCCATCTTTCTTCTTAACAAACAACACCGGAGATCCCCACGGTGAAACACTCGGTCTTATGAACTATTTTCCCAACATGTCATCCAATTGTTTCTTTAACTCCACCAATTCTACAGGTGACATCTGATAAGGCGCCATAGATATAGGTCCTGTCCCTGGTACAAGATCTATGGTGAATTCCACTTCTCGCTCTGGTGGCAAACCTGGAATGTTGGGAGGGAACACTTCAGGAAACTCTCTCACAATAGGCATAGAATCTATATTAGGAGTCTCATTAGTTTCCACCGTGAACAACATCACGTACTGCCAAGAATCGTCACTCCTCATGGATACTCCTTCATTGGCAGAGACTACACTAGAAGACTCAAGAAATGATAAGGTCTTACTAGAACAATCTAGCATTACATGGTTAGCCGAAAGCCAATCCATGCTAAGAATAACATCTATCTGTTGCATAGGCAAACAGACAAGGTCTACAATAAATGTCTTATTCTCAACAACTATAGGACACTGTAAACAAACAGACATAGTAGTCAAAGGATTACAAGTTGGAGTAGATACTGTAACGGTATAAGGTAATTGAGAAACAGTTAATTTTAATTGATCCACACACTCATACGAAATAAATGAATGCGTAGTGCCTGAGTCAAATAACACATACAAGAGTCTACCAACTATCAAACACATACCTTGTATAAGATCAGCAGATTGAGAGGATTCAGCTCCCCTCATGGTAAACACTCTTCCAGTGGCCTGAGGTCTTGCTCCCTGTCGTCCCAATGTTGTGACTCATCTTCCAACTCCACCCCTATTGCCTCCATTTCCTCTACCTGCACCTATCGACTGTTGCCTATCCTGCTGTCTGTAATCTCGGGCCATACGACCTATTTTCCCACAGTCAAAACAACAAGGTCACTCCATGCAGTCTCTAAGATAATGCCGTCCTCCGCATCTGAAACAAGCTAAGCCTTGCTGCTGTTGACCTGCTCTAACCACTGGTGCTGGTGCCGGTGTCTGCACTGGTCGGGCATATGGTCTCTATCTCCATTGAATGTTACTACGTCCTCGCCTCTGAAAACCCGGTCGAGTAGGACCTCAAATCCTCAGTTGTTTATGCTCTTTAGCCAGCCTCTGATCTATACTTTCGACCGCACTGCTTCTTTCCTCCAGCTCTGGAAAACTCTGGATATCGAGAGATACTATAACCCTCCAGAGTTCATGTCAGAGTCCTTCCTCAAACCTTCTACATTGCCAATCTTCATCCGGTAATCTCTGATAAAATTCGGAATACTTAACCAGAGCCTCAAATCGTGATGCATAATCACCAACAGTCGTGTTGCCTTGTTTGAGACTCATGAATTCCCTCTCTTTCTCGCATCGAACAAGACGCGGAAAATAAAAGAAGCAGACACTAAACAGATGCCAGTTGATAAATCTTCCGTCGGCCTCCAGCAATCTTCGCTTGCCTCTCCACCAAGACGCTGCTCCTCCAGTTAGCATGAAGGCCGCATACGTCACTTTCCTATCGTCTCTGCAGTGCATGGTATCTAATATCTTCTCGATCTCTTGTACCCACCATTCTGCCTTCTCTGGATCATAATCTCCTTGGAATTGAGGTGGCTTCCCTTTCAGGAAAGTAGTCATTCTGGCATCTTCAGCTGCTGCAGCTCTCCTTTGATTCTGTTGTTCCTGCTGCTCTTTGTTCATCTGCAGCATCTCAGTATTCTACTGTGTTTGTAATAACAGAGCAGTAGCTATATTTTTCATGGTATCTTGAGTCTCAGATGACTCTCCACCATTTCCGGTATGATTATTTTCCATATTGTCAGCTCCAACAATTCTTTCAGGAGTTCTGTCACCACTATCGATCGGACGTCCTCTTCCACGAGCCATGATCTGTAAAAGAAATCATTCGCTCTTATCAATATGACATATAATACCACATAGACAAGTATATAAATACAATATGCCAAACTAATGTTAATTATCGCATCGGATTCGGACACACTACCCAACTTCTAAGCATAGTTAAAATCTGATGTGGACTCAACTAGACACGACTAGTAACAACATCCTAGACCTCAAAGTCCGATTAGAATTGAACTGCTCTGATACTACCAAATCAGACACCCCTTGTGCCCCATTGTATTATTAGATTAAAACCTTATTAATTATTTACTTAATCGCGTGCTTATGGTTGATAATACGTAAAAATTAAAACTTAATACCAATCATATAACTTCTGCAAATTTAAAACACTCCAAATTTATATTATATAAATACACACATATTTATTCGTTACATTACCAAAACATTGTTTAGGGTTTCCTATCAGTAGGATCTCTCACAGATACTTATTCATAAAAACAGCTTATAACTAGCGGAAAATAAAAATGTCTTATTAGACTCATTAGCCCTAAACTTACTACACTATGTCATTAGGATCTATAGCTTGTCCTCCAGCATCAGCTTCATACGGAGTTTCATCCAACTCCTCAGCAACATCCGTTTCGTACAGGGTTCAATCCGTCTCCTCAGCAACATATACCTCCATCGGGTCTTCTAACGTAACAAAATTGACATACACAAAAAATACAGAAATATGAAGATAAGAAATAGTTCTATCATCATAAGCGGAAAAGATTCATAGCATATAATACAATAATAGTCACAAATACGCATCACTCACAATCTAAAATCATCCTTACTTTACGATATCATCCTCTACCCTCCAACTCATGCAACTAAACCTTTATGCTGACGTGGCCACCACTAATCCTGTCACACATCCCTCGTTAGGAATGTCAGTCAGTCATCCAAGTGACGCGTTCCCAATGTCGGTGCACATTCTCATCCATGGTGAGAATGCTCATGCAAAGCAATGACACTATAGCTGCACAGTACCGTCGGTGCACACCCTGGTTCTCTCTCATCTCTATCAAGGGTTCTCATGCATAGCAATGACACTATAGTTGCACAACTTAAATTCTAATTTGGAACGGTCCACGAGAACTTCGGACCTCATGTATCTCAAATACACGGTTATGAACAACAATGCAACATATGATTCTCACTGACTTGTATCAATAACAACCTAGTATCTCAAGCTTTCCTCATAACCTCCACTTACATTCTATATCACATTACCTCATTAAAATAATAGCTAGGCACCTTTAATTTATATTCAAACTCTCACCCCAAACAAAATACCCCCGAGCAACATATATCTTTACCTAAAATCAACTAAGCAATTTATCAACCAGGCAGATCAGGCATAACACAATAATTAATATAATATTCCAACACCAAAATAATCGTCACATGCAGTAGAATACATCAACCAGCGTAACACAAACAATTTAATAATAATAATTCAAACATCCTCAATATTATAAAATTAACCTAAGGCGATAAACCTACAATCCCCAAATCATCATTGGTATTACAGAAAATCTTCCAATGTGATTTTGGTCTTGTCGATTATTCGACTACTAGTAGGGTTTAGGTCGCCTTACATCATTATTATAAATTATATACTACTTATCAGTTCCGGCGATGGAATGGTTCTTTCTCCCACCTAAGTTACCACCGGAAACACGAAATCCACGATCCTCGATATCCCACCACGAGTTACCCAAACCACCTTCAACCAAATCAACAAATTAAAAAATTAATCAACAAATCTAAATATGAACCTATGATACTAGGTTCGGCCAACTCATCCAAATGAGGGTTGGAGTTCTTTTCTCAACCTAAGCTTTTGGATACTAATTACTTAGGTCCTGGATAGCTCAGATACATTGCTATAACTTGAAAACATGAACAAAATATTCTAAGCCCTATTTAATTGAATTTCGGCCTCGCATAGAAAAATAGGCTAGGATTTTCAAATCAACTTAATCTCTTAGATAAATGATCTTAGAGTGTTAGAGAGCATGAATCAAGCATTTGATTTCACAAATCAATCAAAAAAAATTCAACCCTTTTATGTTAGGGTTTCGGACTCTATAAGAAAATTAGGCTAGGGATTTTTGTTGGACCCAAGCTCTTGGATTTAAGCTATACAAGTATTATAGAACTTAAATCAAGTACTAACTTTCAAAACAAACAACAAAACACCAAACCCATTTTACTACATAGGTTCGGCCAAATAGGTTTCAATAGGAAAGAAAATGATTTTGATCACATGTGCTTGGATAATGAAAGTAAGGTTTATTACTAGTTCATAGAAATTGGTTTCACATTTTTAGGATTTTTCTACAATTTTCTAGAATTCTTTTAAGTTCTAGATCTAAGAAAATAAAAACATGAAAAAATTGAAGAACGAGATCTTAGAAAGAAAGGAGATGATCATGTTACCTCACTTGTTTGAAGGAGATGAAGGAGGATGATGATCCTAGCTAGCTTGTTACAAGAACACTTGAAGCTTTGGAAAGTTAACAATGGAGTTTAAGTGATGAAATATGAAGAAGATGAAGTAAAGAAGATGAAGAGCAAATGGGGAGGGGGCTGTGGTTTTGGGAGTATATATAGGAGTAATCTTATGCCTTGTTTGGTTCTTAGCAATTTAATTAATGGGTTTTGTGAATATTAATTAAATAATATAATAGTTAACTATGGTTAATAATTAACTTAACTAGGGTTACTTTGCTAAATATGGTTAATAAATATGTGGCTCACATTTAGTGGAGGGTATGACTGATTTTAGACCACACAAACTAACCATGGTTCCTTAACCATGGTTAAAATCTCACTTAACTTTGGTTAGGTTAAGCTAAAAGGGCATTTTGGTCATTTCACCTAAATTTACATTTAATGCTTCATAAATGCTTGGTGAGACATGGTGGTGACTCACCCCATGACTCAGCTCCTCCGGTGTCCGGTTTTGTCTCTGCAGCTCCATTCTCGACTCCATCGGTTCCCCGATTAGGGTTTTACACCCGTATAAAAGCGTAATATTTCGTTTTCGACTGAAAACTTTCAAACTAATCAAACTCGTTGGAAATATGATTTAAATATAAACCATTTCGTTCACAAGTCAAAATTTGGTTTTATGATCATTAAAATCTTGCTGTTAGTGAAAATACTGACTGTTTTCCGTTCGAACTTTCACCAAAATTCTCCCGAATACACTTAATATTTTATTTCTGATCAGAAATTTCGAAAGTAGACTTCCTCACGGACAAAATTTAATAAATCTACAAATTTCAGTTTCCGGGCCAAATTAGGGTTTTCTGTTAGTATAAAATTATACTATCAGTTAAAAAACGCAGACCGGTTTCCGCCTTAGTTTTAAACCCAAAATTTCACTGTATCCTTCTATCATAAGATAGAGCATGAATATGATTTTGTTTTATCTAAAGTCATTTTCTTGGTCTCGAATAAAAATATAATTAAATATATTTTTACCGTTAAAATAGCATAATTAAAAACAGGTTGTTACATAGAACACCAAAAGTCATCAGGAAAGATGCAACCTTTGAGTATCCCAGAATGGAAATGGGATAGTATTTCCATTGATCTTGTGTCTGGACTCCCTAGGACTCCAGCTGGTTTTGAGGCTATATGGGTTGTTGTGGATAGACTGACTAAGTCTGCCCATTTCATCCCTATGAACATGGAATACCCTTTGGAAAAGTTGGCTAAGCTGTACATCAGAGAGATAGTTAGGTTGCATGGTGTACCCTCTAACATAGTATCTGATAGAGACTCGAGGTTTACCTCTAGGTTTTGGAATAGCTTGCAAGAGGCTTTAGGAACGAAGCTTAGGCTTAGTTCAGCTTATCACCCACAGACGGATGGGCAATCTGAGAGAACCATCTAGTCCTTAGAGGACTTGCTTAGAGCTTGTGTGCTAGAACAGTCGGGTAGTTGGGACAAGTTTTTGCGTTTGATAGAGTTTACCTACAACAGTAGTTTCCATTCCAGTATTGGGATGGCACCTTATGAAGCTCTTTATGGGAGGAGATGTAGGACACCCTTGTGTTGAAGTGAACCTGGTGATAGTGTTGTGGTAGGACCTGAGGTAGTGCAAGAGATCACTGAAAAAGTGAGGATGATTCAGGAAAAGATGAAAGTGGCACAGAGTAGGCAAAAGAGCTACCATGACAAAAGGAGGAAGGCGCTCGAATTCCAGGAAGGTGATAATGTGTTCTCGAGAGTTACTCCGACAACTGGGGTTGGTAGCATGATGAAAGCGAAGAAACTTACTCCTAGATTCATTGGTCCTTACCAAATCCTAAGAATAGTTGGCGAAGTCGCCTACCAAATAGCCTTACCACCGTTCTTGTCCAACCTTCATAGTGTCTTTCATGTGTCTCAACTCAGAAAGTACATCCATGATCCTAGTCACGTGATAGTCCCCGATACCATACAGTTAAAATAGAACTTGACTTTTGAGGTATTACCCCTTTGAGTCGAGGATAGGAGGGTGAAGCGGCTAAGAGGCAAGGAGATTCCTTTGGTCAAAGTCATTTGGAGTGGGGCTACTGAGGAAAGTGCTACGTGGGAGTTGGAAAGCAAGATTATGGAGTTGTATCCGCACCTTTTCAAACGAGATAAGTAGAAATTTCGAGGACGAAATTTTTATAAGGAGGATGGAATTGTAACACCCCAAGATTCACCCTTATGTTTATGTGTGTTAGTTTTGACATATATATGTTGTTATATTTTTGATATGTTTGATATTTATGCATATGTGTAAGTTAGAGGTAGTCCTTTGGAAGGGTCTTAATAGTGAATTCTGGTTTTCTGAGATCTACCCGGCATAAGTTTTTTGAGCCTGGCCTAAGAGTCTGCGCCCAGCCGAAGTTTATGAGCCTGACCTAAAATGCAAAAGAAATCACATTCTGGTTTTCTGCAGAATCCGCCCGGCCTATGTTTTCTGAGCCCAGCCTAAGCGTTTGCGCCCGACCTAAATTTTTTGAGCCCGACCTAACGATGCTGACAACATTTTGGGGCTTCTGTTTTGATCCAGTTGCACCCTAATTTGTTTTAAACCTCTAAGTCACACCCGAAACCCTAGTTTACACGACTCTAATACTCAAACTGCCTCCCACCTTTCTCTTTGAGGTCTCATCTCTTTTCTCTAAAATCTATCTCTTTAGGGACCATTATGTTCATCGTTTTCCACCATTCTTCAATTGGGGAACACCGTTGCGAACACGTGTTCATTGTGTTTGCTGTTTGGATCTCTAAACCAGGTAAAATTCGTGCACCTTGTCATCCCTTTTTGTTAATCTCCTTTCTTCTCCTTGAATTGGGGATTAATGGTTTCCCTTTTTATGTTTTGACAAAGGATTGGGGAACTCTTCGAGCCGCTCGAGGGAACGCGTTTGGTTTACCGCTTTGCTTTCGTTGGGAATCTTCATACCAGGTATGGGGAGAAGGATAGTGTATACATTAGGCAAGGAGGTAGCGTAAGATGAGGGGTCCCCATAACCCCGTTATTGTTATTAATTGCTATGAATGCCTATTCGTTATATGTTGTTATTAATTGTTATTGATATTGCTACGTTTAGTATGACTATGCCTAAACTGTGTTGATGCCATGATCTGCCTGGTTGTATGAGTTAATTGCTATATTGCTAATTGGTTGATGGTATGCTCATTGTTTATGATTATCATGTTGTTTGTCAACGATATATAATAATTGAATATGTTCATGATCTTATTATGATCGTTATGTTGCTATTGCTATGCGTTGATTGACCGAATGTTGATTGGCTGAGTGTTGGTTGATGTTGAACATGTTAATAAGACCTTAATTGGCTCATTAGGACTCTTAATTAACATAAGACTTAAGGGATTAATTCCCCAATATTTCATAAGACATGAACTGTTGGTCATATGTGAGGTTTGATGCCAACTGGATTAGTCAATGGACCCTAGTATCTGATTCGAGAGTGTTAGGGAGTTTTCGCTCCAAGAACATAAGTTGAATCTTCCCAAAACAGTATGGTTGGCCCAAGAGCATTGTAACACCCCCCTTGGGCATTACCTCATAATACGTGCGGAAATAAATTAAAAATTCTTTTTGCTGGTTGCTTTCGGAAAATTATTTATTTTAAGTCAGAAAACTTGGGTGTAAAATTTTTCTTCTACCGAATACTTTGGAAACATGATACATATGCTAAAACATTAAAAGCACACTGTACATCACCAAACAAAGAGATAATCACATTCATAATAAAGCCGCCATGGCATACAACTTTTAATAATTAAGTTTCAATTTCCAAAACAGAAAATTAAACCTAAAATTAAAGTACAACACCAAAGTTACTGACCTTTTCTACACACCACCCAACTAAGATTCCTAAGCCGGTCGCTCTACAAGACATTTATTGGAAGAAAACCATTGTCATTCCCACAATCAAAATACCCCTTCAAGTATCTAAAACTAAGTCCCGAAAGACTTAGGGAAACTTCTCGGCTCCATCTGCACTAGTGTACCAATGTACAACAACAATACCAGAAGAAACCTGATATATTTGTAAGGGTGAAACGCCAATATATGGACTTTGATAGGATCACCCCACTCAAACACAAAATAGCATATTCATGATATTCACAATATATAACAATTTATCCAGACAACATATTAATTTAGTCAAAAGGTTTCATACCCGACAATCATCGCAATTAATAAAAATTGCATAATATTTCAACATCGGACACGCAGTCCAAGAATTCGATTACGAAAAACACTAGGATGATTCCATCGGTCCTAGCTTACCGATATATGACCCGAAGTCAAATGTGTTCACCGGTACTTTAACCCATAACACACAACATGAAAATCAGATATGCCGACTGGGACTCTAACCCGCGACATATCAAACATCACCATCAAGTATGCCAACTGGGACTCTAACCCGCGACATACCAAACCCCAATCATCAATGTGCCAACAAGGACTCTAACCCACGACATATTGGAATCACTATCATCAGACATGCCTAACCCGTGACATACTGGAAATCTCCATCATCAAATATGCCAACAAGGACTCTGACCCGTGACACATTTGGAATCACCACAATCAGTAATGCCAACAAGGACTCTGACCCGTGACAAGCCGATATCTCCAAAAATTAAATATGCCAGCAAGGACTTTAACCCGTGACATATAGGACACAAGGTCCATAACTTCTTTTATATAAAGCTCATTTACAGAAAATCCTTTTTATTGAAAACCATTTATAAAACGTCAAGTCATAGTGAAATTTACTTTTCTCAAACTCTTTTCCTCTTGAAAATCTTTATCTGAAAAACATCAATTACTTGAAAAAAAACTCATTTACAACTTATCACGGTCCAAGAAGAAAAATATTATTTTCAAAACCTTTCCGTAAATTAATTTTCCGATTTACTCGTCATTTAGCATTAAAATACTTTATTAGTCAAAAAATAACTATTTCTTTTAGAAATTATTTTACACTTGAAAATATTGCTCATGGAGAAAAGAATATCAACTCTTAAGAAAACCGTTTCAAAACGAGTGTAAAATAAAACAATATGTGTTTTCTTAAACGTTTCTCTATAGAATTCCTTTATAAATCAAAGATGACTTTTCTGTCGGAAATAATTATTCCAAATTCAATCTTACTTTATTTTGGTAACTTAATTACTCTAAATGACATTTTTATTATTGTTGAATTTATTTTAAGAAAACTAACGCTTGTGAAAAATTTTCACGGTTCCGCCCTCAATAGCACTCATTGATTCATTAGTCGCCGAAAAAAATCATTAAAAGATTAATTTTCCACTTTTACACCAATTTTCACCATTTAACTTCTTTGATTGAATATATAAGCTTATTAAGCTTTTATCCTCAGAGTTAATTAAACACTGACCAATGTCAGGTTGCACAATCCAGCACTCAACAACAAATAATTTCACCACAGCACAATATAGCATACATCACAATTATTGCATGCATCACAGTTATGATCACATAAACAATTTATCACATCCAAAACATATAGTAAATTAAACAGCAAACAACTAAACAACAAACATCCCCTTGCCTCTCGCAGATCTTTCCTTACGATACAAGTTCACCGACACTTCGGTTTCTTGACAGCACACGTACACGATTCACACACAATCTCCTTCAACAAACCACACAACATAATTATCAATCAAACAATGAAAATCACCAAATCACTGAGGATAGGTCATGGCCATGAATGGATATTGTGGCTAAAAATTACTAAAATTGCTTAAGTCTTTGGATTAGTGATCCTAAGTACTTGAGACAATAGATTAGTGATTAATCAACAAAGATTGAATCAAAAACTTCCAATCTCTCTAATTACCTAGCTTCGGCCATGAAGGAAAAATGAAGCTAGAGATTTTAGTTTGATGAAATATCTTGGATTCAATATATATATGATATAGAAAGATGACATCCAAGTTCACTTACTAAAGATAACAAACAAAATCTCCTCCACCCAACAAGCGATGTTTCGGCCTTGGAGAGAAAAATAGGGAGGAAAACTTTGTTTGCAATAAACTCTTGGATTATGAATATATAGATGATTATAAGAACATAGAAATTGGTTTCATATTTTAGGATTGTTCTTTGATTTTCTAGAAAATTTCAAACTTTCTAGATGTAAAAATTGAAAAGGATGATCAAGGCTTTAAATCATGAAAATAATTGAAGAGACTATAGCTTAAAGATGATGAGGATCATAGATTACCTTTTGGAATTGAAGAAATGTGCAAGAATCAACCACTTGCTTCACAAACTAAGCTTATGGAGTTAGAGAGAAAATGAAAGAATGGAGAAGTTTGGAGATGATGGATGAAGTGTGGAGACGAATGTGGAGTCTTGATGATGCAACAAGAATATATGGACAAGGAATGGGCTTGGGGTTGCGCAAGTTTGGGCTTGAAGAGAAGTCCAACAATCAATTGTTTACAAACTTGATAATGACTTAAGAATCAATAAAACCAAAGGAAAGTTTAAGAATGCCAACACAATTTCATACAATTGTATGCATGACCATGATTTGGGCCTCAAGGCCGCAGCCCATAAGGGTTTTTTTTTAGAGCAAAGAGTTGGCCCAAATTGATGACAACTTGATAAATTAACTTAGGACCAAAAAGCAATTAAGAGAAAGTTTAAGGACTAAAGTGCAAAATCGTTAAAATGTCATCACGATGCCATGTGCACCATTAATGCATTCACATGGTGACTCATCATGTGTGACTCGTTGATATTATTTGTTAACGGATCGCGAAAATCCCGTAATCTGCTCTGTTGCTTCCCCGATTCAATATGATGTCTGGATAAAATATAATATTTCACTTTTTAGTGAAATATTTCAAAATAACCAAAATCATAGGAAATTAAATAAAAACTGTAAGTTTTTCGCTCACGAGTCAAAATTAGGTTTTCTGAGCAGTTTAAATATATTGTCAGTAAAATTCACAGGTCGAGTTTCACCTGACTTTTCAACCTAAATTTTTATCGTAACTCTCTACGATAAAGTAGAGTGTAAATAAGATTTCAGTTTAATTAAAAACATTTTCTAAGTCTCGGAAAAAAATATAAACGTATTTATATATGTGAACACCTAATTTTGTCAGGGTTTTTCCTTTTTTAATTAATATTTTGAAAAGAAAAAAATAAAAAATTGCAAAAAAGAGAGATAATAAATAAAAAATATATATTCTTTTGGTCATTTCTATTGGCCCATTGCATGATCACACTTAACCCAATTTTATTTTAAGTTATAAGTTTTGTTGAGCCCAAAGATCCAAGGCCAAGTAAAATAAAAAGAAAAGAAATAAAGTTACAAATAAAGATTAAAAAAAAAGGGAACAAATTTCTGATTTTTAATAAAAACATATAAAAAAAAGAATTGAACTTTTGTTTTGTCTTCTGGTCACTTAGGTGTTGCCCCACTCCACCCTTTTCAAGTATGAACTCATTGTGCTTTCCTTTGGTCTTTTGGCCTTTATCTCCTCTTTTACAAAAATGATATCTGATGAGTCTTGGTCCTGGATCCAAGCACAGAACAGAGTTGTAACAACACTCTACCATCACTGTCGTTTATCATTACACAGATGGCATGAGAGTTGTCCTTTTTTCTTCTTCTTTTTCGCTATAAACCCCAACAGAGAGAAGGGGGAGAGAAGAAAAAAAAACACAGATCCTCAGCTTCCTTTCACCTTCTTGTTCTTAGCCACCATCGCCTCCATCATAAACCACCTGCCAACACATTTTCTCATCATCTTTCATCCATCCTTAGCCATCAACAAACACTACACATCCCTTCAATGACCAAGCTTTCATAACAAAAAATAAAGGAACGATCAGAATATTGTCCCAAAGCTCCTCCGCCGTCTCCGCCATCACTGTAATGCCACATCCCTTGATCCACCACGCTGCAGCCTCCGTTATCAGCCTCAGTGCACAACCATACCACCTTCATCCACTCCGCCCAGACGCCGCTGTCCGTCTTCGTCGTGTCACCGCCGCGGGCAACAAATCTCAGATCCACAACAGAACCCGTATCGATCCGCCATCGTCTTCCTCCTCGTCTCTGTCATCTCTCAATCACAAGCATAGCCGTGCGTCGTCACCACCGCCGCGTCTAAGTCCCCTGCGCATCACAGTCTCGGGTCTGTTTCTCCTTCTACTAGCATCCTCTCCTACAACTCAGATCCAGATCGGCTGTCATCTCCTTCGCCCAAAGCCACCCGCCGTCATGCCAGACCACCGCACATCCCAGCCGCAGCGCACCAAAGGCTCCGTCCCTCCCCGTCGTCACGAATCGCAGATCTCATACTCCAACACTACCCAAACGTGCCGTCCAGCCTTCGTTAGCACCCAGCTCCGTTATGCCTCACCACTGCAGCGATGTCCACCCTAGCCGTCGTTGTGCCGCCGCTCCTCCACGCATCCCCAGGCTCCTTGGTCCCTCTCTGTTCGTTGGTAACGAAGAAACTTCCTCTGCTTCTTTCTTTTTATTTTGTTATTTTTACTCTTTCTCTTTTATTATTTCTTTATTATGGTTTATGTTGGGTTCTGATATTCTGTTGGGTTTGTGATGGCAGCATGTGGGTCAAAATTGGTGTTTTTATTGTTTGTTTTGCCCACATTCGCCCATATTTTTATTTATTGATCTGCTCTCTTTAATTTGGGTCAGACCCCTTTTTTTAAAAAGAAAATTGTTTAATAAAAAGAAAAACCTTTAATAGAAAATTTCTTGTTAAAACATTTTTTTGTTTACAAGATACAAAAAAAAATGTCTTTTAAGTTCAGGCAACAGTCGACGATGTTGATGTATGATTTTTATCCTCAAGTGTCGTATGAATTGTAAGGGTTCAACTATAGTATATATATCTTTAACCCCGTCCAAACGTAAAATCTTTTTAAATTCACGCAATAATCTACGACGTTGATGAATGAATTTTCATCCTTAAGTGGAGTATGAATTGTAAGGATTTATCGTATAACACTACTATCTTGGACCCTGTGCATGAGTCAATTATTTGTAAAATAAAATCCTTTTTCAAAATTATTTTTTTAAAAAATAAATCAAATCTTTAACAAAAATTAAAATAAAAAAAAATCAAACATTTTCTAAAAGAACTGCGTGGCTTTGAGTTTCCCATCACACCCGGGAATACGTAGGAGCAAGATAAATCATCTTGTCAAGCCAAAACTAATTTTTTTCCTTATTTTTGTGTCTCTTTTTATTTATGAATAACCAATTAAAATATTTAAATTTATATTATTTAGGGATGTCCTATGGACTCGGGTGCCATGTTCAATCCCCTTAGATTTGAGGTTGCTCTGTGGACTTATGTGCCATGTTCAACCTCATATAGGTTTTTTCAACAATAATTTTTAAATTACAAAACCAATAAAAAAATACAAAATATTAAAAAAAATTCTTTCTTGTAAATAATTTTTGGGGTAAAATAAATATTTAAAAGATTATTAAAATGTTTTGCACAATTAACTTGAGGTACCATTTTTAAAACGGGCGATGTAGGGTGCAAACACCTTCCCTACTTGTAACCGACTCCCGAACTCAAAATCTCTATGTTTTTTAAAAAGATCAGTTTCCTTAAAATAAATGGTTTTTTCCAATGTTTTTCCCAAATAAAATATTGGTGGCGGCTCCTCTGTTTTTACCTTCTTTTCGCAGCGTCCGGACGGGACGGTCGCGACAGCTGTCGACTCCACTGGGGATTTTAGAGAGTCAAGCCTATCATTGTTGGTTGTGCAACTTCTTTTAATGGCTTTGAAAATAGTACTTTTGCCCCTCTTTGTTTTGTTTGTTTTGTAACTTGTTTGATATGCTTCAATAAATGTCTTTGTATATTCTTGCAACCCTAGGGTAGATAATTATTATGTTGTTGACTGTTCTTTTTGTGTGCGTGGTGTAGTTTTCGTTTTAACAGGTTTGGTGCAGGTTTGTATGTTCCCAGCACACACATCACTCACACTTATTTCACACACTTTTAGCTCTATACCCGAGCTTGTGGAAACTTAAGGATTAGGCGGTGTCTCGATGTTGTCATTGAAAAGGTCTTGTACCCCCCCTGATATTTGTCGATTCACCACTCATGTTGTACCCGATATCATGGGATGGTCATTGGTCGCGCTGTCGCCACGCGCCAAAAAGAACGAGCGTTTACAAAATAATGTAGATAGGGAAGCGACAACTCGAGTATCGTCTCACAAGGACTCTTAGTTGCTATTATTAACAGAAAATTAGTTTTGGAGGGTTTTGGAGTGAATGCAAATAAGAAACAAGGCAATTCAAAGAGATTATCAAATAAACTAAAGCGATTAACCTACTGTTCTCGGTTTCCCACTATCATTGGCTCATGTAAATTCCAAGCCCTAAGCAGATTCTAATCCCCTCCCGGTTGTAGCAACAATTAACAAACGAAATCACTACTACGGATGTATGTTCCTATTCCCGAAATAACAAACGGGGTTAAGCCCTCATGAACTAAACGAACATGAATGAACACACGCGAAATAACAAACGCGATTAAGTATAAGAACATAGCATCACCGAAATGAATCAACACAACACTATACACTCCTGAAATAACAAACAGAAATGTATAACATGGCATTGAAAAGAGAAAAGCAAATGAAAACAGGAATTACAAAACCTCAAGTGTAATTGAAACCAATCACAGTAGATTAATCTAGGAGACTAGCTCTCCATTACAGAAATAAACACAAAAGAAAAGAAATAAACTACTGAAAACTACTACTACTGTCTCCTACTCTGACTAACTAGCTAGCCTCCATTTCTGCCTTCAAACAGGCTTATATACAACTTCTGGAATTCGCTGACTCGCGAGGCGAGCACTCCTTCGCGAGGCGAATAATGCGAACAGTCTTCAGCTTTTGGTTCTCTCGCGAGGCGAGCATATATTCGAGCGGCGAGACTCTTCAAATTCCAAACTGTAACGCCCGTGACCTTCAACATGGATGAGCCGTGATGGCTTCTGGTCTTCCAGGGTTGGATTACTCGTGAGGCGAGTCATGTTTCGCGGGGCGAGACAGAGAGGTTTGCAATTTACTGCACAAATCACCTTCAGGTTCGCGGGGCGAAAGCTCCAGATTTATTTCCTTTTATTAACCTGAAAACAGAAAATAGCATAAGTAATTTATTTAACTCTAAATCAGCTAAATTAACCTAAAAATACTTTACATACTCCAAATACTGCTTAAAGACAATCAAGTCTAATTTGGGCGAAAATGATATAAAATTAGCACAAAGCCAAGGTTTTCTAGTTATAAAACTAGACTAGCCAGAGGCTGATCAAAATACCCCAAACTTAAAATTTGCTTGTCCCCAAGCAAACTAAAACTTAAAAACTTAAAAAGACTCAAGACATGGCAAGCTTAAGGATTCAATCAACTTTGCACAGATTCAAGCAGTTTCATCAAAACAGTTTTCTTCAATGTCCCCCCCTTTCAAGCAAAGCAATCCCCACAATTATTCATTATAAACAATTGAGAATTTCATCATTCAAACAATCATTAATCTAAGCAGGGGATTCAAGTTACACACAAGAGGGAGATCACCAAATTCAAACAACTGCCTTCCTCACAAGGGCATTTAGTGTTCACTCAATCGCTCAGTTTGTGTCAGGCTATCAACATTGCACTCAATTTCACTTTTAAGAGCACTTCCCATAAATTTGATTTTCATCTCCAAATGATTCCCACAGAAAACATGCATGCAACATCAAAAGGTCTTTTATGGTTGTAATGGGGCCTAGCTAAGGGTAGGACATACAAAGGTACTAGGCTGAGGACCCTAGGAACTAAGAGAGCATGAGCTTTTTACATATTGAAATTCCACTCAAGTTCCTTTTCTCATTTTTCTTTATGCCTTGGGTGACTACAGCCTTTTTATTCAAATACTTTTATTTTTAACATTTTTACACTTTTCTTTTTTTTTCCTTTTTTTTCTTTTTCTGCTTTTCTTTTCTTTCCCTTTTTTTTTCAACCTTTTTATTATATTTTTTTTCTTTTTCTCAATCCCAGAATGACATGTCACATCCTTGTAGCCACCCTAAACTTAGTTTCTTGCAACCATTCTCTTGCTAAGCTTCTATGCTCTCCTAATCCTAAGATCGGGTTAACATGGTTTTTCCAGAATTTAGCTGATAACATAAGGTCATCAAGAAATAATAGGCTAATTAGGCTCAATGGGGCTAACTAGGGAACATGCATTAGGAATTGGTTATTTTAGGCTAAGTAGTTATTTACAAAGAAAATGCCTAAATCATCTGAAGCAAACACATAATCATGCAAACCATAAAGAGATTCAAGCAAATTCAGGAAAGTGCAACTTAAAAGTGATTTCACACAGTTAAAAACATGTTGGAGGCTCAAATCCTCACCTGGACATTTTTGCAAATTGTTTGACAGAGATTCTATCCCGAGTGTGTTTCCCATCACCCCAAACTTATCATAAATCATGCCATCATAACAAAATCTCAAAGTTCAGTTTTCAAATTTTTTTCACATGGGGATTAAATTTTCAAAAATTATTTTCAACCTAGGGGGAAAACAGTCAACACATAGCAAGCAATCAATCTATGCAAAAATTCAATCAAATCCAATCAAGCCAGCCGACACAAGACTCAACACACATATTCCCGATCTTCTCAAATTATTCAGGAGCTTTATTGAAAACAAAACAGAAATAAAGCCAGGCAAAGAAAATTAAAAAGAGTAAGGTTCAGAAAAACTCATTGAGGGCGGTTCCGCCAGGATCCCATTGCTTGTAACATAAGGCCCAAGTGATAGCCAAAGGGTGGGAGTTCATTCCATGCTTCCATAACTTGCAGCCTTGATATGGGAGTGAGTGCTTGACAGTTACCGTGACTCCTTCCAGTGCGGCGGACTTCTCACTCCCTCTTGGGTCAAAGATGACCGCTTTCTCAACAAAATCCTCCCAATAAAATTGGGGTTCAATCCCTTGGACTGGCCATGGTGCAAGATCCAGTGGCTTGAACTCCATCACTGGTTGTTCCACAGTGGGAGGTGGTAAACAGGTAGCTGGGGTTACTGGTGCTGCTTCAACTTCTGCACGTTCTTCATTCACTGTGCTAACAATTCCATCACCTGCTAAACATGCAGAAATTTCAGCACACACCACACAAAGGTTAGTGTTAGTAGAGTCAGTACATATGGTACAATAAACTGAATCAGTAAAGTTCTGAATGTCTGAAATTCAGCACAAAGATTATCCACCCCATTACTTCCAACACATGCAATTGATTTAATTGAATCATCTACTTCCAAAGGTTCTTCATCATCCTCAGGCATGGTGAAGCAGATGTCCTCCTGATCCTCATTCTCTATATGCAGAGAATCCTCATACCTTTCAAAACATGCTATACATAAAGCAGTGTCAGTACAATCAGCACATGAATTATAATAGATAGAATCAGGGGATTCAACACACAGTTCATCAATAGAAACATTATCAAAATCATCAGCAGAAGTATCTTCAAGAATAACCATCTGTGAATCTGTATGTTCTTCAAGTGGACGTTGAGTTAGCAGTGCAGCCGAGTTAGCGACAATTTGATCAATTTGAATGGCCAACTTCTGAGACTCAGCTGCTATCCTCTGATGGCGTTCAAGACTTTGTTCCTCCATCCGTTGATTTTCCTCTATCATCCGTTGATTTTGCTCGGCCATTTGTTGTATCATTCCTTCCATTTGTGCAGTTATTTGTGCAGTCATTTGCTTGAACAGGTCCTCGAGTGAAGGTCTGGAAGGTGCAGAAGTGGTCACTTGGGGAGGATATGGTGCCAGTGGTGACATTAGTTGTCGGTCCTCATACCAAGGGTTTAGATGGGTTCCCCAGCTCAATAGGAAGACTCTCTTCAAATCAACCCATCTGAAGTTGGAATCCACTTCAAGATTATACAACCAATCCCTTGCAGCGCCTTCAAGTGAGAGATGGAAAGCTCCCATCTGGATGTGATCTTCTGTTATTCCTTCAGGTCTCAGCATTATAGAACAAACAACCTGGAATTCCTTCAGATGCTCCTGGGGATTTTCACCTGCAAGACCACTAAACCTTGGTAACCAGTGCATTAAACCAGCAAAATCAGGATAATATATGCATGGTGGTTCATAATTAACATTAGGCATATAACCATACATGTAATCATCCATGGCAGTACTAAAATTCATAACCAGACAATGCAGACAAAACTAATTCAGCACAGAGATTTTTTTTTTAATTTATTTATTTTCTACTAATAACACAACAAGAGTCCCCGGCAACGGCGCCAATTTTTGGTCACGCTGTCGCCACGCGCCAAAAAGAACGAGCGTTTACAAAATAATGTAGATAGGGAAGCGACAACTCGAGTATCGTCTCACAAGGACTCTTAGGTTGCTATTATTAACAGAAAATTAGTTTTGGAGGGTTTTGGAGTGAATGCAAATAAGAAACAAGGCAATTCAAAGAGATTATCAAATAAACTAAAGCGATTAACCTACTGTTCTCGGTTTCCCACTATCATTGGCTCATGTAAATTCCAAGCCCTAAGCAGATTCTAATCCCCTCCCGGTTGTAGCAACAATTAACAAACGAAATCACTACTATGGATGTATGTTCCTATTCCCGAAATAACAAACGGGGTTAAGCCCTCATGAACTAAACGAACATGAATGAACACACGCGAAATAACAAACGCGATTAAGTATAAGAACATAGCATCACCGAAATGAATCAACACAACACTATACACTCCTGAAATAACAAACAGAAATGTATAACATGGCATTGAAAAGAGAAAAGTAAATGAAAACAGGAATTACAAAACCTCAAGTGTAATTGAAACCAATCACAGTAGATTAATCTAGGAGACTAGCTCTCCATTACAGAAATAAACACAAAAGAAAAGAAATAAACTACTGAAAACTACTACTACTGTCTCCTACTCTGACTAACTAGCTAGCCTCCATTTCTGCCTTCAAACAGGCTTATATACAACTTCTGGAATTCGTTGACTCGCGAGGCGAGCACTCCTTCGCGAGGCGAATAATGCGAACAGTTTTCAGCTTTTGGTTCTCTCGCGAGGCGAGCATATATTCGCGCGGCGAGACTCTTCAAATTCCAAACTGTAACGCCCGTGACCTTCAACATGGATGAGCCGTGATGGCTTCTGGTCTTCCAGGGTTGGATTACTCGCGAGGCGAGTCATGTTTTGCGGGGCGAGACAGAGAGGTTTGCAATTTTTGGCACAGTCACCTTCAGGTTCGCGGGGCGAAGGACTTTTCACGGGGCGAAAGCTCCAGATGTATTTCCTTTTATTAACCTGAAAACAGAAAATAGCATAAGTACTTTATTTAACTCTAAATCAGCTAAATTAACCTAAAAATACTTTACAGACTCCAAATACTGCTTAAAGACAATCAAGTCTAATTTGGGCGAAAATGATATAAAATTAGCACAAAGCCAAGGTTTTTCTAGTTATAAAACTAGACTAGCCAGAGGCTGATCAGTCATATTGAGAGGGTTTATCCCTACCTGTGACTAGACTCATGAGTCGGATCCTTATCTTTCTGAATAAGGGCAATTTGGGGACCATAGATTTTAGAAGTCTAGACCCTACCCAATTTCACTGATAGAGCAACCTTTGGGTCTTGCCAGTTAAAGTTAGGACTTTAGTTGTGTCCAACCCTAAGTCTTACCCATCTTAGGATACAAAGGGAGCATTTTTTCTCTTTACTCATCTTCATGTTTTTTCTTTCTTTTTTGTCAAAACATTCACTTTTTTAGTTTTTTCTAAAAGGAAAAATGATTTCGACAAGTCCTTTTGATTTAAAAAAACAAAACAGAAAAAAATTCTTCATATTCTGTAACTCATACATTTCTGTAAATAATAAAAAAGGACTTGTGTAAATCATCTTTTTGTAACTCATCCACGTTTCCTGTAAAAAGAATATAAAAAGATCATTAATCTTTTTTTCATGCATCACATGCATTAATTACAGTCAACCACATGAAAAAAAAAATTAAAAGAAAAAATTCATGTCACTCTTGGATAAAAAAGAAATAAAAAATAAAAAATCATTCATCTCGTTTTTTTTCATGCATCTCTCAAGAAAATTTGATAAAGGATAATCCATTACATGCATTTCATACCTCTTTGGGTCGGTATAAAAACAAATCATTCATCTCATACATTAAAAAAAAAACGCATGCATTGGCATTGTTATAAAAAAATAAACTCTTTTTTTCATACAATTCTCTAGTTAAAAAAAAAATTAACATAAAGAATTCATTTCATGCATCTCACGCATTAGTACTTGGCAAAAACAAAAAAAAAACAAAAAAACTTTTTTATGCATCTCATATACTCAATTCTTTTTAAGTTGAACATTTATTAAAAATAATTCATTCCATGCATTTCATGCATTGTGGTCCTTTCCGGGAGAAAAGTGAACCATTGCACTTTCAATAAAAGGAATGTCAATTAAACCTTGGATCATGAGGTGGAACTGGAGATAATATTTGCCAGGTGGCCGAAAAATGTAGGCACAATCTTTTGCCTAATCATGGATGTTTGGATGTCAACGTGAAGGATTTCATATCGTCCTACTGGAGTCAGGTAGCGCATATTCAGGCTCTTATGGAGTGATCTTTGGAAAATCATGCAAATTCAGGATTATAAGGCCCTGACTGAGGAAGAAAGAAATTATGATAAAGATAGTCCCAATCGACTATGGAGAGTTCAAGATGAAGGCTATGCTAACATTACCAGAGATTCACATCCTAGGGATTGAAAAGAGGCAATACGTTGTGATCCCCGTCTTGAGAATTTCTAAGCAACCAAGGCTAGATTTGTTTATCAAGGATTTGCCATGACACAATGGTTATGTTGTATTCTATCATGAGATAATTGAACCATGTTTACTTTCTTGAAGCATTAATGTAATGGATTTACATGCGTACCTTGTCTCATCCTTTCTTTATATCTCCATCCCCACCATAATGTTTCTCTCGTCATACTCATATCCCATATTCCCCTTTTTTTTTCCTTCCCCAAGTACCCTTTTTGGTTTGGTTAATAAGACTCACTTTCTTGAAAGTTCATTGTGGACCACAATGAAGACCATGTGTGCCCATACCTTTTCAAAAAAAAAAAAAGGGAAAGAAAGAAAGAAAATAATAAAAATAAAAGAGGAGCAAATAAATAAACACTTGGTGAGCACTAACTTTTTGTCTTTCAAATAAAGTTTTCGAAATAAAGCAATCATCATTTGAAATGAAGTTTGGCCATCTTTCTCTATCCTTAACAAAATATCATCATTACCCCTAGTTACCCCTTTTGAGCCTGAAAATTTTCTTTAAAGAACCTTGGACAAGGATCACCCCTAAATAAGGGTCAATCAAGAAGGAAATGGTGATCATGAATCATAAATTAAAAAAACGAGAAAAAATTGAAAAGAAAAAGAGGAGAAAGAAGAATGAAGAACTTCGTGTCAAAGACAAATGATAAGGACAAAAAGCAAGAATAAAAAGGAAAGCTAACAGAAAGCGAATATTTTCATAAATCCGAAAAAGGATGGATCCTTGGTCCTTTTCAACCCTAAAATCACATTTTTTGAGCCTTATATCCTTTCTTTCATGACTCTCTACCATTGGCCACGTTACAAGCTTCAAAAAGTCCATTCTGATCAATGAACGATTGCTACTTTTTCATCAAGTTTATTTTTGAGACAAATTTTTTTTTGCCCTTTTATGAGATTTTAACTAATTGCTCCTCTAAAAAAAAAAAGAAAAAAAAAAGTGAAAAGAATGAAAAAAAAAGGGAAAGCTCGCTAGGCTGAAAACCCTCAAGGGCAGTCTAACCAAAGTTAGAGCAAGATCTACATGGAGCAAAGCTGTGCTTTCAAGGGCCTTATCCAAGAGCATTTCCATTATTGGATACCCAACACTGGGGGCAACACTATTCTCAAGTTTTCCTCATCAAGTTCCCTACACTGGGGCAGCTTCATTCTGAGAACCCTACATTAGGGTCACTCAATTCTCAAGGGAATTGTTCTGAGGCAAATTTGTTCCCAAGGAACATATGTCGAGTCAATCGCCATGATCAAATAAATCCAAAGTAGGCAACACCCTTCTGATCTTCATATCACCTCTTGTGCATCTTGCTTCATTTTTGTTCTCTTGAATACCATTTGAGTTGTCAAACTTCCCACACAAATCGAGAAGTTGTTCAGGCCATATTGTCCTTTCCTGTCATACTTCTGAGTCCATGATGCTTCAGGTAAGGTAAACATGAGTTCAACAGTACAATTTAATCATCTAATGATAAATCTTTGATGAACAACTCTGGCCAGAAGAATTCTTAATACAAGGGGAAAGTGGCATCTTAGTTGGCAAACAAGCAAGAAGCTTTGATATTCACAAATAAGGGTGGCAAAATTGTCCACATCCCAAAAAATAGAAAAGAAAGAAAAGAAAAATCAAAATCAAAAAAGTAAAAGAAAATAAAAAGTAAACAAAAAAAGGCTCGCTAGACTGAAAACCTGAAAAGGCGGTCTGGGCAAAAGTTAGAGCGACCCGGTAGGTTGAAAACTCGCAAAGAGCAACCTACGCAAAAATTAGGGTCAAATACAAACAACGTACAAGAAGTCTCCTCAAACTGATAAACTGGGGCAGTTTAAGAGGACAAGCCATGAAAAGCTCCCAATACATGAAGGCTGGGGCAAGTCACATCCTTGAAATATTGATAGGGCAATCTCATCCAATTGGGATAATCACCAAAAAGAAGCGTATCTCAGGCAAGAAATAAAACATCAGTTCAACAAATAAGTGATGATCAAGATCAAGGAGTCTCACTCCAGCTCATCCTCAATCCCGGCTGCAATAAAAAATCTAAGGAGTCAAGGATCAAAGAGGTTTTTGCAAAAAAGAAAAATAAAAAAATCAGAGTTTTTTTCATCATTGATAAAAAGCATCTCATGCATCATGCATTTAAAAAAAATTATAATCATGGTCTGCATCACTCATCAAAAACATCTCATGCATCATGCATTAAAAAAAAAGATTTTCACCAACCAAATAAAAAATCATCTCGTATCATGCATTTCATGCATCAACAAAGTCAACAGCACTTCTTGCATTTGTTCGCCTTTCGCGGGCACAGGGCCCCAAAAGTCATGTTATTGTTAACTTTAGGAGGCATAGGACCTCATAAGCTTTGTTTTGTCTGGCTTTAGCAGGAAGAGGGCCCCAAAGTCATGTTTCGTTAGCTTTAGTAGGCATAGGGCCTCATAAGCTTTGTTTTGTTTGACTTTAGCGGGCACAGGGCCCCAAAAGTCATGTTATTGCTAGCTTTAGCAGGCATAGGGCCTCATAAGCTTTGTTTTGTTTGGCTTTAGCGGGTAGAGGGCCCCAAAAGTCATGTTTTTTTTAGCTTTAGCAGGCATAGGGCCTCATAAGCTTTGTTTTGTTCGGCTTTAGCGGGCATAGGGCCCCAAAAGTCATGTCTTGGTTAGCTTTAGCAGGCATAGGACACATAGCCTTTGTGTTGTTTCTGTTCAGCTTCAGCGGATAACCGACTCCGCAAGCTTTTTACCTTTCTTGTCAAGCTTTAGCGGATAACCGACTCCATAAGATTTTTACCTTTCCTGTCAAGCTTCAGCGGATAACCGACTCCGAAAGCTTTTTACCTTTCCTGTCAAGCTTCAGTGGATAACTGACTCCGCAAGATTTCCGTTTATCTTTTCAGGCTTCAGCGGATACTCGGCTCCACAAGCTTTTTGTCTTTTGTTGTTAGTTTCGGTGGGAACCATACCTCCGTAATTTCTTTTATCTTCTGTTCGAGCTTCTGACGGGTAATCCACCCCGTAAGCTCTTTTATCTTTCTGTTCGAGCTTCTGACGGACAATCCACCCCGTAAGCTCTTTTATCTTTCAGTTCGAGCTTATGACGGGTAATCCACCTCAGAAGCTCTCTTATCTTTGTTCGAGCTTCTGACGGGTAATCCACCCCGTAAGCTCTTTTATCTTTCAGTTCGAGCTTTTGACGGGCAATCCACCCCATAAGCTCTCTTATCTTTTGTTCGAGCTTCTGACGGGCAATCCACCCCGTAAGCTCTCTTATCTTTCAGTTCGAGCTTTTGACGGGAAATCCACCCCGTAATCCCTTTTATCTTTCAGTTCGAGCTTCTGACGGGCAATCCACCCGGTAAGCTCTCTTATCTTTCAGTTCGAGCTTCTGACGGGCAATCCACCTCGTAAGCTCTTTATCTTTTTTGTTCGAGCTTCTGATTGGTAATCCATCCCGTAATCCCTTTTATCTTTCTGTTCGAGCTTCTGACAGGTAATCCACCTCGTAAGCTCTTTATCTTTTTTGTTCAAGATTCTGACAAGTAATCCACCCTGTAAGCTCTTTTATCTTTCTGTTCGAGCTTCTGACTGGCAATCTACCCCGTAAGCTCTTTTATCTTCTGTTCGAGCTTCTGACGGGCAATCCACCCCGTAAGCTCTCTTATCTTTCAGTTTGAGCTTCTGACGGGCAATCCACCTCGTAAGCTCTTTATCTTTTTGTTCGAGCTTCTGACGGGTAATCCACCTCTTAAGCCATTTATCTTTCCACCCCGTAAGGTGTTTATCTTTGTTTTTTAAGCTCAGCAGGTAATCCACCATGCAAGCTTTATGTGTAAACCTCAGTGGGCAATCAAACCCGTTGATTCTTTACAGGAAATCCCTTTCGAGTCACATGTCATTTTGCTTGTCAGCATACCCCGGACAAAATTGGATTTCTCGTCTTTACTAGTTCCTTATAACAATAATTGGTTAACTATGGTTACAACTATTATCTAATAAGAAACAAATAAAGAGGGACAGCTGTGAACACCTAATTTGTCCGAGTTTTTCCTTTTTTAATTAATATTTTGAAAATAAAAAAATAAAAAATTGCAAAAAAAGAGAGATAATAAATAAAAAATATATATTGTTTTAGTCACTTCTCTTGGCCCATTGCATGATCACACTTAACCCAATTTTCTTTTTGGTTATACGTTTTGTTGAGCCCAAGGATCCAACCCAAGTAAAATAAAAAGAAAAGAAATAAAGTTACAAATAAAGATTAAAAAAAAAGGGAACAAATTTCTGATTTTTAATAAAAACATATAAAAAAAAGAATTGAACTTTTGTTTTGTCTTTTGGTCACTCATGTGTTGCCCCTCTCCACCCTTTTCAAGTATGAACTCATTGTGCTTTCCTTTGGTCTTTTGGCCTTTATCTCCTCTTTTACAAAAATGGTATCTGATGAGTCTGGTCCCCGGATCCAAGCACATAACAGAGCTATAACAACACTCTACCATCACTGTCGTTTATCATTACACAGCTGGCATGAGAGTTGTCCTTTTTTCTTCTTCTTTTTCGCTATAAACCCCAACAGAGAGAAGGGGGAGAGGAGAAAAAACAAACACAGATCCTCAGCTTCCTTTTACCTTCTTGTTCTTGGCCACCATAGCCTCCATCATAAACCACCTACCAACACATTTTCTCATCATCTTTCTTCCATCCTTAGCCATCAACAAACACTACACATCCCTTCAATGGCCAAGCTTTCATAACAAAAAATAAAGGAACGATCAGAATATTGTCCCAAAGCCCCTCCGTCGTCTCCGCCATCACTGTAACGCCACCTCCCTAAATCCACCACGCTGCAGCCGCCGCTATCAGTCTCGGTGCAACCCCATACCACCTTCATCCACTCCGCCAAGACACCGTCGTCCATCTCCGCCGTGTCACCGCCGCGAGCAACAAATCTCAGATCCACAACAGAACCCATACGGATCCGCCATCGTCTTCCTCCTCGTCTCTGTCATCCCTCAGGCACAAGCACAACCGTGCGTCGTCACCGCTGCCGCGTCCAGGTCCCCTGCGCATCACAGTCTCGGGTCTGTTTCTCCTTCTGCCAGCATCCTCTCCTACAACTCAGATCCAAATCGGTTGTCATCTCCTTCGCCCAAAGCCACCCGCCGTCATGCCAGACCACCGCACAGCCCAGCCGCAGCGCACCAAATGCTCTGCCCCTCCCCGTCGTCACGAATCGCAGATCTCAGACTCCAACACTACCCAAACGTGCCGTCCAGTCTTCGTTAGCACCCAGCTCCGTTATGCCTCACCACTGCAGTGACGTCCACCCTAGCCGTCGTTGCACCGCCGCTCCTCCATGCATCCCCAGGCTCCTTGGTCCCTCTCTATTCATTGGTAACGAAGAAGCTTCCTCTGCTTCTTTCTTTTTATTTTGTTATTTTTACTCTTTCTCTTTTACTATTTCTTTATTATGGTTTATGTTGGGTTCTGATATTCTGTTGGGTTTGTGATGGCAGCATGTGGCCTAAAATTGGTGTTTTTATTGTTTGTTTTGTCCACATTGGCCCATATTTTTATTTACTGATCTGGTCTCTTTCATTTGGGTCAGACCCCTTTTTTTTTAAAGAAAACTGTTTAGTAAAAAGAAAAACCATTAATAAAAAATTTCTTGTTAAATTTTTTTTTTGTTTACAAAATACAAAAAAAAATGTCTTTTAAGTTCATGCAACAGTCTACGACGTTGATGTATGATTTTTATCCTCAAGTGTCGTATGAATTGTAAGGGTTCAACGTATAGTATATATATCTTTAACCCTGTACAAAAGTAAATTCTTTTTTAAAATAAAATGTTTTCAACTTATTCTCAAGTATTATAAAAATGAAAAATCTTTTTAAATTCACGCAATAATCTACGATGTTGATATATGAATTTTCATCCTCAAGTGGCGTATGAATTGTAAGGGTTTATCGTATAGCACTACTATCTTGGACCCTGTGCATGAGTCAATTGTTTGTAAAATAAAATCCTTTTTTCAAAATTATTTTTTTAAAAAATAAATCAAATCTTTAACAAAAATTAAAATAAACCAAAAAATCAAACATTTTCTAAAAGAACTACGTGGCTTTGAGTTTCCCATCGCACCCGGGAATACGTAGGAGCAAGATAAATCATCTTGTCAAGGCAAAACTATTTTATTCCTTATTTTTGTGTATCCTTTTATTTATGAATAACTAATTAAAATATTTAAATTTATATTATTTAGGGATGCCCTATGGACTCGGGTGTCATGTTCAATCCCTTAGATTTGAGGTTGCTCTGTGGACTTATGTGCTATGTTCAATCTCATTTAGGTTTTATCAACAATAATTTTTAAAATACAAAATCAATAAATAAATACAAAATATTAAAAAAATAATAATTCTTTCTTGTAAATAATTTTTGGGGTAAAATAAATATTTAAAAGGTTATTAAAATATTTTACACAATTAACTTGAGGTACCGTTTTTTAAACGGGCGATGTAGGGTGCTAACACATTCCCTACTCGTAACCGACTCCCTAACTCAAAATGTCTATGTTTTTTAAAAAGACCAATTTCCTTAAAAAAAAATGGTTTTTTCCAATGTTCTTCCCAAATAAAATATTGGTGGCGGCTCCTCTGTTTTTACATTCTTTTCACAGCGTCTGGACGGAACGGTCGCGACAATATAGATTTACGATATTAGAAAACAGCGAAAAATCAGGATGTTACAAGCACGACCGTGCTGAAAAGGGAGCACGCCCGTGCTCCCAATTGAATTCTGGAAGATGGTAGCGCATTGAGCACGGTCGTGCAGGACAGTGAGCACAACCGTGCTCCACATAAGTAGCAACACGACCGTGCTGGGGTGAGCACGCCCGTTCTCCCCTTACTGGTTAGAATCTGATATTAAAGGAATTAAGGGGTGTTTCACCATAAATGTCCCCAATAATGTAATAATACACCAAGCGAATGAAGAAGAGCTAGATAACTTAATTATAGATTAATTAAGATAACAAGATTATTAAGTTGGTTAAGTCGTTTCCCATTGGGTTGCCTCACGTTGTTATGCTTTGGTCCTTTTTGGCCAAAGTGGCCTCGATGCTTTTCGATCGAGGTGTTGATGAGATGAACCTTAGTGCTTTTTGGCTAAGGGTTCCTTGACCCTATGGGTTAAGGTGTTGATGTTGACGTTGATGATGGTGATAAGTCTTGGTGCTTATTGGCCCAAGTAAAGGAGGTGGTTGCCTTTTGTGTCGTTTGCTCATGCATTCATACGTTGAAGTTGATTAGTGGGGGATGTCCAACATAGGGGAGGTCGTCCAAGTGATGATGATCTGGCCTAAGTCTCGGGTGGGTCACCCAAAGTTTGGTGAACCGTGCGCCCCCGAGGTGGCGTATCCAGTTATGATACGTCGGTTGAGACACTCCGTTATCATATAACTTCTGTAAATTTAAAACACACCAACGTTAATATATATAAATACACACATGTTTATTTATTCCAATACCAAAACATTGTTAAGGGTACCCTCTCAATAGTATCCCTCTCAGGCATAAACTTAACTACATACATACTTAGCGGAAATATAAAATACTCCTTAGACACACTGGCCATAATGTCTATACTTTAATCGCCATGGATAACAGCTCGACCTCCAGCGTCTGGTTCGTAAAGAGTTACATCCAACTCCTCAGCAACATAACCCTCCATCGGGTCTTCTAAAGTAAACCAAAGTAACCCACAAAAATACAGAAACATAGGGTATAAGAAGTAGTTCTATCATCAAAAAGCGGAAATGAGTCATAGCATATTATATAGTAATTGTCACAAACAAATCATCATTCAACACCTAACTAACAAAACATCCTCAAATTCAAGTATCATCCTCTACCCTCAATCTCATGCTACTCAAAGACACCATAGATGCACCTATTTATAAGGTGGAAGTGGTCTCTTGAGAACTCTTGATTTTACGTGTATTATATTACCAATACACGGTGTATTATATTACCAATACACAGATGTCCTTGTGTATTATATTACCAATACACTTTTGTCCTTATGTATTATATTACCAATACACGGTTGTGGACAACAACACCAACCTCGTGTATTATATTACTAATACATGTGAATCTCACCAACCCATTTTAACAACATCCTAGTGCCTTAACCTTCCACTAGAACTCAACGCATATTCCAGGTCACCACACCTCATTAAAATACATCATCTAGGTTAGGCACCTCTAAGTCACCATTATTTTCACACCCAAAACAAACAACTATCTCTCGAACAACATATATATCTTTGCTTAAAATCCACTAAGCATTATATTAACAACTAGACAGATCATGCATAACATAACATTAGAAAATATTCAAATCTGGTAAACCATAAAGTCAGACTCTGTCACGGCCTGGCCGTGATAGCCGTAGGCATCAAAGGCAAGCATTTCTACAACACATCCTGTCACGGCCTGGCCATGACAACCATCACGGTCATGACAGACAACAAACATTCTCAATATCACAAATATTCAAACACCAAAATAATACATCACACGCAGATAGAATACCTCAACCAGCGTATCACAGTAAATTCAACAACATAAAGTCAGACATCCTCAATATCATATAATCAACCTAATGTCGATAAACCTATAATTCCCAAATCACCATTGGTTTTACAGAAAATGTTTCCAATGTGATTTTGGTCTTGTCGATTACTCAACTACTAGTAGCGTTTAGGTCGCCCCACACAATCATTATATAATATACCACTTATCGTTTCCGATGGGAGATTGATTCTTTCCACCACCCGAGTTATCACCAGAATCCCGAATCTGACGTTCTTCGCTATCACACCACAGCTTAATAGTTTCACCTTGAACCAAACAACATAACTATAATTAATCAAACAAAAACCATCTATGACACTTTAGGGCTAGGTTCGGTAAAGACTAAGAAAATAGGTTTAGGGTTATCTTCTTAATGCCATCTTTTGGATCTTAGTTACTAGAGTCTTAACTAACATAGATTACTTATTACAAGACTAAAATTTGAAACAAAATCCTCTAACCTCTAGGGTTAGGGTTTCGGCCATGTATAGTAAAATAGGCTAAAAATTGCTTTTGATTACAAGCTCTTGGATTATCACTCTAGGGATTTCAAGTAGCTTATTTCAAGTCATCATCCAAGTTAAAGTTGAATAAAACTCATCTAACCCCTTTAGTATAGGATTCGGCCAAGACATAAAAATAGGGTTAGAAGTTTCTTCTTCTTTACATACTCTTAGATTTAAAACCTAGAAACCTTAGATAGCCTAGAACCATCATCATTTATGTAAAACTTGAAGAAAACTCATCTAGCCCACTTATGACTAGATTCGGCCTTGTAAATAAAAATAGGAAGGAAAATGATTTTGCTCACAAGCTCTTAGATGATGATAATAGAAGACATAACAAGATCATATCAATTGGTTTCACATTTTTATGATTTTTCTACAATTATTTAAAGTTCTAGATCTAAGAATGAAAAAGACTTGAAATAGGAAGAACAAGATCATAAGATGAGATGAGATGATCATGGATGATCATAGTACCTCAAGTGTGTGGAATAAATGAAGAAAAGATAATGATTTTGGCAAGTTTCCCTTAAAGCATGAACTTGAGCTCTTGGAGAGAAAATGGAGTTTTGTGTGATTTTGTGAAAAAAAATGAAAGTGATGAAGAGAGAAAGGGAAAGGGGCTACGGTTTTGGGGTCCCTTTATAGGCTAAATCTTATGCCTTGTTTGGTTGTTAGATGTTGGATTAATAGCTTTTGTGATTATTTAATTAATATAAGCTTAACTATAGTTAGTAATTAACTTAACTAGGGTTACTTTGCTAACTAGGGTTGAAATTCATGTGGCTAACATTATTTGAGTGGTGTGGCTGCCCCTTGTCCACACAAAGTGACCATGGTTTAGATTTAACTTGACGTCGGTTAGGTTAAGCTTAGGGGTATTTTGGTCTTTTTACCTTAAAATATCTCTCTTAATATCTAGATATTTATGAAATTGTCATAAATGCTTGGTGACTCATCCTTCATGAGTCATCATGTATGACTTGTTGTCCCGATCTCTTGACGGGTCTCTACAGTTCCGTTTTCGACTCTGTCGATTTCTCAAATAGGGTTTCTATCTGTTTTTAGATCGAAAATTTTCAAAATAACCAAACTCGTTGGAAATATGATTTAAACATAAACCTTTGTGGATCCTTGATATTTCTGTCTCATGGGATCCCAAATGGCCTTTGCAGTATCCTTATCAAGAATAGTCTCCATAATGTTTCTCTCTATTGATTGAAATAGATTTTTTTTTACCTTTAGATCTTTCAACTTGCTGTCTTCCACAATCTTTGATTGTTCTTGATTCGCCCCAGCTGGGAGAGCAGGGATTCCACTTTCCACCAAGCTCCAATACTCCTTTGATCGAAGGAGGTTCTCCATTAGCATTGCCCAATGTTCATAGTAACCATCAAACTTAGGAATCGCGGGTTGAACAAAATTGCTCTTATCTGCCATGGTTTTCTTGCTCTCCTTTCTTGCTCTCTTTTCTCACTATCTTACAGAAACTGCGGTTTCTGGATCGGGCCCCTTGACGGAGCTATGATACCAGGTGTAAGGTATGCTATATCAGTCTTTTGTATTTGCCAAAACTGAATTACTTCATAGCATTGACAGGAATGGCTTTATATAGCCTTTTACAAATAGTTCTGGTACACAACAGAATATAACAGAAAACGAACTAAACTAACTAACTCTTAACAGCAAACTAACTGACTATTAAGAGCTTACACAACTAATAAACTGTAAAATGTTCTAACAGTTTGAACCTAAACACTCACAATTCATACTATGCAACTTAACCAACTAAGTTGATTTATGGGAATGATGCTTCATACTTCTATAAATGTGTTCTTTCAAGTTAAATGATTAGTGGCTTCTACCGTTCATTCATTCATTATATAAAAAGTAGTGCATGGATGCACCTTGTAAAATAGTCGATTTACCTTTTTTTTTTTAAAAAAAAAAAATTGAATAGCTAGGTTTTAATTTTTACTTGTTTATGACAACATATTCCTACCCCACCTCTCACTATCACTAATCCAATCGACCGCCAACACCCTCTCTGTCACCAATTGCCATTGGCACCCGTAGCAATGGTTGACGTCAAGATAGTCTTGGGTGCAACGATTAAAACTTTGTCATACTCCCCCAACTGCAACGATTACATGGTGTTGGACGCTAAATGAGCAGATATATGCCTTCGATATAAGCTTGAGGACGCCAAGGTTGATGTCAAGATAATGTGCAATGCCACATCCCAAAATTGTACATATAATAGTGTGAATAAATAAAAGTGATTAGGGAATAATGCAAGGGTGAAAATACTAAAAAAGGCAAGGAGGAATAAGGAGAGAGCTTTTCATTAAAGGCATTGTGATAATTTCTCCAAATTGCTATATAAGCTCCAAGTCACACCTTTCCATCACTTTACAACCCTCATTTTAAGCTTCACTTCGCTCTCTAACATTTCTCACCAACTTCTCTCTAAACACTCCACCATCTCCTCAACACCACCACCATACGGCCACACCAAAACCATTAATTCTAATTTTCATTCCTTCATTAAACATGGACCTAGCTATACATCTAGAGACATCATAATCTCTACAAGTTTTCATCAACAAAAATATTCAACACCATTTTCCTGTCTTGGCCAAACAACACCACAATAGAAAGAAGGTTCCTTTTTGTCTTCAAGAGCTTCATATCTTCAAAGATAAAGGTAAAAACTTCACATGCATGTCCATTTCTTGTTGTTTTTCTCAATGCATTTGGGTTAACCTTTCATTCCCTCTCTAGACCTATCCTTAAAGGTAGGAACTTGAAGCTTGGAATGGAGATCTCGATCTTGGACAAAGACCACACGGTTTTCAACTAGATGAGGTAGGGGGAGAAAAAACTTTACCTCTTAGTATGAGTCTATTTTTTTGGGAATTGGAATAAGTTGTAATTTTTGATGTTGCATGTTGAAAATCTCATTTTTCAAAAGGGGTATATTCGGCCAAAATGGGTTTTGTTCCTGCCGAGATCCGTTTTGTCGGAATCTCGCTATAGAACGTTAAACCAAGGGGGTTATTTTATGATTTGGGCTTGACAGAATTCAGTGATTCCGGTCCTACGTATCCCAGTGGGAATCAAAGCCAGACGTAGTTCTAGGTTCATCCCTTGGCGGGGCGGTGATCTCGATCCCTTAATTTTGTATCGGACGAGTACTAGGGAGCAAGGACTGTCTGAGAGTCTCTTGGTCGACGCTAGTTCCTCTAACACGCTTAAAGGAGAGTGACCGGGATTCAGTGAAAGGTGAGTTTCTCATGAGGGGTACTCCTCCTTTTATAATAGGATTCCCCTATTTCTTAGAGATCTGATTTATCTCTTAATATCTTTTAGAGATTTGATTTATCTCTTAATATCTTTTAGAGATTTGATTTATCTCTTAATATCTCTTTTGAGATATGATTCCTTAATTTAAGGGATATTATCTCTTTTAACCAGATAAGGTTATTTTAGATAATATCAGGATTTAATATCAATATCTTATTCCTTTAATTAAGTGATCTTTGATTTATTATCCTTAATTTCCGGACTGGGCCGGGTACTTGAGCTCGGTGGCCAGGTTAGTAACCTCAGCCAGTACACAAGCCCCCCAAGCTTTGAGCTGATTAGGCGTAGAAGCTTTCATGATGTTTTAGCCGAGCTCTGTATCTCGGCCCATACACAAGCCCCCCAAGCTTCAAGCTGATCACGTGGAAGCTTTTTCGAAGGAGCCGAGGCTAGGAACTTGGTTTCACCTTTTGATCTTTCGTCTCGGCGAGGTGAGTGGCCGAGCTTCATACCTTATATATGTGTTCACATCCTCCAACTCGGTGAGCATCTCGGGTGACCGAGCTTGACGCCTTCGAGGAACCGAGCCGAGGTGGGGATGGTTACTCGATCTCCTGTTGAGGCCATACTTTCTGCCTTCGAGATGGAAAAGAGACGCTTGTGTGTGACGCGTGGCCTTCACGGCATCATTTCTGAGGCTTGCGCTGTAGTTGCGTGTTCGAACGATAAGTCGAGAGCCGGAGCTCAATCGAGCAGTCGGGAGCCGAAGCTCAACCGAGTGGTCGAGAGCTCGAGCTTCTCGTTTCAAGTTGCCGAGCTTCACATTTCGGCCAATTCTTAAGTTCAACGGACTCGGTGGGCGAGTCTAGTAATCATTTCCCTTTGATTGTTTGGGTTTGGAGATCTAGCTTTATTTCTCATCCAATATTTTAGTTTGGTGGGCTCAGTGGCCGATTTTTACATTTCGATCAGTATATAAGCTCTCCAAGCTTTGAGCTCGGAATAAGCGAAAGAGTTTTGTGAATGAAGCTGAGCTTGTCCTTGGTGTTGATAAGGTACTGGATTTGCATAGATCTTCTTACTTCGGTTAATACCTCTCGGGCAGTACTCGAGTTTAGTGGTTGAGGTTCACATCTCGGCCAGTAACATAAGATACTTCAATCTTACCTTTGTTTAAGACAAGTTTAGAAGCTGATAGCTGAGATTCGACTTAGCAGTGGTTCGGGTTTGAACCGATCTTTTGAAGAGTCAAGTTCAAACTCGGTCATTAGGAATTTACCTCGGTGCTTGTATTTCATCCTTTAACTTTTGATGCTTTCAAGATGCTTATCTTGAGAGTTTGAATTTGACCTGCCTTTTGCCGAATGTAGCTTGGTCTTTGAAGTTCTTGAGAGCTCTTAACATTTTCTTCGAGTAGCTCATAACCCTTTCATTTGGTGGATTTTGAAATACCCACTAACCTTGAATTATTTTTCCCGTTCTTGAAGGTGTGTCTCAGAATAAAATTTCCTAATATCTTTTGTATGAGAAAATAGTTTTCATACAGGTTCTTCGAGTTGTAGGCTAAGGGATATCCTTCCTTTATCCCCGTTAGTCCCCCCCAAGCTCCGAGCTAGAAATAAGCGAAAGAGCTTAACACGCCTTTTGGTGCCGAGGACTTTGGACTATGATTCGCGGAAGCATTGGTCGGAAATCTGTTTTTTGTAGAACCAATCCTTTCTTGGGTTATCGTCTTGCTTGGCCGAACACTGCTCGGATTTTTGTGCGGAGGGAAACATTGCTCGACTTCGACTTTTTCCGGTGCATAGTGCGAGGGAGCATAGCTCGACCTCAGCTCTTTGGTGTGAGGGGGCAAAGCTCGACCTCGGCTTTCTGGGCTTCTGGCCTTTGTTCTTAGCTGGATGATTTTAACTCTGGCCCTATAGTGGGTTCTCTAGTTGTTAAGCCAGCATATGCTCGGCTTTTACTAGAATTGGTCCATGATGCGAGCGGAAAGTCAGCTGCCGCTTACGCCTCTTCCCGAGTCTCCTCCATTACCTGTTTTTCGAGCCGCGAGCTTTCTAATAATGAAAAGTATGAAGGCGGAAGCTGCCCGAACTTTGCGCACTGGGGATGAGCTTAAAAAAGCCATGGCAAAGTGTGAAGAGCAAGCTCGGCTAATCGGGCAGTTGAGAGCCCAAAAGGTGGAGCTGAAAAAAGGCAATACTACCCTTATGACCGAGCTGGAAATGGAAAGAACCGACCGGCTCAACCTTCAAAGGGTCGTGGAAGGGCTTCAAGCCGAGAAGGAAGCCAGTCTTGAGTTGTGGAAGTTGCTGGAATCCGAGATGGGGAGAATCTGAGGCTCTGCTTCGATCCGGGCCGAAGCCGAGGCTTATCGAGAAGGGAGGATGTTAATGGCTTTTCCCGAGCCGTGAAGCGCCTTCGACATTTCAATCCGAATCACTTCGACTCTCTCTTTGGCGACGTGGACAAGGATTTTACCCGAGATGGAATCCTAGTTCCAATGTCCGAGCTAGAGGATGAGGAGGATAAGAATGCTCAGGCTCTGGCCAAGTGTAAGGAACAAGGCTGGGTCATCGGTCAGTTGAAGGCCCAGAAGGTGCAGCTGGAAGAAGGCCGAGCTACTCTTACGACCGAGCTAGAAGCGGAGAGAACTGACCGACTTAATCTTCAAAATGTAGTGAAAGGGCTGGAAGCCGAGACAGAAGCCAGCCAGGAGTTGCGGAAGTTGCTGAAGGCCGAGAAGGAGGAGAACCGGAGGCTCCGTGCTGATCTAGCTGAAGCTGAGACTTTAATCATGAGGGAGCATGTTAACGGTTTCTCCCGAGCCGTGAAGCAACTCCAGCACTTCAACCCTATTGCCGACTTCTCCAGTGCCGATGTGGACAAGGATTTCCACCGAGACGGGATCCTTATGGCATTGGCCAAGCTGGAGGATGAGGATGAGGCCGCAACTCCTGGAGAAGAGGGCGAGGATCAATTGGACGAGGAGGGACCCGAAGGTGAAGTTGGCCAAACTGGCCAGATTAATATCGTTCCTTCCGAGGCGGAGGAGAACCTAGATTCCTGAAGTTGTATAAGCGGTTTAGAAATATCTTTGTTTTTGTAAGACTTTATGTACTTGGGGACTTGCCCCTAAAATTTCTTATTTTACTTGTGGATTTATTTATACTTTGGTGAATTTTCTGATGTTTTATGGGTTGATCCTGATTGATCACTTATTAACTTGATATATTTATATAGGCTCGGCACTTCGACCCTGATCGGTCGAATGTGGCTCTTGCTTAGGATTTGAGCACCTTTAGAGGCTTTGGTTGACCTCTTCAGGGTTTAGCACCTGCTTAGGAGTCTCACGACCACAAGGTTAAGATTCGAGCACCTTTAGAGGCTTTGGTTGACCTCTTCAGGGTTTAGCACCTGCTTAGGAGTCTCCTGCTTAGGAGTCAAGTACCTTTAGAGGCTTCGGTTGGCCTCTTCAGGGTTTAGCACCTTTAGGTGTTATCTCCTGCTTAGGAGTCAAGTGCCTGCTTAGGCTTTATCTCCTGCTTAGGAGTCTCCTGCTTAGGAGTCAAGTACCTGTAGAGGCTTCGGCTGGCCTCTTCAGGGTTTAGCACCTGCTTAGGTGTTATCTCCTGCTTAGGAGTCAAGTGCCTGCTTAGGCTTTATCTCCTGCTTAGGAGTCAAGTAGTTTTTTCCCTTGCTTGGGAGTCAAGTGCCTGCTTAGGCTTTATCTCCTGCTTAGGAGTCAAGTAGTTTTTTCTCTTGCTTAGGAGTCAAGTACCTGCTTAGGCTTTATCTCCTGTTTAGGAGTCAAGTAGTTTTTCCTCTTGCTTAGGAGTCAAGTGCCTGCTTAGGCTTTATCTCCTGCTTAGGAGTCAAGTAGTTTTTCCTCTTGCTTAGGAGTCAAGTAGTTTTTCCTCTTGCTTAGGAGTCAAGTGCCTGCTTAGGCTTTATCTCCTGCTTAGGAGTCAAGTAGTTTTTCCTCTTGCTTAGGAGTCAAGTAGTTTTTCCTCTTGCTTAGGAGTCAAGTGCCTGCTTAGGCTTTATCTCCTGTTTAGGAGTCAAGTAGTTTTTCCTCTTGCTTATGAGTCAAGTGCCTGCTTAGGCTTTATCTCCTGTTTAGGAGTCAAGTAGTTTTTCCTCTTGCTTAGGAGTCAAGTGCCTGCTTAGGCTTTATCTCCTGCTTAGGAGTCAAGTAGTTTTTCCTCTTGCTTAGGAGTCAAGTGCCTGCTTAGGCTTTATCTCCTGTTTAGGAGTCAAGTAGTTTTTCCTCTTGCTTAGGAGTCAAGTGCCTGCTTAGGCTTCATCTCCTGCTTAGGAGTCAAGTATGGTGTCTGAGTGCTGAAGCTGATGGATTTTTATTTTCCAAGGGAGAGCTTGATCTTTTGGGAGCTGGAGCTCAATCACTTTGTAGCCGCAAATCTTGTGACTCTGGGAGTGGTATCACCCGAGCATCACTTTGCTCAAATAAATAACTTGATATGATGCTACATAACACAACATTAAAGACGTGGAGCAAAACATACCAAAACATATTAGTTTTAAGCTAGATTTAAGGAATAATATCACCTGAGCATTTCGCGGCCTCTGATTTAGGCATTCCTTGAAGTTGCTATGGTCGAGCTCTGGGAGTGGTATCAGTCGAGCATCACTTTGCTCAAATAAAAAACATGATATGATGCTACATAGTTGTGGTGGCCGAGCTCCGAGGCCGAGCTGTGCTGGCCGGAGCTCAACTGAGTAGTCGGGAGCCGGAACTCAACCGAGTAGTCGGGAGCCGAAACTCGGCGTGAAGTAGGAGCCCTCAGAAGGGCTTGGCGATTAGGCTGGGTATCAACATTCCATTTTAAAACCTGAGGAGAATCAGCGTGGGTGACAAGTATATTATTGTATTGCGGGAATTCTCTGATTCTGTTAATTTCGCCAGGGTGTATGATAGTTTTGGACCTTTTGATGAAGGGAGAGCGTGCTTTTTCATTAAACTGAATATGTTCAGCAGCTGCACCCTGGATTTGACAACCTCGTAAGTAGCTATGACTCAGAGAGATAGAGACGATGACAGTTGTATTTAAATTCCTCCAGTTGAGGACCCCATCGGCAAGAAAGAGAAGGCTAGACGAGGTTGTGGTTGACAAGCCAGTCGTAGAGGACAGAGGGCCAACGACTTCCATTGATCGTACCTCCCTTCAATCGAGCTCTCCTTCTCCATCCTCGCCAGCCGCTTACAAACCGAAATGAAGAAGAGACTTCACTGGAAGACAGGAAAGGATCCCCATGATGGCTTCGTCCATTAGGGTTTCATCATGGGTGGCATCTTGGACAATAACAACGTCTCGAGGAAGCTAGAAAACTGGTTACCTAGACTGCAACCTCCTCACTTTGTACAAATCGGAGTTAAACCGGATGAGCTGATTGGATGAGTCAAAGGAGGAAGTGCATGCCTTTTATCATGGCAGCGTGAAGAGGTGCAGCGGCGCGAGAGTGGTCGTGTGGCCGATCTACACGGCATGACCGGATCATGGCGGGGCTGCGCGGAGGAGAGAGTGGCGATGACGGTGACTTCGTCGGTGTGGTCACGCATGGTGCCGCTGAGAACAAGACCTCTGCCATTGTCGGGCTTCACTCCCAGCTTGACAGGATGGTATCATTGTTATGTTGAGGATGCATGGCATGCATGATATGATGCTGAGTCGAACACATCATCCTGGAAGTGCCGGTAACTTTTGTCTCTCCTGGCTCTAGATAAACCCTGAATTCCATAATGACGTCGGTGGTGCTGGAGTTTGGGAGGAAGGAGATGGCGTCGAAGCACGAGCCAGGGGACTGAGTCACGTCGCAAACCGATTTTAGGGACGCGGCAGGGGTTAACTCGGTTTGGGGTACCAAGTTGGATGAGGATGATGATGAGACTGTCACGATGATCTGTGTCTTCTTCGTATAGGCTTGGTGTTCGAGTTCATCTATTTTACCGTAGCCTTTGAAGGACTTGATTGAGTCCATAATAAATAAACGAAATTGTTTTCTGTTGTTTCTATGATGACTCGGTTTGGAAGAGTGAGTAAGTGACAATGAGGGTGAATGTGTGGCCAGGGAAGAGTTTTACCTGGCCCCACGGTGGGCGCCAAATGTTCCTGCCGAGATCCATTTTGTCGGAATCTCGCTATAGAACGTTAAACCAAGGGGGTTATTTTATGATTTGGGCTTGACAGAATTCAGTGATTCCGGTCCTACGTATCCCAGTGGGAATCAAAGCCAGACGTAGTTCTAGGTTCATCCCTTGGCGGGGCGGTGATCTCGATCCCTTAATTTTGTATCGGACGAGTACTAGGGAGCAAGGACTGTCTGAGAGTCTCTTGGTCGACGCTAGTTCCTCTAACACGCTTAAGGGAGAGTGACCGGGATTCAGTGAAAGGTGAGTTTCTCATGAGGGGTGCTCCTCCTTTTATAATAGGATTCCCCTATTTCTTAGAGATCTGATTTATCTCTTAATATCTTTTAGAGATCTGATTTATCTCTTAATATCTTTTAGAGATTTGATTTATCTCTTAATATCTCTTTTGAGATATGATTCCTTAATTTAAGGGATATTATCTCTTTTAACCAGATAAGGTTATTTTAGATAATATCAGGATTTAATATCAATATCTTATTCCTTTAATTAAGTGATCTTTGATTTATTATCCTTAATTTCCGGACTGGGCCGGGTACTTGAGCTCGGTGGCCAGGTTAGTAACCTCGGCCAGTACAGGTTTTAAGGGTTTGAGACTTGTTTTGGTTGATTTGCTTGGTTGCATGTTCTTATATATGCTTGAATGGTTGATTAAAATTATGTTTGCCTTGGAATGCTGTATTGACCAAAATACCCATGTATATGGTTGTGTGTTCATATGTTCTTGATGATATGAAAAAGATTAATGCATGTATGTGAAATATTGATCTATGGCCGAATGGCATGTATGAATATGGCTTGTTGATCTTGGTTTTTTTGGTTGGATGAATAAGTAAAAATATGATAAGCCATAAAAGACATGGACATGGTATTTTAAGCTACCATGACCGTGAGCTATAAGTGAGAAAAGAGAAGGTTTTTAGGGCTCATTTGGTGGTCAGGATAAGAGAGTCAGGATAGGATAAGCTATCATATCCTGTCTGAAACTATTGTTTGGTGAGCCAACGGGATATGATAAACAAATCCTGTCTCCTATCCTATCCTGTCCATCTAGTTAAAATTCTATCCTGAGGGGGGAGCTGGGTTAGAACTCGACAGGATAGGATAAGGTGATTTAAAGTATAATAAAGTATTTAAAAAAATGTATACATAAAATAACTGAAGTATAATAAATTATAATATGGTTACCGAAAAATGTATAATAAAACATAAAATAATAAAAATAGTAATAATTAATTTTAAAAATTATTATTTCTTCTCACAAGGCTAATTTCGTTACTTTTTATTATTTTTAAAAATTGAAAAATAAATAAAAATATTCTAATAATTTAACTATATGTAAAATAAAAATTAAAAATGAATATTTAAAATTATAAAAAAATTAATTTAAGTTAAACAATATTTTAAAAATTTTAAATATTATATGTAATTTTATCACAAGGACAATTTTGTCTTTTTATATAATCTTAAAAAATGAAAATTATAAAAAAAAACTAAAATCTAATAAAATATGAAAACATTCAGAACAATAACGAAAATTTTAAAATTCATGCTAAAATTACAATACTATCCAGTTGGTTATCTGGTGGACACCAAACGTCGGATAGGATAACAGCTTATCATGCTCATATCCTATCATACTCCTATCCTGCTCTCTTATCCTATCTGCCCCTATCCTATCCTGACCACCAAACGAGCCCTTGGTTGAACAAATGACCAAAAACATGTATTAAAATGATAAGATATATAAAAATGCTGGATCAAAACCTTTGTAAAAGGTGATTTTTGAATAAATGTAATTCAATTGGGTTTGAAGAACACTAAGAACAAGTGACCCATGTTTTTATGCCAAATGTCACTTGGAAATCTACCAAAAGATAAACCTTAATCTAAGATAAGATTACCTAAGTGACTTTAGCTTAATCGCCATGTGTCACAAAGGATAGGATAAAATAGGATAAAAGATGAAATCTTGACTCACCACATGCATGGGTGCCATGAAACAAGTCCTTTACCTTATATCAAAATGGCATAATCTACATTTTATAAGAGAGACGCTAAGTGTTAATACCTTTCTTAAAATAAAAGTCATTGTTTAATGGTTTAAGTGAAAACCACCTTGGAGATGTGAGAAACATGGATGTTAAACCATGTGATTGGGAAAAGTGATGAGTGGTTTTGGCTAAAGATATTTTCAATTAATTAAAAAATTAAAATAATAATTAATTAAAGTAAATAATAATAAATTATAAATTATAATTAAAAAACAATTATTTAATTATTTTCAAATTTTATTAATTAATTGAAAATTAAATTAAATATTAATTAAATATTAACTAAATAATAATTAGTTAATTAATTAATAATTATTTAATAATTAAATATTCAAGAAAAGTATTTCAAAAATACGGCTTTGATCCAGAAAAATAAATGGTCTTCGTAAATAAATGTGTGTCGTATATAGGCCAACCTTATACTAGAGAAATAAGTGTCAGAACGTGATGATGCAACTAAGTGCTGCGTAAAAAGCTTGTGTGGCAAAAGAGTAATGAGCTTGTGTGGCCAAGAATAATTCTCACCACGTTTTGATAATAATAATGATAACGTTGTTGTTGGTAGTACATATATGCATATATACACACATACATTTGCATTGTTTCGCACTAGGATGGATTGGATTGGATTTTTTTTAAGATGTAGTAAAAACATGAATGAATTGGATTTTTTTAATATATTTTTAATGGATCGAAATGGATTAACGAATTATTTTGATCCGATCCATTATAATCCAAATCAAAATTCATCTGATCCGTCCGTTTGCCACCCTTACTCTGAATACTATAAATCAACTAGTACTTTCCCCAGAAAATATGAACCAAGATGGTTGTTCCTTAAAGTAACTAAGCCATATATAAATCAGCCTATAAAGTCCTTTCTATCTAGGGTTATAGTATCATACAATCCAAAAGAAAAATGCAGAAAAACCTAAATACACTGCATACCAACCTTCACATCATTCAGCTCTTGCGTTTAATATCTTTCATGGTTCCATGTTCAACCAAAAACTGTATCCCTTCTTTCAAAGTTGCTCTCCTTCCCTGTCCACAGTTGATAGTTCCATAATACTGGGTATATATGGCGCCCACTAGGATTATATTCATTTCTCTCTCTCAGTGCTGTCACCACTGCTTGGTATGCCCTTTCACCGACCTCATTTTTCAGCCCACTCAGCTTCTCATCATCATTATCTATATCTTCCTGATATGAAAAAAAAAAGCATGCGGTAATATAACAAAGGGTAGCCAGAATTCCATCAGAAAACGCATTAGAGAAATATAAGAGCAAATTACATCAAATTGCTGTATTCAAAAGGGAATCATTATCATCCCCAAATACTATCACCACAGGAAATTCCACATAATCCTCCCTATCCACTGAACCGACCATGCAGGATTTTATTTAATCATTTTGATATTTGAACATAGAACATGTTAAATTTAACAAAGTATTTTGTTTTATGCTGTTCAAATTTCAAACCTTCCAGGTCTACAAAGTTCAGAAGGAGAAAATACAATTGTAACTGTCAAGGAGGTCCAAATTACAAAGTTCAAAATAATAACAAAATTGGACGCCACTCTGATTGAGGTTATTTATTATTTTGCCTAATATCACCAAAGAGGCAAAATAAAAAATAACTAGATCCTAAAGTGAAAAAGCCCTTAGATATCACTAGGAGAAACAATTATAGGTTCAGAAGGCCATCTAGTTCTAATCTACTGTATACGGGGCAATTAAAATATTCAGCGTCTTCATGAAGAAGTATAGTATGAAGATAAATATCAGAATGAACCAAATTTAATTTAGATTTGAGTGATATTCAATCAAGCATTCAGATTACCCTTCCCACAATGAACACAGTTCTAAAGCTCGCCCTTTAGCTTCAAGGAACGGTGTAATATCAAGTACCCCCATTCTCTTTACACCAATATTGGAACAAACTGGTGCCTCTGTAAAGAACTACAGAAAGAAAGAACAATATTGGACAATGAAAAAATTTGGGTAATATAAGTCAATTATATGTAAGAGAAATGATAAAATTTCAATTTTACTGGAGTCACTTTGCTACAAAGCTCTGAAGTCTAGACCATAAAAATTAACAAAGAGTTTACCAAACAGAGGTTAAAAAACAAACGTAAAACACTAGACAAATGCAAATTTATAAGACCACATGTCTTCAAAGCAATTTTAGTTTCTGGTTATGTTGAAAATACTGCGCCATTTAAAAAAATATGAATATCATGTTCAATTCATAGATCAAAATCAACAACCACCAAGTCTTTTCCACTGAGGGGCTATTCAATGCACACAATGATCATAAAAAACATGACCAGCCAAATAGTTTAAGTAACTGGATCTCAATAAACAGATGCTATTCCAAATAAATTTAAAGAATCCGAATACTGAAAAACAGAATATACATGTGAAAAGTAACATATACCTTGATCAATAATATACTTGGACAATTGAAAAATCACACTTACTTGAGCAATTCTTTTCGAGCTTCCTGAAGCTCATCATTTTTCTTACGCTCTTCAATGGTTAATGTTTGATTCATTTCTTTCATAGTTTGAAGTTCCTCTTCCTTATTTCTTAAATTATTTAGCAAGGCATTTACTTTATGCAGAACGTCTGTATCCCCATCATCTTCTATGTCATTCAAAATATTTAATTTTCTATGTAGTTGCTCAATCTCCAAGTCCAGCTTTTGCTTTGTATCTATTCCTTTTATGGAGCTGAATGATTTAATTTTAAGTATTGAGTTCTTCGTTAAATAGATAATACATAATCAAATATGATTAATGATATGCTAATGTGATAAACAATCATTCTATAGCAACAAAATTGATAGTCAAATAACTTTAATACCAAGGACCTTATAATCTTCAGCCAATTTGAAAACTTTTCCACAATCACGTTGTAGCGCTATTGCACCTGTCACAAGAATACCTTGTTGCATTTTATTCTGAAAACAAAATAAACACCATCAATTTTAATATATATATTTTTTTCAGCTAATCCAAACAAATTCATATGATGAAACAAAGTAAACAGCATACATTGTTAAACAAGAATGTTAAGAACGTTTAAGTGTTTAAAGAAACGGAAATGCATACATGCATCATGATGCATCCATCTCATGAGTTAATTAGTGAGACAAATTACCTTATGCATTTCATCTTCGAATTTCTTGTGCTGCAGACGATATAAGGCCTTAATCTCATCCAATTTCTGGTTAATCTGCTGCTGATGCTCATTGTTTGAGTCCATGGCCTTCGTCACTTGCAATTCCGGAAAGAGTGAAGTGAGGGTTTAAGTGTTGAACCAAATAAAACAGAGAAATGAAACATATATACAGAAAAATGCATGGGGAGCAGAAAGGTTTTTGCAGGTACAGTAAATGCAGGTCAAATCAAAAGTCACATTGCAGACCTAATTTTTTTTTTTTTAAATAACCTTACAAACAATTTATATTCCATAATACCCCCTTCCCAATTATGTACCAAATTGCCGACTTCCCTATGTTACATTTTTTTTAACAGTGAGAAGTCGGCTTTAACATTGCCGACTTCTCAACTAGTTTTTTTTCTTTCGTTTAAGATTTACTTGATTAATTTTGGTTATTTTTATTTTTTAGTTTAATTAATTAGGTTAGTTTAGTTAATAAGTGTTAATTAGGACATTAAGTAGTTAATAAAATAATTAAAAAATAATATTAAGAACTAAAAGCATTAATTTAAAAAATAATCATTTATAACAATCCTTAAACATTATCCCACAATGTGTTCAGCATCTATTACATGGAGGAGGTTGTTTGCATTGCGGGACACTTTCTTGATCATCATCATTGACTGTGTGGAATAATATATGACAAAAATAAGAAAGAAAAAATAAATAATGATCATCAGGTTGGAGCCGTTATCTTTGTCTTTTTGTCTTTGGTTCTATCTGACAGCACTTGAAGAGGGGAACTCTGTTACCCTTTTGTTCTATAAATTAAACCAATGGAAAAAAGAACAACCAATCTTAACAAGTATAGGTAATTAACAAGAACCCCTTGTTCGAGAGGATTTCACAAGGGGTGTTTAATAAGATGAGGTCCTTGGATCGGTTCTTGTACAGCTCCGGTTCAAAATATAAGCAAAAAAATTTAAATTTTTTGGTCTAAAATATAAGTAAATTTTAACTACTTTCATCCTATTTAATGAAGTTATTTTCAGAATACCATTTATTTAATACAAATTTTGTTTTCCAATGACTCCTTTTATTCTCAACAACACAGGCTTAATAAATAAGAGCAAGGGTAATTTAGGTAACAAACTTGATTGTTTCTACCCCAACTGTTGAGCCAGTAACTGTTAATTTTGTTTGCTTAAATTGTCCTATCATTGTTCAGGATAGGCACTTTCTTGTAGACTTGATCTCTTTACCTTTAATACAACTAGATGTAATTTTAGGCATGGATTGGTTATCTTCCAACCATATCCTGGTAGACTGTGCTCAAAGAACCTTAGTCTTTAGGGATGAGATTTCTGGATTATTATCTGCTAGTCAGGTAAGAGCTTCTTTGAAAGAGGGAGCTCAAGGTTACATGCTGCTGTCATCAACGAGTTTCCGGAAGTTTTTCCTGAGGATGTACCTGGTCTACCTCCTGTTCGAGATATCGAGTTTGCGATTAATCTGGTTCCAGGCACTGGACCGATATCCATGGCACTGTATCCCATGTCACAATTGGAGTTAGAAACCCTGAAGGAACAACTTGAAGAGTTGATGAGAAAGGAAATACCCAACGCATGACTTGGAGTTAGCAGCGGTAGTCTTTGTCCTGAAAATCCGGAGGCATTATTTGTATGGAGCTACTTTTAATGTTTTCAGTGACCACAAGAGTTTGAAGTACCTCTTCGATCAGAAGGAGTTGAACATGCGTCAGAGACGTTGGTTGGGGTTTTTGAAGGACTACGACTTTCAACTACAGTACCACCCTAGGAAGGCGAATCTAGTGGCGGATGGGCTGAGCAGGAAGTCAATACACGCGTCAGTAATGATGGTTAAAGAGCAGGGATTGTTGGAACAATTCCGGGATCTAAGTTTATCAGTTAGACATTTCCGGGAAGGCTGTGTCTGAATAGGATCACCGTTTCGAACGGATTGATGGAACAAATAAAAGAAAACAAGTGAGTGATCAATATCTGCAGGAAGAAAGAGACTTAGTGCGACAAGGAGAACTGTCAGAATTCAGAGAAGGAATGGATGGAACTTTTGAAATTCGGTGAAAGAATCTATATACCAGATGACGCCGAGCTTAGGAAGTTGATTTTAGAGGAAGCTCACAGGAGTAAGGTGAGTTTACACCCAGGAGCCACGAAGATGTATCAAGATCTCAAGAATTTATACTGGTGGTATGGAATGAAAAGGGATGTAATGGAATGTCACTTCTTGTCTGATATGTCAGAAGGCTAAGATTGAGGACCAGAGGCCAGCAGGAATGTTAAAATCATTGGACATCCCAGAATGGACGTGGGACAGTATTTCGATGGACTTTGTGACCAGCTTACCAAGGACTCGGAAAGGACATGAGGCTATATGGGTAATTGTGGATCGACTGATCAAGTCAACTCACTTTTTACCTATCAGCATGAAGTACTCGATGAAAAGGTTGACTCAGTTGTACATCGACGAGATTGTCAGGTTGCACGGTATACCCTCGAGTATCATTTCGAATCATGATCCGAGGTTTGTTTCAGAAATTTGGAAAGGACTACAAAACTCTTTGGGAACAAAACTCAAATTGAGTTCTGCGTATCATCCACAAACTGACGGACAGTCAGAGGACAATCCAATCACTCGAAGATTTGTAAGAACGTGCGTGATGGAAGAAACTGGGAGCTGGGACGAGTTCCTACCATTGATAGAATTCACCTACAACAACAGTTTTCATTCAAGTATAGGGATGGCACCTTATGAGGCTTTGTATGGTCGACGATGCCGAACACATTTGTGTTGGTACCAGGATGGTGAGAGTCTGCTGTTAGGACCAGAGATCGTGCAACAAACAACCGAGAAGGTGAAGATGATCCAGGAGAAAATGCGGACTGCCCAAAGTCGACAGAAAAGTTACGCTGACAAGAGACGACGACCTCTCAAGTTTGAGGAAGGCGAGCATGTATTCTTGAGAGTCACGCCAACGACTGGGATTGGCAGAGTGATAAAATCCAGAAAGCATACTCCCAAATTCATTGGACCCTACCAAATTCTTCGTCGCGTAGGTCCATGTCTCTCAATTGAGAAAGTATATTACTGATCCATCACATGTTATTAAACCTGATAAAGTACAATTAAAAGAGAACCTATCTTTTGAGACTTCGCCGGTATGAATCGCGGATAAGATGAAGCAGCTCGGGTAAACAAATTCCTTTAGTCAAAGTCATCTGGAACAAGACAACCGGAGAAGCTACATGGGAGACTGAGGACAAGATGAAATTGCAATACCCTGAGTTATTTCAAGGTGCGTAATTTTGAGGACGAAATTCTTTTTAGAGGGATAGTATTGTAACACCCTGTTTTTCCTATGCCTTCTGTAACAGTAAATACATATTTAAATGTATTTATTTTTAGATTAAACTCAGGATGATTTTAATTAAAATAAAATCATTTTTCTTATGTTGTTATATCATATGAACTCACAGTAAAAATTTCGGTTGAAAATTCAGACGGAAGTCGGTCTGCGCCTCCCTATCGGTACAAGTTTACTGTGCAGAAAACTTAATTTTTATCCGTGAACAAAACGGTTGATGTTTTTTTGATGTTTTGTGGGGGTTTGGCGATTTTGAAAATTTTCATTCGAAAACAAAAATATAATATTTTATTCGGGGCGAAAACGTCGGAAAACTACAATCGGAAGTGCAACCGGATACGCAATGGAGCAGATTAGGGAACACAAAAGGATTGAAGTGACATGATGGAAGAGTTTACGACACACTCCAAAAGTATAATCATTACACTTTTCAAATTATAATACTATTCTAATCCAAAAGTTATTTCTCTCTCCTCATTCCATCCCATCAAGCCTTAACTCCCAAACTTACTCAACGAGCCACTCCATTCTCCTCTCTTCTTCCTCATGGTCGTGAGCCTCTCCCCCTCCCCCTATATATAACCCTTTCATTTACACTTCACCACTTTTCTTTTTCATCACTTCATTACTCTTATATTACTTCATCATCTTCTTCCTTTTCAACTACTTAAAACTTGCATTTTTATTTGTCTTTTGCAATTGTGTTCTTCATTAAAGTTCTTCCTCTTGTTAAGGGAAATGCTCTCGTATTGTAACATCCAGTCTTTCTTATGCCTTATGTAGCAGTAAATACATATTTAAATGTGTTTATTTTTAGATTAAACTCAGAATGATTTTAATTAAACTAAAATCATTTTCTTATGTTGTTATATCATATGAATTCACGGTAAAAATTTCGGTTGAAAATTCAGACGGAAGCCGGTCTGCGCCTCCCTATCGGTACAAGTTTACTGTGCAGAAAACCTAATTTTTATCTGTGAACAAAACGGTTGTTGTTTTTGTGATGTTTTGTGGGGGTTTGGCGATTTTGAAAATTTTCATTCGAAAACAAAATATAATATTTTATTCGGGGCAAAAACGTCGGAAAACTACAATCAGAAGTGCAACCGGATACGCAATGGAGCAGATTAGGGAACACAAAAGGAGTGAAGTGACATGATGGAAGAGTTTATGACACACTCCAAAAATATAATCATTACACTTTTCAAATTATAATACTATTCTAATTCAAAAGTTATTTCTCTCTCCTCCTTCCATCCCATCAAGCCTTAACTCCCAAACTTACTCAACAAGCCACTTCATTCTCCTCTCTTCTTCCTCACGGCCGTGAGCCTCTCCCCCTCCCACTATATATACCCCTTTCATTTACACTTCACCACTTTTCTTCTTCATCACTTCATTACTCTTATATTACTTCATCATCTTCTTCCTTTTGAACTACTTAAAGCTTGCATTTTTATTTGTCTTTTGCACTTGAGTTTTTCATTAAAGTTCTTCCTCTTATTAAGGGTAATGCTCTCGTATTGTAACACCCTGTTTTTCCTATGCCTTCTTTAGCAGTAAATACATATTTAAATGTGTTTACTTTTAGATTAAACTCAGAATGATTTTAATTAAACTAAAATCATTTTCTTATGTTGTTATATCATATGAACTCACGGTAAAAATTTCGATTGAAAATTCAGACGGAAGCCGGTTTGCATTTCCCTGCTGGTACAAGTTTACTGTGCAGAAAACCTAATTTTTACCCGACGAACGAAACGGTTGATGTTTTTGTGATGTTTTGTGGGGGTTTGGCGATTTTGAAAATTTTCGTTCGAAAATAAAATATAATATTGACTAAAGGCCCAATTTGGTCCCTGAGAAAAACACTCGGGTCTGAAATAACCCCTATCCAAAAAAAACTATCAATTCAATCCTTAACAATGTAATAACCGGGACACATTAGTCCCTCCGTTAGTTGACCACCTTTGACCTTTGGTTAACCGCTTACGTGGCCCATTTTTTTGCTGAGTTGTCAGTTAATCTTGGTTACTTGTAGTCCAGCATGGAAATTAACATAAAAAAAAATTAAAAATAATAGACAAAAACCCTTTGACCCAAAACACATGCGTTCAGGGGAGGGGCGAGTAACGAAACGACGTCGTTTCGTTAGTGGGGGTGGGGGGCAAACCCTTAAGCTTCATTCCCTCTCACTAATTTGTTCACTATCCTCTGCAAAGAAAGGAGAAGTTCCACACGAAGGAGAAGAAGTGAGGAGGTGTCATTGACACAATCACGGCCTCAAGAAGAAAATGCAACACAGGTAAATTGGTGTACAAAGTTTTGATAGCTAGCCATCAGTAATTTGCTAACTAATTGACATTTTTTGTTTCAGACTCACAAACCAGTTCAAGGAAACCAAGAACCGGTTCAAGGAAACCAGACAACACATTTTGCAATGCCACAAGGGACTAGTTTAGGTTACTAAACAATTTGATAGGGACTAATTTGGCCCACAAAATTATGATGTAGTATGTTCCTCACTGGTTTGATCTGTCTGATTTCAAGAAATGAGTGATCAGATAACACCACCATTGTCACCAGCTGTAAGGCCACCACCTATTAGGCCACACGTTCAAGTTAGACCATATTTCACTTCACCTCCTTTCACCCAAAGTCCTTTTTCAACAGTGGGAATGAAATCAATATGCCCATCATCACCTCTAGTTAGGCCATACAGGGCTCCAAGATATGCTCAGAGTAAAGGAAGTGTGTCAAATGAGACATTGGCAGCAGCAAGCAGTGGGACTGCAGAGAGGGGTGGACACATCCTTAGATGCCCAACTCATTTCTTTGTTGGTCCAAGAATGGAAAGGGGAAGAATGAGCAGTTAGGGTTTCAGTTCGAATGGAAAGGGGGGCGCAGTGAGGAGGGTTGAAATTAGAGAAGAGAGGGAGAAGAAGGTTAATAATGAAGAGGGAGAAGAAGTCATAGGGTTTCTATCAATGAAACATAGAAGGTGGAGGAAGAAGAAGCTTAATATGGCAGGTTGGTGGCCAATCCAGTGTCGTTTTGATAGGGAAGATGTGGAAAAATAAAATAAAAAACCACATAGGAGTTCCGAAACGGCCACATAAGCAACATAACGGGACACCTCAGCAGTTTAACCGAGGTCAAAGGCAGTCAACGATGGGAGGGACTAATGTGTCCCGGTAATTACATTCTTAAGGATTAAATGGATAGTTTTTTTTTTGGATAGGGACTATTTCAGACCCAAGTGTTTTTCTCAGGGGCCAAATTGGGCCTTTAGTCTATAATATTTTATTCGGGTGAAAACGTTGGAAAACTACGATCGGAAGTGCAACCGGATACGCAATGGAGCAGATTAAGGAACACAAAAGGAGTGAAGTGACATGATGGAAGAGTTTATGACACACTCCAAAAGTATAATCATCATATTTTTCAAATTATAATACTATTTTAATCCAAAAGTTATTTCTCTCTTCTCCTTCCATCCCATCAAGCCTTAACTCCCAAACTTACTCAACGAGCCACTCCATTCTCCTCTCTTCTTCCTCATGGCCGTGAGCCTCTCCCCCTCCCCCTACATATACCCCTTTCATTTACACTTCACCACTTTTCTTCTTCATCACTTCATTACTCTTATATTACTTAATCATCTTCTTCCTTTTCAACTACTTAAAGCTTGCATTTTTATTTGTCTTTTGCACTTGTGTTTTTTATTAAAGTTCTTCCTCTTGTTAAGGGTAATGCTCTCATATAAATTTATTTACAAGTTTATCATTTTATTTCATTATTTGTGTTATGTGTTCTTATTAAGCTTTAAACTCCTAAAATCTCTTAAAAATGATAGAAAACTCCTTTTGAGTTGAAACCACTTCCTATAGTCTTGTATTTACTTGTATTTTCAAGTACTAAAAGGTTGTAAAACAAAGCTCCCTAACCCTTTCTTTCTAAGGAGGCCGAAACCATGCAATATGGTCTAGAGGGGTTTTGTTTCAACTTTTGGCATATGATTATGTGTTTGAGTTTCTAACTATCCCTTGATCTTAAATCTATATATCTTGGAAGATTTGATAGCTTATTCCTATGATGACCGAAAATATGAATAAGTAGGCCTAAGATATTATGTTTCGATTTTCCAAGTATGATCATGAATTTAAAACTCTTAATACCTTGTGATTCTAAACCTAAGAATTGTTATTAAACAAAGAATATTTTCCTCATCATCCTATGATGGCCGAAACATAGTGTTTAGGTGCTAGGATGTTTGAGTTTTTTATTTATTTTTTCAAAATGATCATGGACTTGAGCTCCATAAGATATTTGGATGCTAAGTCTAAGAGATTGGAATGTTTAAGTTTCCATTGTTTTCCAAAATGATCATGGACTTGAACTCCATAAGATATTTGGATGCTAAGTCTAAGAGATTGGAAAGTTTAAAGATTTCTAGCTTATAGGCCGAACCTAGAAGGTTATGGACCTAGGATACTTTGTTCTTATTTTTCCAAGATGATCATGGTTTTGAGTTCCTTAATACATATGGATGCTAAACCTAAGAGATTGGAAAGTTTAGTGAATGCTAGCCTATTTTACTAGCCTTGGCCGAATACCCTAAGTTTATACCTTGGTGGGATTTTAATTCAACTTTGTTAAATGATCATTGTTTATGAACTTCTAACATTTAAGGATAATAAATCCATAAGTTGTATAATTTTCGGGGATCTCTAACCCTAATTTATTGTCTTGACCGAACCTAATACCTTGTGGGTTAGTGTTCTTGGTTGATTTTAACTTATGATTTTGTGTTCATAACCTTAGACTTCCATCACGGAGAAAACAAGGACGTTCATGGTATATCTCTTCAAGCATCTAATCTCCTTACTTTCACGGAAGGTAAGAGGGGATTGCCTAGGGATATTCAATGACTATATTCAAGCATCTAATCTCCTTACTTGAATGACTTGTTTACTTGAACTATTGTGATTATTACTTGAAATTGATTATTACTTGCCGTAAAGTATTGTGAGTTGTATATATGTGAGGAACTGTCGATAACTGTGATATTATTGTTGAGAATATATTACTGTTGATTGAAGTTCGAGAGGCCGGACTTGAGTCTATGCTCAATGCTTATAAGGATTAAAAGCCTTAATAAGCCTTGAACAGAACTTTGAAAGTATTGGTTTCATTTATAAAAGTTTCTTGTTTAAAACGCTTACTTCAAGAGAATAAGATTCTTGTTTTGAAAAGAAATGTTGAAATGTTTTTAAGTCAATAGAAACTACCTTTTTATGATCCAAAGTTTGTACGAGAGAGAACCTTTTTCGAACTATGTATTTTATGAAGGAAAAACCCCTTTGAAAATATTTGACTTTATTCTATCAAGGATTTCAAAAGCAAACGAATTTCCTAATTGTTTTATAAAAGAGTTTGTAAAGGAAAAGATTTTCTCCTAAATGATTTAGAAACGTTCCGATTACTTGGATAAGTGATCGAGGTTTTGTTTTGGATTTTGTTTTTCACGGAGCGAAAAGTAAGCACATGTGAAAGAGAATCTAGTTCGCGAGACGTCGCCTTTAGCATTCAGTTATATGTACGCGATCTGGGATCCGTGTCAAGAATTATGGACCAAGGGTCCTAATCGTGATATTACGGGCTAGGAGTCCTAATCTTGGAATTGAGGACTGTGTCCTAATTTCGTTATTATGGATTAGGAGTCCTTATCATGTTGAAATAATACATGGATAAAATTATAATTTGTTTCCACGACCACAATCTTGAACTGCGGCATCGGTCTAAGGTGTTGTGATTGAGCACTCGGACTGCGCGTCCTATGTTATTGATTTTCAAGTAATGAAAATTGTGAATAGTTGCTAGCTTTGGGCTTCGACAACGGAAAAGAGTGAACACAAAGAAAGGTCTTGATAATGAAAAGTCTTTTATTCATATGCATTTCCCCTTAGCAGACGTGCTTTTGAGTTACCGAATACCCGCTTAAGATATGGTGTTCGATGATGTATACATCTGGATGGCCGTTGATAAGGGATTCGTGATGATGTTGATCCGGGTACATGAGGTGACGGAGACAACTTGCGAATGCGACATACGAGCCTGATCAACTCTTTATTTCTTAATGATGAAACAGTGATGATATCTCATGAGATTAAGTTTAGAGCCTGATGATTGAAGTGTCATGCATTATCTTTATAAAATTGATTGATTCGGGTATGAGATCCACTGAAATAATACTTGTTGTTTACCTATGAGTAATGTTTAAAATATGCCAAGGTGTGTATATATCATGTGTATGGTTGTTGTGCGATATATCCGTTGTCGGTATCTCACCCTTTCATTTCTACTTGTCATTTCCTCTTCCTTTTTGGTACCGCTGTATGTATATGAGTTCAAATGGATCCCAATATCCCACTTGTGCCGACAATGTCGACGACTAAGGTCTTCGACGAAGCGGGGAATGTCGGGGCATGGCTGATACATCCGGGGGCGACATCTGCCACGTACCACGGAGCAATCACCACAACCGATTTAAATGCTGACGGAGACCCAATCCAAGGAGCCATACTATGGAGACTAGGAGGGTTGCTCTGCTTCCGACTTGGTACTACCTTCACGCACTGCAAGTTACCAGACTACTACACGGGCTACCACCTCTGGACATCGAGCAGGCAACACCTATCGAGGAGAACCTTGAAGAGGATCCTGAGGAGGACCCTGGAGGACTTCTATGAGATCATGGAGGAGGATGAGCCTGAGTATTTCGTTCTGGATCATGACGAGGACGACGATTCCGTGGATGAAGGCGGCGACGTCATAGACCCATTACCTGATGTCTCGTCTCATGGGAGTTTTTGTGGAGACCCTGCTTGTAGCCAGTGTCAGTGACCAGTTTGGAACGTTTTGTGAATAGTCTTTCATCTTTTGACTTTCTAGAGTCATTTTTGTGATGTGGTTCCGGACCCTCTTTCCCCGTGTTTTTGCTTACTCTCTTTTCAGTTGTATCTTCTATATTTCTAACTCTGTTGCAATGGCCGTGGATAAGGCCCTAGCTTATGTACTAGAACTTGGGTCTCACTGGGACATGTTATGAATATATATATATATATATATATATATATATATATATATATATGTTGTCTTCAATTCATGTTCTGAGTGTTCATCACTTTTATTTCAATTATCCTTTCAAAAAAAAATACTATCGTTTTTAGTGTACTTATCCATCGAGAAAATGATATTTTCCGAAAGTAACCAACATTATAATCAGTTTTATTTCTGCAATTGGGTAACCATGTGATGCCGGGTTTAGGGTGTCGCAGGCGACACGTGTCACTTTCTTATGAAAAAAATAAAATAATTGTCTCAAATTAAAAAAAAAACTTACGGAAAACAAAATAAAAATTTACGGAAAATAAAAACTTACGGAAAACGAAAAATTAATAAAAGAAGAAATAATCTGATATTTAAAGTGAACATAACAATCCAATATTATAACTTACCCTTAAAATAGTATTGAATATCAAAGTATGATTGCTTTCTTTTCATCAAAGTATCTTCTATTGTTGTTGTTATATAAATGTTTAATACAATAACATATAATATCATGGAAATATGTATTCTTTTCATAAACATAAAAGATTAACATATTGTATATCATGAACTCATATCCATAATGAAAAGTCAAGCTTTTATAAAACCTACTAAAATTTTTATCATACAAAATTATCATGTAGCCTGTTATTCATTAACTATTGAATATATGAATCCAACTATTGCAAACAATAGTATTATTTTATATTCAAAAAAATAATACATTTAATGTTGGTCATCTTGAAATTATTTATAATAAACTATTACAAAAATAATCATCTAACGGATGTCCGTGCGTTTCGTACGGGCAACTACACTAGTATTTATAAATTATTGATGAAATTTAAGGATGTAGGTCCACTGGTGGAGTCCATTTAAGAATTTTTTAAAGTTTATAGGTTGGAGAGATGAGGTGCTTAAGTTGTAAAAGTAAAATATGAGTGATGTGTCAAAACATTTAAGAACCCAAAAACTAAAAATATGGAGTGCTCGATGGAGATGGGCCTAGGGATGTAAATGGGGCGGGGTGGGTATGGGTAGTAGCCCCGCACTACCCGCCCCATTGGATGAATTTCATATCTGTCCACGCCCCATATCCGTGTGGGTATCCATCTTGCAGGTTTTAAACAGATTTATCAATATTTACGGGTATCCATAGATATCCATGGATATTCAAACACCTCACAAATTATTGAATATTAGACTAAATTTTTTATACCCCTATCTTGACATCATTCACACATAAGCATTAATCCACAATCATTAATCCATAACACAAAAGTTGAACAAAAGCAATAATACGTAACAATGATCCATAGACCTTGGGTATGATGAGGTTTGAGAGTTGTGGCTGTCATATATTTCAGAAATATAATAAGAATAGTGAAAAATAATAAGACATTTGATTTATATATGTAAAGGTATTTTAGTAATTTGATCTTAGCGGGTACCCGCAGGTATGAATACTACAATATCTGTCCTCACCCCATTAATAAGCAAGTAGAGAAAATATATATTTTATCCTAACCATCCAAAGCCTCTATTTTTCATACCCTCCAATTTGGGGTTTGGAAGAGAATACTTCCCTCTTTTTTTACTATAATTGCAGTTTTGGTCCCCCAAGTATTGATAATGTGCGATTTTGGTCCCCCACTTTTTTTTTTAGCGCATTTGGTCCCCCAAGTTTTTCATTTGTGCCAATATGGTCCTTCCGTCCATCCCTGTTAAATTTGTAACGGAAATTACTTAAAAATGTGCAAATTTGGTCCCTCAACTATTTGTTATGTGCGATTTTAGTCCCTCAATTTTTTTCAAAGACATTTTTATTTCAGAAATTTTTATCCCAAAAAAAGGAGAAAAACTTTATGAAAATAAGTTAATAATAAAATATATACAAGTAACAATTATTGAAAGTAATAAATGCTAATTAGTGTATATATATATATATATAATAAATAATAAAAGAAATTACTTAATATAAGTGATGTCACATGATTCAACGGACAAGTGAAAGATTGTATAGAATAACTCATGTTTAAAAATGAGCATCGGTGACTTGAGGGTCAAGCCACCCGAGCAAGGGTTTTAGGCTTAAAAAAATTTACTTACTAGTTAGTAGTTATTATTTAGTTAAGTACATTTTTTTAAAAAAAGTAAGAAATTTTTTTACCTACTAGTTGCTAATTACTATCTTATAATTTAATGAATGATTTTGCATAAAAAAAAATCGGAAAAATAAACTTCAAATTCGAAAGATAAACATCAACAAGGGGCTTGAGCTAGTTACTTTGTATTGCATCTTTAGCTTCTTTTGTGCTAGTTACTTTGTTTTTGGGTTCGTATATCCTTAAACTCTGTTATTAATATTATTCTTTGTCTTTCAAAAAATAAAACTATAGTGGCTTTTAAGCCGCAAAAAAGTTGGGTCAAACGCTATCTAAATATATAAAAAAATTGATTTGCAAGTACACATTTATTTATGATACACCAAATTTAAATATACTCTTTATGGCAAACCTATCAGTTACACTAGGTAATAAAAATATAGAATATATTATTTGTGACATTATGAAAATAAAGTGATTTTTATTGTTTTAAGTTCACAATTTTATTTTCCACTACATAAATACAATAACATGTGAACAAAACAATTTAATGAATATGTTGTCTTCTCCACCATAAATTTGAATTTGCTCTCTAATGTTGTAATTAGAGTTTATGTGTTTATTCACCACTTCTCCACCGTGTTTCTTTCAAATCTTATAAATTCTTATGATATAAATCCGTTAGAATCCAAACTATAAAATCTTGATATAAGTGTCTTTAATAACAGATTTTCACAGTGATAGTTATTAATGTGATTTTCATAGCAGATTTATTACTGTGATTTTAATAACAGGTTACTTGAAAAATTAAGAGGATCAAATGCCTTTGAAAAAAATTGAGGGACTAAAATCGCACATAACAAATAGTTGAGGGACCAAATCTGCACATTTTTAAGTAATTTCCGTTACAAATTTAACAGGGATGGACGGAATGACCATATTGGCACAAATGAAAAACTTGGGGGACCAAATGCGCTCAAAAAAAAGTGGGGGACCAAAATCGCACATTATCAATACTTGGGGGACCAAAACTGTAATTAAGCCTAAAAACAAATTTACAATTTCATATCAAATTTTTTTTTTACAATTTTAACCTTTCTAAACAAAGTATTGCTTATGAACAATGAAAAATAAAAAGGTACTATTGGAAATAAAATTTGTTATTTGCTTTGCTTCATTACTTACTATAGTGACTTCCAAACAATGGAGTGGGATGTCCCTCCATTCCTTCATTTGTGTTTTGTTCAAAGGAGGGGAGGGATTTTAATGGAGGGGAGGGGAGGGATTTTAATTCGACATTGTGTTGGGTTGAGGGGAGTGGATGAGAAAGGAAATAACACATTTCATGTTTGGTTCAGGAGGGGAGGAGAGGGATTTTAAAACAACTTTACTTTCAAACCCTTATAATTATTTATTTATTTAAAAATAGAAAAGTGAGGATATTTTAATCAATACATATAAAATGTTTTAAAATATCTCTCCTCCCTTCCAAATTCCCCAAATATTGGAGGGGAGCTAAAATGGACCAAGAAGGGATTTTGCTCCCCTCCCCTCCATTCCCCTCCAACCAAACAATACTTAAAACTCCCAAACACGAGAGTCATATACTTTTAGGGTTTTACCACTTCACTCAAAATCACTCAATTTCTAGCAATTTCACTCCATCATCGCCAAAATTCCCAAACATATATCATTATTAATAATATGCTAATGTGATAATCAATCAATCTATCAATCTACAGCAACTAAAACGATAGCCAAATACCATTAATACACCACGGACCTTATGAGCTTCAGCCAATGTCGAAACTTTGTCACAATCACGTCGTAGCGCTATCGCAGCTGTCACAAGACTATCATGTTGCATATTATTCTGAAAACGAAATAAACAACATCATTGTTAATATATTTATTTTTTGTAGCTAATATTCCAAACAAATTCTAATTATGAAACAAAATAAACACCAAACATTGTTAAACAGGAATCCTAATAACGTTTAAAGTAGTGTTTAAAGAAATGGAGTAGGTCATAGAAATCCACACATGCATGATGCATCCATCTCATAAGTTAGTGAGACAAATTACCTTATGAATTTCATCACCGGATTTCTTGTGCTGCAAACGATATAAGGCCTTAATCTCATTCAATTTCTGGTTAATCTGCTGCTGATGCTCATTGTTTGAGTCCATGGCCTTCGCCAGTGGTAATTCTGGAAAGCGTAAAGTGTAAGTTGAAGCGTTGAACAAAACAAAACAGATAAATATACAGAAAAATTCGTGGGGAACAGAAAGGTTTTTGCAGGTGCAATAAATGCAGGTTAAATCAAAAGTCACATTGCAGACCTAATCTTTTTTTAAAAAAAATGAGAATATTGCTGTAATTCAATAAAAATAAATAATTATTGAAAAATTAAATTAAATAATATTTAGTCAAATATTAAATATATTATTTTTTAATAATAAATTTTATTTTATTTTGTTGGATAAGCCTCGTTTTGATCCTGACAATTCTCGAAGTATCCATTTTAGTCCCTGAGACAGCGTTTGGTATAAGTTTTAAAAAAGTATTTTCGGGATCCATTTTGATCCCCGACAATTCTCGAGGTATCCATTTTAGTCCCTAAGACAGCGTTTGGTATAAGTTTTAAAAAAGTATTTTCGGGAATGTTGGAATGGGAATAAAGTTTTCCTCTGTTTGTTACAAGTTTTAAAAATTTATTATCAGTAATAAAAGATTTTCGGGAATAAAATTAGTGAATGATAGTTGTAAACTTTAGAAAACTATATTTCCACGTGTAAAGGTGGGAAAACTTTATTCCCGGAAATCACGTTATCAAGGATGTAGTTTGCTTGAGAATAAAACATTCCAGATACCAAATATTACTAAGGAAAAAAAAATCGTCCCTTAATCCTTGACAATTATAAAACAGGGACACATTAGTCCCTCCGTAGATGTCCCTAAGGAAAACTCTGTTAGTTTATCGATGTGATCTGATAACTCATCTAACCGGTTAAGTAGCCTAGAAGGTGGATTAAACAATTGTTTTGTAGCTCCATTTTTATCTTCTTCCTCCATCATTTCTTTTTCATTTCTTGCTCTGAACCCAGAAACTCAATCAAATTCAGAGACCCATAAATAGCATCTCCTACGTATACGAAAATCACAATCAAAATCAGCTCATTTTTTTAAAGAAAAATTTAGATAATTAGTAGAAAGTAAAAAAAAAAAAAAATATGAGCATAAGAGAAGAAAAGAAAGAACCATGAGCAAGAAGGAAAAGGAGGAGAAGGATCTCGCCGCCGCCCAGTCGTCACACTGTCGTGTCCTCCCCTCTGGCATGGCCTCAAGTTGGTTTTTAGTAGGGGGTTTAGAAGGTTGGCAGTTGAATCTGATTCAAAGATCGCTATCCAGTTCATTAAGGAGGGTGTTCCTGTGTCTCACGTTTGCTATGGGATTGTTGCTAAGATAAAGAAAATGGCTCAGCAGTTCGAGTCATGTTCGTGGAATCATATTTTTTGGGGAAGCTAATCAAGCGGCTAATGCTTTTACCAAGCATGGAGTCTCTTTAGAATCTGGCCTTCACATTCTTGAAGTTGCTCCTTCTATTGTTGCTCTTCCGTTACTTTTTGATGTTTCCTCTGTTCCTTTTCAAAGGGGTAGTTAGTGGTAGTTTCTTTTTGGGTTTCTAGCCCCTTTCTGTCGTCAAAAAGGGAGGAAATAAAATTAAATCAGTTTTTTTATGTGATAAATATTTTTTTTATTTTTGGTTAAAAAAAATAGGATAAAGAGATAGTGCCTCAGTTCAAGATAGGAAAAACCTTCGAGCTTGCTAAGAACACTTATAAAGATATTTATATTTACCTTTCCCAAAAAAACTAGTGAGGATTCGAACTTGGGGTTGATTAATATAAACATTTTATTACTAATCGCAATTAAAAAAGTAAAAAAATATTATGAAAAATGGTATAGTCATATTTTAATATATTGGAATTTTGAAAATTAATTCTTAACAAAGGAAGTAACACTTTAACAAGTAATTTACAAAGAGCATCACCAAAATCGAATTTTAGTTAAGAGAAAAAAATACAGAATAATAAAACCTTGAATAATAGTAATCGGTGTCCTAACTTAGAGTACCAGTTAAGAAATATAAAAGGTAAATATTTCATCAAAAATTTAAATATATCACACTTTTAAATATTGAATATACAAGTTTTTATGAAAACTTTCTTTTTTTATTCCTTATTGGTTATCGTTCTCCTAAAGTTTTGAATATAAAATTAACTTAATATTGTAAAAAAAATAATTAAATAATGAAAATATTAATGGTTTCATTGAAGAAATTTAGGCGGCAAGGTAGTTGAAACTTAAAAACACAACCAAAATGGTACCTTTACTTCAACGAAGATAGATAAATGGGAAAGAAAGAGCAGAGAAATGGGAAACTGTAATGATTCTAATTTTAATGTAACAGAGAATTATGATGAACTAGAGAAGAAGTGGTGGGACTGTTTTATTTGAATGTTAACTATTGTTAAAGTAGTTAGTTTTTCAGTTATCTGGTTAGTTATGTTGGTTAGTTGAAAATCTGTTAGTTCTGTTGGTTACTGTTAAAGTAGTTAGTTTTTCAGTTATCTGGTTAGTTATATTGGTTAGTTGAAAATCTGTTAGTTCTGTTGTTTAGTTAATTAGCTTCATCTAGTTGATGTTAGCTAAGTTAATCTTGTATAAATTGCAGAAGTAGTATTATGTACTTCATTGATTCAGAAAATGAGGAATTCATTTCTCCCATTCTCTCTTTCTCCTCTTCACTTTTTCTCTGATTCTCCATGCCTCATTTCTTCACAGTGATTTCAACATGGTATCATTCGCTTCTTTGCTTCCGCGTGTTCCTCATTAAACGAAATTGATCGCTTCTCAGTTTTCACCTCGCGGTGATTAATCAATTGTTCGTTCCTCACCTCACGGTGTTGATTTTCTGATTCAATTTCTTGATTCTTCTCTGTTCTTGCATTTTTTTTTCTACAAATGGCAAACCCTAATCCTAATCCTCTTATGGATCCTACAAGTGTCTATCACTTGAATCTCAATGAACAAACTGGAATATCGCTTGTATCTCCACCTCTCAATCGTTCAGAAGAATTTCGATCGTGGTCACGAGCTATGACTTTGGCTCTGAAATCAAAGAACAAACTTGGCTTTGTCAATGGCACTATCTTGAAGCCAGCAGAGAACAATGTAAACTTTGAAGCATGGGATAGATGTAACACTATGGTGATGTCTTGGTTAATTCAATCTTTGGATCCATCAGTGAGACAGTGCGTTTTGTGGATGGATACTTCTTATGAGATTTGGAATGATCTTCAAAGAAGGTATTATCAAATGGATGTTTTTCGAATTTCTGATTTGCAAGAAGAGATTTACACTCTTCGACAAGGTGATCTCAATATCACTGCTTACTTCACACACTTGAAGGGACTTTGGCAAGAATTGCACGATTTTAGACCTATTCCTTCGTGTTCTTGCCAAGTACCCTGCACATGTGATTTACTTCATATTATCAAAAGCTATAGAGAGGATGACTATGTCATCAGGTTTCTTAAAGGTCTAAATGAGCAATACTCTACTGTGAAATCACAAATTATGCTTATGAAACCCTTGCCGGATATAGATACTGCTTTCTCATTATTGATTCAGCAAGAAAATAGATGTTTAATAATGTAAATGAGTAAAAAATCTTGGCCAATTTTAGTGGAAATTCCTCAACTGACAGAGGCATTTACAAAGGACAGGGGAGCAAGAATGGCTCTCAGAATAATGGAAAGTGGAACCACAATGGCAGATCTTCCAAACGGTGCACCTACTGTCACAAATCTGGCCATACCATTGATACATGCTACAAGAAACATGGGTATCCACCTCCACAAAGAAGAGCAGTTAATAATTGTGTTGGGACTGATGAATATGCTTCAGATGATGATTGTGGAAGCATTATTTCTCAGCCTCAGAAGGAAGGAAAGGATGGCTCAAGTATGTCCTTTACTCCAGAGCAGCATAAGGCAATCTCAGCAATGCTCCAAACTCCTCATGAAGGTCACAGCACCAACCACATAACCACCACTCATCCAAATACCTCTGGCATATCCTCAGGTATCGTCTGTCATTTGTCTAGTGGTCCTAAGCCAAATTGTTGGCTGTTGGACACTGGAGCAACTGACCATGTGTGTCATACACTTAGTCATTTCCAAAGTTACAGGAATATTAATCATATTCAAGTAAGTTTACCAAATGGTAGTCATGTGACAACTGATATTGCAGGAACCATTTTTTTCTCTGATTCTTTTTATTTGAGTGATGTCCTATACATTCCAATTTTTGAGTTCAATCTCATTTATGTTTCAAAACTTTGCTTGTCCCTAAATTGTTCACTGACTTTTACTGATGTTGGTTGTCACATTCAGGAAACAACCGCCTCGAGGATGATTGGTGCAGCTGAAAAGAGAGCAAGATTATATGCAGTTCAGCCTTCAAGTATGTTGATTGTTCAGTCTAGATTAATAAATGTCATTGCCAACATCAATGGGAGCTTGTGGCATAGGAGATTAGGTCACATTTCTTTCAAGAAACTTGTTTGTCTACAGAAATATTATCCCTTTATTACTTTTAATGATCGATCCACATGAACCTTGTGATACTTGTCATATCACAAAACAAAAACGTTTACCCTTTTGTAATAGTTTGACACAATCTAATAAAGCTTTTGAGATCATACATGTAGACATTTGGGGACCTATCTCCACTCCATCTATTTTTGGACATAAATACTTTCTAACTGTAGTTGATGACAAAACTAGATATACTTGGATTTCTTTGATGAAACACAAAGCTGAGGTGTCTTCACTCATCAAGAACTTTGTTCGGATGATTGAGGCACAGTTTGACAGCAAATTGAAGTGCATTAGATCAGATAATGGAAAGGAATTCTTACTCACTGAATTTTACAATTCAAAAGGAATTTTACATCAAACCTCTTGTGTGGAAACACCACAACAAAATGACATTGTGGAACGAAAACACCAACATCTTTTAGCCATTCTCGGGCTCTACTCTTTCAAGCACAATTGCCTAAATTTTTCTGGAATTTTGCACTCAGTCATGCAGTGCACTTAATCAATAGACAACCATCTGCATTTCTTTCAAATAACTCACCCTATTTAGCAATATACAACCAACTTCCTGATATTTCCAATTTCAAGATATTTGGTTGCCTATGCTATGCTAATACACTCACTGCACATAGAAAGAAACTAGATCCTAGGGCAAGAAAATGCATTTTCCTCGGTTTTAAAACTGGAACAAAAGGGTATATTTTATTTGACTTAAAGAACCGAGAGACTTTTATCTCAAGGAATGTGTGCTTCTATGAGGATCATTTCCCTTACATCAAACCATTTGAACCTGATCCCATTATTCCTGCACCTACCACCTCTTTATCCAACTGTTGCCCAGCAACAAATTATGATCCTTTCTTTGATTTCTTGGCTACCACACCTCTGCTGCCACTGCATGAACCAGGACAGGAGGAATCTGCACCTAATCCACCAAATTCACCACAAGCCCCACCTGAAAATCCACCTCAAACTACCATAACTGACCTGGCACCCCCACATGCTGCTACTAGACAATCATCAAGGATCAGAAAGCAACCAACATACTTGCAGGACTACCACTTCAATCTAATACTCTATGCATCTAACACTACATCATCCAAGGTTAAGTATCCAATCTCTTCATACCTTCCCTATCACAATCTTTCTGATTCATATAGACATTTTTCCCTTTCAATTACCTCTTCTGTTGAACCTTCTTCTTATTCACAAGCTGTGCTTGATGAGAATTGGAAAAATGCTATTAATGTTGAATTGTTAGCTTTGGAAAAGAATAGAACTTGGACTCTCACTTCTTTACCTCCTGTCAAGCACACCATAGGATGCAAATGGGTGTTCAAATTAAAATATAAGGCCGATGGTTCCATTGATAGACATAAGGCTCGTTTGGTAGCAAAGGGCTATACTCAAACTTGTGGAATTGACTACTTGGAAACCTTCAGTCCAGTAGTTAAAATGACCACAATTAGGGTCATTTTGGCACTAGCAGCACAATTCAATTGGCCATTACAGCAATTGGATGTTAACATTGCCTTTTTACATGGAGACCTACAAGAAGAAGTCTATATGCATCATCCACCCGGCCTCTCACTTTCTAGTCCTGACTTGGTTTGCAAATAGGAAAGATCTCTTTATGGCCTTAAGCAAGACAGTAGGCAGTGGAATTCCAAGCTTACTCAAGTCCTCTTAGATTCTGGTTATTCACAATCTCGGGCAGATTACTCTCTGTTTGTAAAAACCAAAGACAAGCACTTCACAGCCATCCTAGTCTATGTGGATGACTTAGTCCTCACTGGAAATGATGATTTTGAGATTATATCTATGAAACAGTTGCTGGATGATAGATCCAGCATAAAGGACTTAGGTCAATTAAGGTTTTTTCTTGGTTTTGAAGTCGCTCGGTCCTCAAAAGGTCTTAGAATTTACCAAAGGAAATATGCTTTAGATCTCCTACAAGACACAGGGCTACTTGCTGCTAAACCTTCTGCTACTCCCATGGACTACAAAAGCAATCTCCATAGTTCTTCTGGTGAACCAATGACAGATCCAAGTATATATAGAAGACTACTTGGTCGTTTGTTATATCTCACTCATACACACCCAGACATATCATTTGCAGTGAGCTCTCTCAGTCAAGTTCTACAATCCCCTACTACCACTACAAAAAAAAGGTCATTTAGCGATCGAAAATAGTGACAGAATTTTTTGGTTGCTATTTGCGACCGAAATAGCGGCCGATTGCAGGATCTACATGAAACACCGGTGAGAATGGATTCTGCGACCGAAATAGCGACCGAAATAGAGCGTAGCAGAGATATCGGTCGCTAAACAAAGGAAAGTAAAAGTCAGAAATTTATGAATTTTTAGCGACCGAAATGGCGACCGATTTAAATGTAACGGTCAAACTTTATATATATTAGCGACCGATTCAAAAACCCGTCGCTAAATTTATGAATTCATACTTCAAACTTTATTTATATTTGCGACCGATATTAATTCGGTCGTTAAACGGCGCATAAAAAAATTAAAATAGTGTCTTTTAGCGACCGAAATTTAAATCGGTCACTATAATTATAAATTCAAATTCAAACTAACCATATTAGCGACCGAACTAATTCGGTCGCTAAAATTGAAATCCCTAAATTCGACAGAACCTTCTTCTTTCTCATTTTACTCCAGGAAAATCTCTTTCTCGCTGTTTCTCTCTTCCTAGTCGCACGCTCCGGCCACCACAAGACACCTCCTGTCACCACCATCATCCCCTCTGCTCAGGTAAGCTCTCCTCTACTCCATCTCTCTCTCTCTGTCTCTGTTTCTCTCGCATCTTTCTCTGTCTCACTCTGCTTTTCTCTCTCAATCTGTTTCTAAGGTCTCTCTCCTCCATTCGCTTGGGGACTGGGGAGATACGTTAGCTGTCGGCGGATTCACAAAATACAGGTAACAAATTTGTTGTTGAAAACTGTGTGTTTTTCTTTTGCTATGTGGTTTGTGTTGGATTTTGATGTTTAATTTTCGTTTTTACATATGTCAGATTTTAAATACTTCTTTATCATTCACAAATGTTTTCATGTTTGTGTTTATATAAATGAATGGGAGAAGCTGTGTCTGATGTGGTCTGTGATGGTGTGAACACAGTGGTGACTGGGAGGTTTTCATGTTTGTGTTTGCAGAAATCATAAAGCATTGGAGCTAAATCTAAATTGATCTTATCATATAACCAATGAGTTAGAGACCTAGAACAAAATTAATCTATTAGGAACCCCAAGTGGTTGGTCTAGTAGAGCTAGCATGACATAATCTTGTATCTGACAGGTCGTGAGTTCGAGTCCCCCACTAGTCTCCTTGAGGAAGGTAAATGTAAATCCCTTTGTATCATAGAGCCCGAGGGTTTTCCCTACCTTAGACTAGGGCATCATCACCCTAAATTATTCTTTTCAAACAAAAAAATCTCTAAGGGATGCCCACACAGCGTGAGGAGGGTAGTACTGATGCTACCTATGAGTTTTTCTATTTAGATTTTCTTGTACAATGGGGATGATGAAACCCTTATTATTTTGGTATGATATGTTGGCTTGTTGTTACTCAATATTAGAATTTAACACTTACTGAATTTGTGTTCCTCTCGATTGATATAATTAAACGTTCCATGTGTTCAATCTTGTTTTTTTCATGCTTAGAATTTATTCGAGGGTTGCTGATAGTAGTTGGATATAAATTGTGATTTCCTATCATGGACACATTTGATGTTTGAAAATTTACTATTGATTCAGGGAAATATAATCATACGTTTTCTTATTATTTTTTTATGCTTCATTGATTATTTTTTCGTGAGCACATGCTTTACCACTAGATATTCATGAGATAAATTATTTAGGTATAACAATTTAACATAGTAGATGACAAAATTCATCTTGGTAGATTTTGTCGCTTAGGTAATTTATATTTGATTAAATGTAAATTTATTTATTTTGATTTATTTCAATAATGTATGTTGTTTCACCTTTACAATTCATTTATTAATTGGGCGACAACTAGACTAGGAAAAATTTATCAATATCTAAAATTTAACTCTAAGTCCAGGTGGAACCAACCTCATACTTGCTCCACTAAACTTTGTCAAGATTCCTGCACTCGTGAGTGCTTTTATGGCTTTCAAAAGTTACAAAAAAATGTCACAAGTGAAAAAAAATCACAAAATAAATTCATTAATTGCAACTAAAGTTGAAAATTGTATAAACCATTAATAGTATGCTTTTGAGCATTTTTTTAATTTGTTTTATAATTTGGCATTTGTGATGCCTAATTTCATTTATTAGAATAATCATTTGTTATATAATTTGTTTAATTTTTTTTCTATGCATCTCTATATATCCTTGTTTTGTAAAAAAAGATGAACAAAGAAAAGAAAAATGATCCAGATGAAATAGCAGGTATTTTGGAATCTCTCTCACCTCATTTGCCACCCATACACAACCGCCCGCCACTGTGACACCCTATACGTGTTTCCTATAAAAGGCCATGGTTGTACGTTGGCAATTTGATGATGGAATGAATCGAGAATATGAGAACATAAATTTTCTTCTCTTCCTTTATAAGTGCTGTGTGAGTTTGAGAGTTAAAAGTGAGAGAGAACAATTATCCTGGGTGAGTTTTATGTGTTTGTATAAACACCAGAGTAGAGTCCAGGTCTAGATGATTTCATGAATCGTGACACTTGCTTTGCCCATCCAAAAAGCATTTGAAACATTCTTTTTTTTTAGTTTACTTTATTATAGTTACGTTTTTGTCACTAATTAAAGCTTAAATTTTGTGTTTTGAATTTTGTTTTGAGTTCTCAGACATGCAAATGTGACAAACCACAAACAAATGGAATTTGTAATTTAAGATTTAAACCCTTACCTCATCTTCCAAGACTTAGGTTTTGGGAGAGAAAAGGTTCCTTAGTACTTTTCTCCCTTTGTTTCCTCTTCTTCTCAAATAAAGGAGATGGGGAGGAGAGTATAAGGAAGAAGGGAAGTTGCAAGTTGTTCTATATTTGTAACCGTATATTGTTGATTCTATTTTATATTAATTTATGTGTTTCTAGTCTTATAAATAGTTGTACTGGATTCTGTATATATAGAATAGTGATTTGATTTGAAATGACTAATTTCATTTATGCACGATAGGTCCTTGTTGTCATATTCTTCTACTCTCTGTTGGCTCCGGCTCCTCCCCTTATCCTTGCTCGGTTGTGTTTTCTCTCTCAGGTAAGTTCTCTGAACACTCAGTGTAATGTATTATGTGAATTATCGTGTTGTTTGGTAGTGGAGAGCTGAGCTCAATAGGATGTGATCTTGTTTGATTGTATGTTGATAATTTAATGTTTATGCATGTGTTTGTCAATATGTGTTGTTTGTTAGTGGAGAGCGAAGCTCAATAGGATGTGATCTTGTCTGATTGTATGCTGATAATTTAATGTTTATGCATGTGTTTGTCAATATGTGTTGTTTGTTAGTGGAGAGCGGAGCTCAATAGGATGTGATCCCGTCCGAAAGGCGGGATGCTGGTTGTGTACTGATAATTTAGAAATTATGCATGTGTTTGACAATTAACTGCTACTTGTTAGTGGAGAGCGGAGCTCAATAGGATGTTTGCTACAATATTTAGTCTAAGTTTGTATTGATTTACGCTGCAATTTATATAAGCTCAACAATGTTGCAATATTTATAGGTTAATGGTTTTATTTTCTATTAGAGTTAATAATTAATTTACGTAAGCCTTAGCTTCCTATTTGAGATTCAATATTAATGAGCATGCGTAACTTATCAAGGTATGCATGCTCATTGTATTGAATCTTGAATTGTCCAAGTGGTACAGTTTGGGAAAAAACCTTTTTCACACTCGTACAATAGTCATTTCAATGTTCAAATGCCTTATATACTTGTTGAAATCTCGGTCTGATGCATTTCCTTTTGTTCTCCTGGTGCATACTTGATCGCGGTGATTCTGACTGTGCTCGAGTCGTGTAACTTGGAGACCGATGGGAAATGCTGCCAAAATTTTGTCAAGTATAAGGTATTTGAATATGGGAATAACTATTAGTAGCCGAGTGTGGCAAAGGTTTCTTCTCGAATGGGATAGGTTCATACCTTGTCATAAGAACGAGATTGATGGAGTTATTGGAATGCACCGTAATATATAAGTGTTATTGTAGGAATGGTCAGGCTATTTAATTGCCAGCAATGGATATTCTGGAGAATCGGAAATGGATGTATCATAGGTTGGATCGGAATAAACGTCTTAGGGAAGAGTATAGAGTTGGAGTGGGTGAGTTTATAGAGTTTGTTGTTAGCCAGGAGAGATTTATACGGCTGGGCGGTGATCAATTGAGGTGTCCTTGCAAAAGATGTAAGTGTCAATCTTTCAAAAGCGTGGATGGAGTTGTAGCTGATCTTTATGAGAAGGGCTTCATGCCTGATTACTATTGGTGGAGTAACCATGGTGAGACGTTGCCTGACTTAAACCCGATTGTGGTTGAAGGTTCGTACTATGGAAGTGGTGACCAGAGGGAAGAATTGAATCCATACGAGCAGATGATAATGGATCATGTTGGACCATCGGTTGGTGTTGTACTAGAAGAAGATGGGGGAGAAGATGGTGGAATGGGTTCCCAATACATAGAGGAGAATCCGAATCCCGAAGCTCAAAGATTCTATGATATGCTGAGTGTTGCACGATCTCCATTGTGGGAAGGATGTCGGGAGTACACGGAGTTGTCGATGTGCATGGAATGGTTGAGTATCAAATCTGACTACAATATGCAAGAAGGCTTTTTTAATCGCCTCACCAGGTCAGTGTCCAAGGCGTTGCCAGAAGACAATCGGATGCCTACTAGTTTTTATCATGCTAAGAAGTCTGTGGAAAATTTGGGTCTGTGGTGTTTGAAAATTGATTGTTGCCTGAATGGATGTATGTTGTACTATAAGGATGATTCAGCGGAAAGCATAACATGTTGTCGATTTTGTGGTGCGAATCGGTATAAGACAACCACTAGGATGGGAATTGAGAAGAAGAGGTCGCTAAAAAAGATGTGGTACTTTTCGCTCGTGCCAAGACTTACAAGATTGTACTCTTCGATGGCCACTTCAGCTCACATGAGGTGGCATAGTGAGCATGAGAGGGAGCAAGATATCTTGTGTCATCCATCTGATGGAGAAGCTTGGAAGCATTTTGATAGGGTTCATATGGCATTTTCGCAGGACCCTCGCAATGTCCGATTGGGGTTATCTACTGATGGATTTAATCCTTTTGGGCAGTCTGGAAAAGCATACTCTTGTTGGCCGGTTATACTGACTCCGTACAATCTTCCCCCGGGGATGTGCATGAAGCGGGAGTTTATGTTCATAACGGTCATAATTCCGGGTCCGTCTAATCCAAAAGGTAAGATTGATGTGTACTTGCAGCCGCTGATAGATGAGTTGACAATGCTGTGGAATGATGGTGTGTTGACATATGACATATCTTTGAGGCAAAATTTCATCATGAAAGCAGCTTTAATGTGGACGATCAACGACTTTCCTGCTTATGGGATGATGTCGGGTTGGATGACCGCGGGGAAGCTTGGATGCCCAATATGTATGGAGCGATCGAAGGCATTCACGCTTAAAAACAGTCGAAAGATCTCATATTTTGATTGTCATCGTCAATTCCTTCCAGAAGATCATCCTTATAGGCGGAACAAGAATGCATTCAAGAAGCGTTGTGCGGAGACAACACCGCCTCCACCACGTTTGACTGGTCCTAATGTATGGCGCAGAGTACGGTACTTACCGCTCGTCCATGAAGCCCAAGGAGAACATATTCCTGATTATGGCGTCAACCATAATTGGACAAAACAAAGTATATTTTGGAGGTTGCCGTATTGGAGGACACAGCTACTCCGTCACAACATTGATGTCATGCATACTGAGAGGAATGTGTTTTTGAATGTGTTTGATACTGTGATGGACATCAAGGAGAGGACAAAGGATACAAATAAAGCCCGATTGGATCTGGCTGGCATTTGTAATCGGAAGGAGCTTGAGTTGCGGGACGGTGGTCGTGGCAGACTTATCAAACTGAAGGCAAGTTATACACTAAGCAAAGCACAGAAAGTGGCCGTCTGTAAGTGGGTTAAAGAACTAAAGTTACCGAATGGGTATGCCTCCAATCTGGGTAGATGTGTTAACATTAAGGAAGCAAAGTTACATGGAATGAAGAGTCATGATTGCCACATGTTCATGCAACGGTTGCTTCCAATTGCGTTCGACGCATTACCGAAGCAAATTTGGAACCCACTTTTTGAGCTTAGCCACTTTTTCAGGGAGCTTACATCGACAACACTAAATGTGAATCAATTAAAGGATATGGAAGTCAAGATACCCGTTTTGTTATGTAAGCTGGAGCAAATCTTCCCGCCGAGTTTCTTTGATTCCATGGAACACCTGCCAGTTCATCTACCTTACGAAGCAAGAGTTGGTGGCCCAGTCCAATACCGCTGGATGTATCCATTTGAGAGGTAAACAACATCAACTATTTTACTTAATACATATGAAATTCACAAACACGAGAGCGTAGTTTAGCTTTCCCTAAAACTAGTAATTATTTGTATGTATCCCTCTGTAATAGGTTCCTGCACTCCCTTAAACACAAAGTCAAGAACAAGGCACGAGTTGAGGGTTCCATTTGTGAAGCATACTTAGTAGAGGAGACTTCCACTTTTGCCTCTTATTTCTATCCGGACGAAGTTAACACGAGAAGGACAAGGATGCCTAGAAACGTTGATTCGGGCGAAGGAAGTTCAACTAGTCCTCCTATATCAATATTCAACTATCCGGGAAGATTTAGTGGCAAATTAAAAGGATATTTCTTGGAGCAGTGTGACATTATTGCTGCTCATCTGTATATCCTTCAAAATTGTGAAGAGATCGCACCATATTTAGAGTAAGTTTCTACAATGTCTTTTATAAGTTCAATTGACATTTATGATTATTAATCGTCCTGCTGTTAATCTCCCATATGTAGGATGTATGACAATTTTCTAAGGGATCTCCAACCTGACATTTCAAACGATCAGGTTGATCGAGAAATTACTTCTCACTTTGCTACGTGGTTCAGTAAATATGTAGGTTAAGCATCTTCATTTGTTGAAATACATTTTATCTCCTTAAATATATAGCATGTATAAGAATAATATAATATTTGATTTTTTAGGTACTAGATCCAGAAAACAATGTTCAAAATCCATTGTTGACAAATTTGGCATGGGGGCCTAACAGATGGGTTACATCATGGAATACTTATATTGTAAATGGATATAAATTTAACACAAAAACATGGAATGAAGGAATGCAGACGTGTAACTATGGTGTTTGTGTGCGAGCCACTGATGGCAATGTAGAGGATGATTTATATGGGGTTTTAACTGACATCCTTGAACTCGATTATACCGGTTTCCCCGTGATGAAGTTAGTTATCTTCAAGTGTGATTGTTTGATCCTACTCTTGACGTAGGGACAAAAATAGATAAAAATTATGGTATTGTTCAAGTTAGGCTGTCTCGAAGGTATAATAAGGCGTACGGCCCATTCATTTTTTCACAACAGGCAGAGCAGGTTTATTACTTGCCATATCCCGAAGGACATCATGGCTGGTTGGGTGTTATTAAGATAAAGGCTCGCAGTATAATTACTGATAATGTAATCAACCAGCCTGAAAAAGATGCTCCGTACCAAGATGATGAGTTTTCAAGACCCCACGTACCGTTGCAAATTACGCCGGACATTATTGTTAATTCTCTGGCGGACATTTCCGGAAATGGGGAAGAAGTTGAAAGAGAGTTAATGGATCAATCCGAGTTGGACGCATCTAGCGAAGGTACATTCCGATCAAGTGATACTGATGAGAGTGAGGGTGAATTTAGTGACGGAGATTCTACTTAGGTAATTTATTTATGTCATAATTCATTGTGTAAATGTCATTCTACTTATTAGGTAATTTATTTTTGTATTATTTACACTGTTGTGTAATCATCTTTTCATTTTTTCCACAGATGGCAGATTCCTCTAGAGGTAGGGGTCGTCGTGGAGGTCGTGCTGCGAGAGTCCCTTCCCCGGCCGACCCACAGCCTTCAGATCGGGACCACCCTACCAGCACCTCTGTGGACGGGACACCTCAGGGTGATGGAGTTGCACCCCCCCACCTAGCCTCATGTGGTCGGGACACAGGCTGCACCCTCATCATCCCCACCTACGGCGACAGGACCATCATCATCATTGGGACAGGAGAGTCGCGGTCCATCCGACAGGAGGATTCTTCTTATCCCCAGGGGGGATAACGAGTATGCTAATTTAATTTTTTAATATATATAAAGTATCGTTAATTTCTATTTACTTGTTTTTTAAATTCATTTATAACATTTATTAATGCTCTAATTTTGCTGCAGCTTTCTGGCCGCGAAGGGCCCTTCTGATTCGATATAGAAGATCCTGCGACACAAGTTTGATGGTCCATGGCCTACATGGAAGGCCATCCCAGGGGGCCATAGGGATCAGTTGTTTCTAGAGTTTAAGGTAACAATTTATTAAGTTATTTAAATTAAATTTACATTATATATATGTACACACGAATTTCCTAATAACTGTAAGTTGCAGAAAGAGTATAGGTGGGACTTAGCTTTAGAGGCTCTCGCCAGGGACATATTTGAGCATAAAGGCTCACCGGTCATGAAGAATCTGACGAACAAGCTGAGGATGGGTCAGAATAAGGGGAAGTGGGTGGATCCTGAGATCAGGAGGCAGTTGGATCAGTACTGGGTTACTGAGAAGTTCCAGGAGATCCAGGCCACAGCTCGGCGTAATTGAGCTTCTGATGGTAGCGCATGTGCTTGGACCGGTGGGTCTAAATCAGCCGCCGCCCACTACGACGAGTTGGTAATACATAAAACTTTTGACTTAATATACTATTTAATTAATTAGTTTTCATTTTTAATTATTCTTATGAATTTAAGATTATATTTTTCTGTGTAGAAAGCACGAAAAAAAATGCGCCCCCACCTGCTATGGAGTTGGTGGAGAGGACGAAGAAGTTGAAGTCGGGGACATGGGTCAACGACAAGGCCCGTAACTATGCTGTAAGCAAAAATATAATTTAGTGTTTACTTGTAATTTACTATAAATGATTTGTTAATATTGGATATAATTTTAACTAAATCTCTTCAACTATACTTTGTAGGCGGGCTTCAACGAGAAGAAGGACGATGCCATATCACGTGCCTCACAGTCACAAGATGAGGATTTGACTGGTGATGGGCCCTGCTCTCCTGTCTCCGTCGACGATAATGCCATTTATTTGGAGGTCGTTGGTGGCAGGAACAAGAAGGGGCACATGTATGGCCTCGGACACCTGGGAGGCGAGTTTATCGCTTCATCGTCCGGCACGCCTGCTCCTTCCTGCGTCGATACCGTCCCTCAGAGCAGTTCCACCAAATGCAAGACACCATCACGCAACTGAACGCGGAGCTTCGGGAGAAGAGTGAGAAACCAATAATTCGGTCGCTAAACTTTATTTAACATTTACAGATGAGGTATAGCGACCAAAAATCCGTCGCTAATATAGGTTAACAGTAACCAAAATTAGCGACCGAACTAGCAACCGATTATCGGTCGCTAGAAATGGTTACCAAAAAATGCGACCAAGCTAATAGCGACCATTTATTATTATTTAGCGATCGTAAATTCGGTCGCCATTTAGCGACCGAAATATTAATTCGGTCGCTAAAACCTTAGCGACCGAAATATTAATTCGGTCGCTAAAACCTTAGCGACCAGGTATTCAGTCACCACCATTAATCGGTCGCTAATTCGGTCGCTAAATTAAATAGCGACCGATTTACACTGTTTAGCGACCGAATATTACGGTCGCTAAACAATTGTTTTTTTTCTAGTGTACTTCACACTACCAAGCAGCTCTTCGAGTGTTAAAATACATCAACGGAGCACCAGGAAAGGGCCTATTCTTCTCTGCCAACAGTGATGCACATTTAAAAGGATATAGTGATTCGGATTGGGGAGCTTGCCAAGATACTCGTCGCTCCATTACAGGATATTGTTTCTACCTTGGTTCTTCCTTGATTTCGTGGAAAAGTAAGAAACAATCTACAGTATCTCGGTCATATTCTGAAGCCGAGTACAGAGCTTTAGCTTAAGCCTCATGTGAAGCACAATGGATCTTATACTTGTTGAAAGATCTTCATATTCCTCATGATCAACCGACCATTATTTACTATGATAACCGATCTGCGTGGCTAATCCAGTTTTTCACGAGCGTACGAAGCACATTGAAATAGATTGTCATGTGGTTAGAGACAAAGTTCAATCCGGCACCTTGCATCTTCTACCTGTTTCATCTACATCTCAAATGGCTGACATCCTTACAAAGCCTTTGCCTCCTAGACCATTTCAGAATTTCATTTCCAAGCTAGGAATGTTTGATATACACATTCCAGCTTGAGGGGATGTTAAAGTAGTTAGTTTTTCAGTTATCTGGTTAGTTATGTTGGTTAGTTGAAAATCTGTTAGTTCTGTTGGTTACTGTTAAAGTAGTTAGTTTTTCAGTTATATGGTTAGTTATATTGGTTAGTTGAAAATCTGTTAGTTCTGTTAGTTAGTTAATTAGCTTCAGCTGGTTGATGTTAGCTAAGTTAATCTTGTATAAATTGCAGAAGTAGCATTATGTACTTCATTGATTCAGAAAATGAGGAATTCATTTCTCCCATTATCTCTTTCTCCTCTTCATGACTTTTTCTCTGATTCTCCATGCCTCATTTCTTCACAGTGATTTCAACAACTATAAGCATAAGTCTCAACTTTTAGGATATAGACTAGAAGGACCACAATAAGAGGGAGTTGCAGAAATGAAAGAGGGAGGTTAAGAGGTAAAATCCAAGAACAAGAGGGAGAGAGAATAACCAGATCACACATATTCCATACCTCTCTAATTGCTATTCTCTCTCTTATATATCTCACCCTCACACCCTCTTTCCCACATGTTTCTTCCCCTTCAGTTACAACTATTTATTGATGAGTGGCTTATCCTCTGTTAGTATCATTACAGAAACTCACTTTTTACGGACACTCACTTTTTTGGTTCATCGAAGAAATAGAAACGAGAGATTAAAATTTGTGGGTCCCAGCTGCTTTTTCTTTCTCTCTTCCTGTGCGAAGAAAGTCTGGTGGGAGACACTCTTTTTATTGCATTTTCCATTCCTGCCCTCATTTTTCTCATGTTCATTCGCGTACTAGCTCCACCATCAACATAGTTTAGCATTTTTTTTACATTTATAATGTTAACCTCATTTGAAAAGTTAGTTTTTTTTTAAGTGATTAAGTGTTTTTTAATCTCTCAAACAAAAAAGTGTAGGTTTTTTTTTATAAAAAAAGTGGCGTGTAGGAAGTTTTTTTTAATTCAATTATTTAATAAATTGAATTAAATTAATCAATTATTTAAGTAAACTAGATTAATAATTTAATTAAATTGAAATTAATAAAATAATTATATTAAACTAATAAATTTAGTTAGTTAAAGTAACTTAAATCAATTAAATTAATTGAAATTATTTGATTATTTAAATAAATTAAATTAATGAAATTAAAATATTTGTATATTAATTTTTTGTTAAGGGTATTTTTGTCTTTTTAAAAATAATTATATTTTTCTCTTCTCACTTTCTATTCAACCAAACAAAGGAAGAGAGAGAACACACTTCTTTCTCTCATATTTGTTCTTTGTTTCTCTTATTCCAAACAATACAACAAATCTACTCTATTTCTCACATCTTTCTCTCTTTTCATACTCTTTTTCACCTCTTTCTCTCTTCTCATTTTCTTCTCACAACCAAACAAAGCCAAGTTCTATTTGACAAAAATAGTTGATAAGCTTAGCTAACTTATGGGTAATAAGCTAACTTATAGCTGATAATCTAATTTTTAGCTGAAAGCTTATCCCTGATAACTGAAAAACTAGATGATTGAATTTGAAGAGTTTGATAAAATTAGCGAGTGAACAAGCTTATAAATATAAAATGATATAAAATGACATGTTTTTTAGAGGCATGATTAAAGTGAAATTTCATTAAATTAATAAGGGTAAATTTAAGAAAAAATGTTAATAAGTTGATTATAAGTTATAAGCCATGAGGTAAATAAAATAACTTATGAAAAAGCTATAAGTTAATTAGATAAGCTTGTTTAGTAAATAGTTCTATAGTCCACCAAGTTTATAAGCTATAAGCTAATATATGGACTTACAAACATATCCTAAATCATTAATGGTCTCGAGTAACTTCTTTTCTCTTAAATTTTTTGTAAGGCATCTACTGTTTTCAAAACTTATGTATCTTTATAATCTTCCAAATGCTTTAACTCATTCACATTTCCTTGTAGTTGCTTAATCCCCGGTTCCAACTTTTGTTTCATATATACACTTTTTCTAGGATAATTATTAAGTACATTGGTTAAGGAATACAAAAAAAAAAAAAAAGTAAAAATTTATGGAAAAACTAAGTATACAACTTTTGAGACTAGTAAATACATCACTTCCCTAGTTTCTACATTTTTGGGGAAATGGTTTCTGGGTTTTATGGAAATGATGAGTTTGGAGAAAAATTGAAAAATAAATATAATGTTTCTATAACTCTGATTGTTGTACCTCTAGTTCATAAAGAACCGGAGATGAGAGAGAAAGGAAGATAGAGGGGGAGAATGAAAGAAAGAGAAGAAGTCTAGATTCCGGCGAAATCTTTAGATTTTAGTGAGTTCAGATAGTCTTGGTGATTGATAGTATAAATCTAACACCATCCATGCAAATTTGATGAAAATGACTAACTTTGTGTAGCATTAACAACTTAGATAACCAAATCGGAACTTTTATTACTTAAAGGATCAACTTGAAAATAAAGGACCAAAAATGTATTTTAACAAAAAAAAAAAGCATAACATTATCTAAAATAGTCCTTAAGATTAAAAAAAAACCATTTTGCCCCTTAGAATAAATAACCTACGATATGTTTGATTTTTTTTTTTTCCAATTATGTTTGGAGTGCATAGTCACTAATATTGTAAAACCCGGATTAATTAAATGCCAAATATTGTGGAGTATCTATTGGTCTAGCCCAATAGTGATCAATTTTTTTATTGGACTCCTACAAACACTCAAACCTATGTGAATAATATTGTTTGAGGTTTGTGGACCTTGTGATGAGTTTTCCATGATGGATGGGATAACTCATATTGATACCATAAGGAGATGCTCGCTCATATTCTCACCTTATGGAAGCATTTGGTAGAATGATTCTTTTTTGGTTTAGGAATCCTAATTTGAGAATCCTAAATTCTCATGTGTTGGTATGCTTTTTAAAAATTTAAATTTCCTAGAAACTAGCATTCCTAATAATGTTTTTTTTTTTTTTCAAATCAAACATATCTAGGATTCATGGGAACAAAAAGAACTCGACTAAGCTGGCCTAGACAGACTCCAGCAATATGAAAAGAAACTACAAAAAATGAAATAAATTAGATTATTAATATATTTCTATTATTTATTATAGAAATATATAGTAAAGAATATAAAATATAATAATAAAAAAGAGATAAGTTTGAAAAGATTATTATACCCTAATTTCTCAGGGACAATATTAATATTATGCTAAAATATATTTTTATTTGGTAGAAAAGGACCTAAATATAAAATCAAGGAATGATTGGATACCGGTCAACACTTTTTTGAGGCTTATTTTAATTTTAACAATTTTATAATCTTTATAATTTTTTAGCTTTCATTTTCGATTAATCTATTTTCAAATGTATTTTTTATAATAATAGTAACATTTATGGGGAAGATGGCCTTACAAGAAACATGAAAAACAAAAATTCTCGATGAATATTCTCAAAAATATTTAAGCCCAATCAAACACATTTTTAACATTTTTATCAATCATGATTTTGTCCACCAAACCCCCCCTATATGTGTTAGTAGTTGCCCATTGAGACCAGTAACATACAAGGAATGAGAGTAGTTCTCTAGTGTGCCTTAGTGTTCTCTCGTTTGTCTTATATGTGTTTGGTTGAGTGTTTGATAAAAATAATTTTGAATATAATTAATTTTATAAAATTGATTTGGTTAAAATTAAGTTTGAAGTGAAGTGATTTATGTTTTGATGTTTTTATTTTTAAAGCAAGTTTGATGTAAGAGTTATGATATTTGAACACAAATTTTGGACATCGTATGTGACACTGTATATGTTTATTCTTATCTCTCGCTTATTTTTTTATCTTTTTTGTATACACGCTTTTAAAAAATACACCAAAAACAAAGGGGACACCAAAATTGGTGTCTCGTTTAGATGTACAAAAATCATTCATCTTGATGTAAAATTTAGTATAATTTTTTCAACTAAACTCAAAAGATATTTTTTGCAACTTCTAGTCAGAATCGCTTCCGGAGGAAAAATCAATTTTACCCGACAGTAACTAAACATCTCATTTTCACTAAAATCACGTTTGACAGAGGGCAAAATCAATTTCTGGAGGTTTCCAACTTGAAATCAAACACACACTTAAGCTATGTTTGGGAGGATGGAGTGAGCCAAGTGATGAAAAGACGTTAACCCATTGTTGAGAGTTGTTTCATTAATGGAATAAGATGGTTGAGGATGATTATCCAAACCACTCCATCCCACTAATACCCTCCAAATTGTGGGGTTTGAGATTTTCTTCCATTCCCTCGTTAAACTTCTAAAGAATTGAGTAATATATTTTTACTTCTTCACCCCACTCAATTATTAACATTTCCACTTGATATCCTTCAAAAAAACTCCCGTACATAGTCTTAGTCATAAGTTCTTGCATTAACATCAACTACTCAGACATACAATGAACAATTAAAAGACATCAAAACAGTAACAATAATCAAACAAGAACGGTAAGAAAAACCCTTATTGCACAATGTGTACTCTTGACCCATGTGTGGCGATATCATGAAAGAAGAAATCTTATTAAAGAAAAACACAGATATAGAAGTACAAAACGTTGGAGAATATGAATATGAAATCTACTACAAGAAAAAACTGGAAAAGAAAAAACAGAAAGGAAACACCTAAAAACTAGTAGTCATGTAAAGAGATCTGTCTTGTTGCTTTGCATATCACACCACAAAAAGATTTTACTTTCTTCCTTCTGACCAAACCCTTTAAACAGAATTAGTAAAAATCAATCCAAGGACCAAAGACAAATCCAATCCAATGCTCACCAAGAATACCAAAAACATTATTGCAAAGGAAACACACAGCTCTTCAATTGAGAAATAATAAATAAAAGTCTCATCATGAGACAACATCAGATGTAGATCAACACATGACACACATAGCAGAAGAAAGCTATGTGAGTCCATCTAACCTGCAGCCGATTATTGAGTAAAGCTTTTCAAACAAAAGCTTTCAACTTAGAAGGAGCTATAGAATTCCAAATGGGCTTATCCTAGGAAGATATCTCTCTTAGGGGGAATAAATAAGACACTGAAAATGGGATTTGCATGAAAAGAACCACTAGAATCAAGTTTCCATCATATCGTGATTAGAAGAAAAGAGAAAAGATTCAATTTAGGCCAAAAGAGACTGAACTGCAATAATTTCTCTATCATTTATGAAAGATAATTTTTAAGCCATCTCCCAATTGCTAGGTTGCATAGGTACGAGTACGCTACCGGTAACCGGTACGGACACAGGTACGAGATACAATATTTTTGAAAAAACTAAGGTACGGGTATGTCAATAAAAAATATTTTTTAAAAGTTATATATATATATATATATATATATATATATATATATATATATATATATGTGTGTGTGTGTGTGTATTACATGACTAAACATGACAAAATTATATATAAGAAGCATAAATACAACAAGAACAATAATAATACAACAAAGATGTAGATTTGGAACGAAAAAGAACATCAATTACATGAATGAGAGAATAGAAAAGGTACTGAATTGACTGATAGATTATACTGTCAATCATTTGAATTTATAATAATAATAATCCCGGTACAAAATAAATCTATTGATTATAGAAATTGATTATATGTTTACTTTTTCTATAAGCCAAGAATTTTTATTAAAAGACTTTCTATTTTTAACACAAGGTGTGCAACAAATTAGAGAATAAAAGCACAATACATTTATAGGGTGTTATTTTATCAACGTGTGCATGGGAGCCTATACGTACCCAAACCGAGTACTCAATTTTTTTTTGTTTGAATTTTTTTCAGGTATGTATCTGGTACGTAGCCAATGAGTACCGGGTACGGTACCCGGTGCGGATGCAGCACCATTTTTTAAATACCCATACTTCATAGCCCAATTGTAAAGAGACCAAAATTAATGACATAAAAATTTCCCAAGGACCAGCATAAGTCACATTCACAGCTACAATGGCATCCCAGGTATTCAGATGAAGAACATGGTCAATTCAAACAAACTTATGCCATAGTTTAAACCTGAAAGTAAACCCCCTGTCACCACTTGACAGATTATCAGATTTCAATTCTGTGCAAGTCTTACTAGATATGTGTTAGCCAACCTCGGCTTAATCAATCATGAGAGAAGGAATGGGAAGCCAAATGAAACATTAAATTTGAATTGTTCAACAAATTACAAAATGTGGATAGAAACAAAACCAAGGTAAACATTACATTTACGCAGGGGCATACCCCTGGCCTTCTCCAACATCTGCACCATCAGCCAACCTTTACCTCAGTCTTTACATCATCATTGACATCCACAAGCTTACATATTTGAACTTTCCAGTCCCAAGCTTACATATTTGAACTTTCCAGTCTCTCAGAGGTACAACTCGAGAGACTGGAAAGTTCAAAACCAATGAGTATAACTCGACCATGGAGCAAATCAGCTCGGTTACCTCTTCCAACTTGGCCATTTTATTTTAGATGATAGAGAAACATCTTCAGGAGCTTCTGAATTTGGACAGCATTATGGCTTGAGAAGGTTATATCAGCATCTTTAACATAGGCTTACCAAGTAGCATTATTGTTACTCATGATTCTATTACAAAAGACTTTTAAAAATTCGTGACTTTTTGACCAAACTGAGTTCCTTTTAGAAACTATTTACCAGTTTAGGGTTGTTCTGAAACTATTTACCAATGAGGGGTCGTTTTGAATATTTTATTATTTTTGGGTCTGACGGGTCAAAGGCGCCACTGCAGATGGCGCCACTGCTTTTATAAAAAAAAAAAAATGAAAAGGGGAGGCGCCAACTGCAGGGGCGCCTCCCACAGTGACTGTTACAGTAGCGCACGTTAGTGCTACTGTAGCAGCTTTTTTTTTTTTTTTTTTTAAATTTTGATTTTTTTAAAAAAATAAAAATTTTATTTATAAAAAAACCCATTCACCAGATAATGAACTGAATTCACCAGATATTTGTACATAATTCACCAGATATTTGCACATACTTAACCAAAAAATTTGTTTATGCTATTCCTTTATAGCTTTCTTAGCTTAGCTGTGCCTTTGAATTTGAATTTTCCCTTCTCTCGAGTCTTGACTATACTGTGCATGTTTGATCCATTCTTTATTTCACTGTTACACAAGGTGGCCTATGCCTTATTTATTTATTATTATCAAAAAAAAAAAGTAGATGGGTTAAGTAGATGGGTTATTACACAAGATGGTCTATGCCTTATTTATTCATCAATTATTACAGTAGTAAAAAAAATTATTTGGTGAGAGCATTGCAGTCTAGCTCTTCTATCTTCTTTCCGTTGGGCAAGAGTCACATAAAGAGTAAAAAAGGGAAAAGAAATCATTTTTAAAGTAAAAAACCACTGACTATTTTCAACATGAAAATACCACCTACTTACAGCTCTGGATGCCTCATCAGGAGTTGAGAATGCAACAAATCTTCATCCTCGACTTATGTCATTGGGGTTTCTCATAACCTTTCAAGTAAAAAATATATAATCTAGAGTGCCTTCTTGAAAGAATAATTAATTAAATATAATTCTGTAATTAATATTATAAACAAATTTATCAAGATACTGTATATTATGAGCTTGCTGAGAGAGCTTTAGACGGAACCATCAGCGACAGGATCAAGGAATATTCATCTCAGGTAAACCCATCTTCTTAATTTCACTCCGGAGATTTTCTGCAATGCTCTCACCAAATAATTTTTTTTACTACTGTAATAATTGATGAATATTTATTGGTGTAAATTGTTATTGCTATTATTTTTTTATGCCTACTGCGATATTATTTGCTACTCATTATTACGGGATTTTTTTAATTACTTCTTGTTTTTTTATATAGATACTTTATCAAAAAGGAACCCAGTTTGGTCAAAAAATCGAGATCAGTTCCTTGCTTGGGAGATAGCTGGGAGCCTTGGGTCTCCCTTCAGACCATTCTCTTCCGCGAACATTTTTCTCTTTATATTTTGTTTAGTTCAGTAAAAAACTTCCTCTCTCTGTGGGAAGAAGGCAACGAATGTTTTTTGGTATAAATTGTTATTGCTATTATTTTTTTATGCCCCCTGTAGTGCTGAGGTGGCGGCCTCACAAATATTTGGGATATTTTTATTTCAATTATTTTATTATTTTGTCTGTTTTATTGGTTATTTTATTATTTTCTATTATTTTATTTATTTTGTTTTTGGTTGAATATGTGCAAATATCTGGTGAATCGGGTATAAATATCTGTTGAATTCAGTTCATTATCTGATGAATGGTTTTCTTGAGAAATAATTTTTTTGGTTAAGTATGTGCAAATATCTGGTGAATCGGGTATAAATATCTGGTGAATTCTATTCATTATCTGGTGAATAGGTTTTTTTGAGAAACAAATTTTTTGGTTAAGTATGTGCAAATATCTGGTGAATCATGTACAAATATCTGGTGAATTCAGTTCATTATCTGGTGAATGGATTTTTTTATAAATAAAATTTTTATTTTTTTAAAAAAATCAAAATTTTTTTTAAAAAAAAAGGGGCTGCTTATGATAGCGCTACAATGGCTTCTTCAGTAGCGATCCCATCGTGGAGGCGCCACTGCAGTTGGCGCCGCCCCTTTTAATTTTTTTTTTTTATAAAAGCAGTGGCGCCATCTGCAGTGGCGCCTTTGACCCGTCAGACCCAAAAATAATAAAATATTCAAAACGACCCCCCATTGATAAATAGTTTCAGAACAACCCTAAACTGGTAAATAGTTTCTAAAAGGAACCCAGTTTGGTCAAAAAGCCAAAATTCGTTCTTACATCTCATTTTCTCCGAAGAAGTCCTTCTCAAATAACAGTGGCAATAGTATAAATCTTTCATTTCATGAGATGGGATTATAGACCTTCTCAAATATACACTAATACACAACATAAAGTACTTCTCATTACAATTATCTTGCTTCTCTTAAAATCAATTCTACCAACCCAAAATTGATTTTATTCGACACACTTTTAAAAACAAACCGGTCCAATTACTATTGAATCCGCTTTTTGGGTCTCATAAACAATCTTGGCTTCTTAACCAAAAAGTCATCCACATGTGGATCATAGTTAGTTCAAATTACCTTATGCCATGCCATACATCCTGTCTTATTACTTGAAAAGGAAATGTTTTTGGACGGAAAATAACCAAAGACCCAAACCATCTACATTTTAGGTGTGCAGCTAATCTCCCAGTTAACTAATGCATTATGTTATCATTCCCAACACCTGACCACAGGAAATTCCTCATAATCTTCTCTATCCACTGAACCACCAATGCAGGATTTTTTATTATTTTTTTAAAGTAATAACATATTTTAATTGCAATTTGGACCATCAATTTCTTCAAAACATGAACATGATATTCCATTCAGATAAGGGCTCGATCGGTGGTCAGGATAAGAAAGACATGATAGGATAAACTATCATATTCTGTCTGAAACTATTGTTTGGTGAGCCAGCATGATACGATAAATCAATCATGTCACCTATTATATCCTGTCTATCTAGTTAAAAGTCTATCCTGAGGGGGGAGCTGGGTTAGAACTCAACATGATAGGATAAGGTGATTTATAGTATAATAAAGTATAAAAATATTTTATATATAGAATAATTAAAGTATAATAAAATATAATATGATTATAAAAAAATGTATAATAAAACATTAAACAATAAAAATATTAATAATTAATTTAAAAAATATTTTTATTTTCTCACAAGGCTAATTTTGTTACTTCATATTATTTTAAAAAACTGAAAAATAAATAAAAAAATATTCTAATAATTTAATTATATGTAAAGTAAAAAACTAAAAATGAATATTTAAAATTATAATAAAATTAATTTAATCTAAACAATATTTTAAAATTTTAAAATATCATATGTAATTTCATTATAAGGATAATTTTATCTTTTTATATAATTTTAAAAAATATAAATTATAAAAAACTAAAATCTAATAAAATATAAAAACAGGAACAAAATAATGCTACTCTGCTGATGATGCTCGTCTGAGTTCCCGACCTTCCTCACTTGTATTGCAAGCGTCAAGTGTAAGCTGAACCAAACAAAAAGCAGAATGGATACATATATAGAAAGAAATAACATCATGAGGAGCTGAGAGGTGTCTGCAGCTACAATAAATGCATGTCAAAAGTCACTGTCATAAGTCACACAGTATATTTTCGTTCATCTCATTTTGTATTTTTTGTTTCAACGTTTGTGTTATTTGTCACGTTGTTAACTGTTAAGTAAAGAGGAACGAGGTGTTTTTTTTTTTGGGATATTGTTTAAGAAATTAATAAAATAAATTTTATATTAAAAAATAATATATTTATAGAAAAATATTTATATTTAAATTTTAGTACAAATTTTATTATTATTGATTTAATAATCAATATTCTTAAGATATTCATTGATAACATACTTAAGTAAGATATTATATAAAAAAAATAGATTATTTTTTACAGTACTCCACCACCTTGAAATTCATCAAAGTTAAAACAAATTTGATCATAAATTGCATTTTATTCTAATTTTTAATATTGACTAATTATTGACTTAATGTCGTTAAGTCACTAAAAATAAAATAAAAAATTGTAATTATTTATATGATATTTATGCAATAATAAACACTTTTAAATTTTTTTATTATTAAAAAGGTATTCATTCATTCAAATGGATAAAATACATAAAAAACAACACAAATCCAATATCGCTAAAAACCGAAAAAGATGAATATGCGAACAAACTCACAGCACCCAGGTTAATAGCATAGCACGGCAAAATCAAAATGCCTACAAAAGTGACAAAATCAAAATCACCAGAATACCCATGTCTCCGGATCTGTAACATTGACGCCCAATTCTTGATCAAATCTGTGATGGATCGAAGCAGATCTGCCAATTTGAACCAAACAAACATCGCATCAAGATGGGAAACCAAACAACGCCTCACCAAGACGACAAACAACAATACCGCCGTACACAGACGATGAAAAACATTAGAGAAAAAAAATCAGATCTATGTGGAAAAACCACTTATTTAGATAAAAGGAGAGAAAAAACGAAGTAATGGGTTGATTCCAGGTCAAAAATGGCCCAAAACCATCCCCTCTAGTGGTGGCACGCGGCTGTATGCGTCGAGAGAAGGGAGAGAGTTTGAAATTAGAGAGAGAATAAGATTTTTTAATAAACAATTTTAAAACTATTCTTAGGATTTATTGATTATAAAATAAAGTTAATTTTTAATTTAAAAAATCTTATATAAAGAACATAATTCAAATAAATATTTATTTCTTAAATCAATTATATACATCTACTTGGATTTTTTTTTTAAAAATACGCATCTTATATATAGATGACTTTATAGTATACAGTATACACTCTAACAAATGTATACTATAATAAATTTATGTTTAATATTCATCATTTGTTAGAGTATATACTATAAAATCATCTATTTAATAAAAGTAGATGTGTATATTTTTTTTTAAATCTAAGTATATGTATATAATTGATTTAAAAATTAATATTTATTTTAATTATGTTCTTTATATAAGATTTTTAAATTAAAAATTAACTTT